>CM076683.1:5912843-6065343 GCA_038501925.1 Xenopus petersii
TGTAATCCCGCTTAAAAAAAAAAAAGTCGCCAGTGTTTCTTAAACTGTAATGCATTTTCGGCAGACAGGATATGATGTAAGTGACAGAACACTGAGGAGGATGTCCGCTTCATTTTAGCACTTCGCCTGGTCTGAAAGGCCTCAAAGTCAACTCTGGCTAATGAGGTAACGTTCAGTAAAATCCGCACTTTAGTGAATTTGCGGATCAGCGGCCATTCGCCCTGAGCAAAAAGTCGCCTGGCGATAGAGTGTGAGTGAATGCTAGTGACGGTACCGTTCGCTAGCGAATTGACGTCTGCGCCCTGTTAGCGAATTGCCGATGTCCTTGAAGATTGGATTTCTAGCGAATTTTTGCTAGCGACGGCCACTTTGCCCCTTCCTTTTAAGGATATTATTTTTGAATGAAAGCTCCCGTATTGTGTATCTGTGTATTTAAATATATATATTGTTACTCTTGATACTCTTAGACATTAAAGTAGTCTGAGCAGCTGTATGGAAAATGTTACGTTCTTCCAATGTTCTTGTAGATATCCTCACCAAGTGCTTAGCTTGTGCTTTACTGGAGCAGGGATTGTGTCAGCAATAAGCTGGATATTTCAGTTATAATTGTTCCTTAAGGATGTGATTTGTGTCACATGATTTACTGAAATGTGTATATTATAATGAATACTATATCACCTGCTGTAAAATATGAGGATATTAGAAGACGCCTTGGAGTTCATGACCTGTATAAAAGCATTCAGCCTTAGGCCTCATCCCTTTATATGGTCATGGAGTTCCTCTATTTTATATTATCTTATTTTACAATAAGGAGTAAATTATTCACTATATTATTTGCGATGGTCAAGGAATATTTTTAATATAAACATAATATGCTTATAATGTACACTATATTATCCCTTATAATACAGACTTCCCTGTATAACTCAGCCTGCAACCATGTGCCTTATATGGTCAAAGAACAACCCCTTAGTGACTTCTAAATATCCTTATAATTTACAGTAGGGGGGCTACATTATCCCTGATAATACATGAGTGATACTCAGAGTTCCCTGTATAACTCAGTCCTGCAGCCTTGTGCCTTTATATGGTCACAGAACAACCCTCCAGTGACTTCTAATATCCTTATCATTTACAGTAGGGGGAACATTATCCCTTATAATACATGAGTGATACTCAGAGTTCCCTATTTAACTCAGCCTGCAGCCTTGTGCATTTATATGGTCACAGAACAACCCCTCAGTGACTTCTAATATCCTTATAATTAACAGTAGGGGGAACATTATCCTTATAATACACGAGTGATACTCAGAGTTCCCTTGTGCCTTTATATGGTCACAGTACTCTTGGTGACTAATATGTATGTATTGGTGATACACTATTCCCTATATATACAATGTCTTATTCAAAAGTTTATCAGGGCTTAGAATAATTTTGCTTTGAGGTCCAATAACTTCTAATTATACAACATTACATTTTTCTGACAATTTCAAGGGAAAAAAGGTGTCCCAGACAATTTTCTTCTCTAGCTTTTTCTACTTTGGGTAGCATTAGCTCCTCTAAACCATTCATCTAAAGACAATCTAATGGAAAGAAAGGGCCCAAAAGATTTGAGCAGTAAAGTGTTAGCCATTAACAGTGTGCAGTCATAGCACATTAAGTACAAGCAAGGAGCCAAGAGCAAGTGAGAGCTTGCTGAGAGTATTGCATCATTCTCCTTTCTTACTGAACTTCTTCCAAATATTTATTTTCCGACCGTAACAAAATGATTGGATCACTGGGATTCTTAGGATTATAATCCAGTATCTGTATCATTTGATACTGAAGTGCTGACTCCATGGTGTCAAATATGGCACCAAAAGCCATACGCTGCATATGATGTCAGAATGAGCATTTTGAAAGCGTGATGTAAGGCAAATTAAATGAATTAGCAATTTTTTAAAATTCTGCCGCTTTGGAACTTTATTTGCCAGCACAAAATAAGTAAATGTGAGTCCAAACTGTGTGTCTGACAAAATGAAACGTTTCAAGGATTTACAAATAACAATGTAAAGATTTCTTATATGGTCTATGTTTCAATAGAAGGACGTAGCCAGTGCTTGTTGTTAGGGAACTTTCATGCCTGGGGGAAGGAAGAGGTAAGGCGTGATATAACTATGTATAAATATATGTGTATATATATATATATAATACTATATATATATATATATGTGACTCTGAGCAGCTGGTTGAGAAGCTAAGCTTAGGGCTCGTCACTAATTATCCAGCAGAAAATGAGCTTCCCCTGTAATATAAGCTGATGCTACAGGTATTGCTGCCATGTAGTAATTATCTGTATTAATTACTAATCAGCCTTATATTGTGATATTTCTATTCTATATGTACTGTATATTGTGAGTGGGTTCCTAAGCTCAGTAAGTGACAGCAGCACAGAGCATGTACAGTGAATCAGCAGAAAAGAAGATGGGGAGCTACTGGGGCATCTTTGGAGACACAGATCTTTACTGCTAAAGGGCTGTGGTTGCCTTGGGCTGGTACAGAAGCACAAAACATCATGTACAATATTTCTTCCTACTTCTTTAGTTAAGCTTTAATTCTCCTTTAAATGGTCCCATTAATTATATTTGGTTTAGTAGGAAACATTCATGTGGTGGGGGTGTTCATGCAATTGGCCTGTAGATGTCACTGTGCTCATACTTATACTGTGTATACTTCCTGGTAGCTTAAAAGTGAAAGCTTACTGTTGTATAATGCCTGCATGAGACTCTAATAAAGCATTGTTATACTCTACTCATCCTCGGCTACCCAAAACATAACAAACAGATTGGCGACGAGGATGGGATCTTCTACATCTGAAGCAGCACTGCAGCTTTTCTTCCAACCCCTGGTGAGCCTACCATACCTTTTACTGCTTGGATCGGTATGTTTGAAAATTACATTATTGCTGCTGACCATGGGAGATTTCTGCTGCTAGAAAGCTTTACGTATTCACTGCCTGGGAGCAGAGGGACAGCGTATATTCTATACATTACCATTACCTGATGATACTTATGAAACTGCTCTTACTGCCTATAAAGAACTTTTTTTGTGCCACGAGTAAATGTGGTTGCTGAAAGATATACACTCTGCCAATGTGGACAATGTAATGAGAATCCACAGAACAATTTGTAGCAGCAGTTGAGAGAGCTGGTTGTTACCTGTGAGTTTGGAAATCTAACAGATGAAATGCTAAGAGAACCAAATAGTGGAAAAAACAAACTCACCTCGCATTAGAGAGAGACTGCTCCTAGAACAGGATTTAACTGCTGGGAATGAACAGATTGTGAATTCAACACTGTGGCCTAATAATGCACAGTCACAGGCAAAATACAGTGCTAAGGAAAGGGATTCACCTACAATGCAAAACCGTGCAACACTTCACTGGGCTGTGCAAAGAACTTTGTACACCAAGTTAAGTTGCGACCAGATGTCACACCAGTACCATTTCCTGATTCAGCATGGAAAAAACTTGCTATTGAATTGTCGGTCCTTTTACAGATGCTCCTATAGACTGTAGATTTGCTATAACCTTGATAGACTATTACAGTAAATGTCCTGAAATTGCATTTGTTTCTCATATAACATCAGCTACAGTAATAACATTTCTGTTTACAGTCTTCAGCAGAGAAGGTAATCCAAATGAGTTGATATCAGACAACGGACCACAGTTTGTCTCATATGAGTTTGAATCCTTTCTGAGAGAGAGGCATATTGTTCATAGGAAATCTTTAGTCAGAATTAAGAAACCAGGAATACTGAAACAAGGACAATCTAAATTTACACCACTTGAAGTGAGTCGCCAATGAGGACTATACACATATGAAATTGTCTGATGGACGCATATGGAATGCAAGTCCTCTTGCTCCTGTTAGATATGACTTTGGAGAAGCTCCATTTGATGGACATTTTCCTACTCCTGATGTCAACTGAAATAGGCCTGAGGAAAGTGAACCTATTAGCGTACTGAGATAATCAGAAAACTACCTGCATGGACCCAAGGACTATGTGATGTGAATAATGTATATTATTGCTTTAAAATGCATACTGTTTAATGTTGCTGTTTATTATAGTTGTTCAAATGCTTTCCTACTATAGGGGGAATATGTGTGTGTCCATGCAAATGACCTGTCACTGTGCTCATACTTATACTGTGCATACTTCCTGGTAGTTCAAAAGTGAAAGTTACTGTTGTGTAATGCCTGCATGAGTCTGCTAATAAAGCACTGTTATACTCATCCTCGGCTACGGCTACAATAACAGAGAATAAGTAAACACAAGATATTTATAATACTGGTTTGATTTTCCCATTACAGAATATATTTTCTAGGCCACAGAATGAAATCAAGCAGCTCACTGTTAGTGTAAACAGAGGCCATTCAGGAACACTGTGGGACCATTGTTGTTTTATGAGTGACATTTCTCACTGGAGACTTTTTTCATATCATGTCGGGGTCAAACATGATTTTTTTTCTACAGCATGATAACAGCAGCTGTCTAGAAACTAAATTAACTTCCAGATACGAACCGTCTGGAAGATGAACTGTGAATGCTTTTCATTTGCAACGGCTGCGGGGCTTCCACCAACCTGGACTCAATGTCTGTATTGTGTAGGTCAGGCACAAATTTGATGCTACACCTGTTACTTATCCCTATACAAACAATAATTACTGCTGGAAAGGAATATAGCATCTAGTTCAGGTCAAACCAGTTCATTCTGATATTAAAAGGGGGGATTTTAGCATTAACTAAATGCTGTCTCCCATTATAATTAAATAATCCAAATTTTAAAAACTATTTCCTTTTTCTGTATAATAATAAAACAGTAGCTTGTACTTGATTCCAACTAAGATATAATTAATCCTTATTTGAGGCAAAACCAGCCTATTGGGTTTATTTATTGTTTACATGCTTTTCTAGTAGACTTAGGGTATGCCGATCCAAATTACGAATAGATTAGTTATCCAGAGAACCCCCAGGTCCCAAAAGTTCTGGATAACAGGTCCTATGCCTGTACTAAAGAAACAGTATTTTGTATGTGATCCCAGCTAAGCTATAATTACCCCTTATTGGAGGCAAAAGAATATCATTGGCTTTAATTAACGTTTAAATGTTTTTTTGTAGACATAAGGTATGGAGATCCATATTACGGAAAGATCCCTAATTACGGTTGCAGCCTGTCCGATTTTGACCCAGACAACCTGGTATTTTGAAGGGCTGCCTGTTTTAAATCTTCCTGCCGGTTTTCCAAATAAGGAAAACCAGGTAGGCTTCCCTTGATTAACGGGGCAATCGCCGATTTCTGCATCATAGCCCCATCCCCGACATCGTGGACACTCCCATTTATGGCACAACCCACCCCGATTTCACAGCCCAGCTCCCCTGCCCGGTCTCCACCATTTCAAAAGGTAGCAACCCTTTCCCTTATCCAGGTCCCAAGCATTCTGGAACCTGGATAAGGTCTCCCCCAGTGTGACATGCTAAATAATGCACCACTGTGCCTATCAAAGAAACAGTTCAGTGTAAAAATAAAAACTGGGTAAATAGATAGGCTGTGCAAAATAAAAAAATGTTTCTAATATAGTCAATTAGCCAAAATGTAATGTATAAAGGCTGGAGTGACCGGATGTCTAACATTATAGCCAGAACACTACTTGCTTTTCAGCTCTCTTACCAGGCAGTAACCAATCAATGACTTGAGGGGGGGGCACATGGGTCATATCTGTTGCTTTTGAATTACAAACTCACAGAACAGTTATGTCCCATGTGGCCCCCCTTATAGTCACTGACTAACTCAGAGTTAGAGACCTGAAAAGCAGGAAGTAGTGTTCTGGCTATTATGTTACACATCCAGTCACTCCAGCCTTTATACATTACATTTTTGGCTAACTTACTATATTAGAATTTTTTTTTATTTTATTTTGCACAGAATATCTATTTATACAGTTTTTATTTTCACACTGAACTGTTCGTTTAATGCTCAGAACCCTGTATACTGTATACACTGCTACTGTTTTTCTGGCGTATTGCATCAATTGATGTTTATATAATACACAAATCCTGCATTGTGGTGGAAAACAAGGGGATTTGCACTTGAAAACTGCACTTTGCACACTGAACTGTAGTAGTAAATGAGGCTTTACAGCAACTGTATATGAGTAGGGTTGCAGCCGGTAGTTAGCAAGCTTTGCCTAAAAAGCCATATTTATGCATATACTGCAGGGCATCTAATGTTAAAATACATGTGGTACCTGTACAAGGGTCACAGCAAAAAAACACACCCATTGACAATTTAGTGATTTTTTTGGTGGAGAGAAATGGGACAGATTTGTTGATGACTACAAGAGAGGTACGTGTGTATGTGTGTGTATGGCATCAGCAATATTGCCTCAAGGTTTCAACAGCCCCAGGATCCTGATGAAGGGTGGGTGTTTCCCCCTCAAAACTGATTTTTGGTGGCTAAATAAAAGGGGATACTCACCGACTGCATTAATCAGTAATAATTTTTAAAAATGATTTCCTTTTTCTGTGTAATAATAAAACAGTCGCTTGTACTTGATCCCAACTAAGATATAATTAATCCTTATTGGAATCAAAACCAGCCTATTGGGTTTATTTAATCTTTAAATTGTTTTATAGTAGATTTAATGTATGTAGATCCAAATTACAGAAAGATCCCTTATCCGGAAGACCCCTGAGAATTCTAAATAACAGGTCTCATACCTGTATACTCTTTTTCTTTACTATGAATGAACTTTACAAGTATATGGAAAGTAGCTGACACTGAAAGTGCTAAAATATCATGCAATGTAGTTGTATTCATTTTCCTTCTCCTTTTCTGTTTCTTTCTCAGGGAAAGCTGTAATGTTGACGTCATCAATGCACCAAATGTATTTTTTTTCCTCTTGTTATAACATGACTGGAATTCCTCACTTTGAGTTTATAAATGATCCTACTACACAACCACTGTACCATACAGTTAGGCTTCAAAGCACAAAGGGTTAAATATGTTTTGTTTTAAGGGCTCGCGTTTTCAGAAATCATAACTAATACCTAGATATACAATTCACAAGTTGCTATTCTCTCATATATCACACAATTAAAGGAGAACTAAAGCCTAACTAAAGAAGTAGCTAGAAATGTTGTACATTATGTTTTGTGCTTCTGTACCAGCCCAAGGCAACCACAGTCCTTTAGCAGTAAAGATCTGTGTCTCCAAAGATGCCCCAGTAGCTCCCCATCTTCTTTTCTGCTGATTCACTGCACATGCTCTGTGCTGCTGTCACTTACTGAGCTTAGGGAGCCACTCACAATATACAGTACACATAGAATAGAAATGTCACAATATAAGGCTGATTAGTAATTAATACACATAATTACTACATGGCAGCACAGAAACCAGTGCAATTAGCATCAGAATTGAATAATCAGCAAACCTGTAGCATCAGCTTATATTACAGCCAGGGAAGCTCATTTTCTGCTGGATAATTAGTGACGAGCCCTAAGCTTAGCTTCTCAACAGCCAATCAGAGCCCACTGAGCATGTGAGTGTCACAGACACTTTCCAAGATGGTGACCCCCTGTGACAAGTTTGAAGTCCTGGATCATTGCTGCTATTGACAAGCTCAAACTTTAGCCTCGTGCAATAAGTTCACTATATAAAATATGCCATTTTAACCATATTCATTTGTAGGGTTTAGTTCTCCTTTAATGATGTATAGCCACAATGCAGTGTTATGAGATTCTGTCATAGTATCATAACAGATGATGAACAATGAGGCAGATCATGTTTTCTTTGTGGTGATTAGGTTTAATTTGTCTAGTTTAATGAGTACTAGAGCGGTGCTACGCTTTTTTTAATGCACGGATGCTTGCAATCACTTTGATTGCCTCTTGTTGAAAAGATCCCGCTCTGTGGTGGAAGGGAAAGTCTGTGCGCACAGAAATCAACCTGCAGTTCTCTCATACAAACACTATGTGGGAAATTCACTAAGATTCGGAGTTGCGCCAGCGTCCGATTCGCCGCGCTTCGCAGCACTTCGCCAGGCGTATTTTCACCAGCGCTACGCAAATTCATTAAAATCCGAAGTTGCGCTGAGGGGAAGCATAAGGTTGCGAAGTTGCGCTAGCTTTAATTCGCCAAGCAAAGCAATGCTTAATTTGCATACGGCGCCAAATTGAAGTTACAATGGAGGTATATGTAGCATCACTACACAAGCCTGGGAAACCTTCAAAACAGCAAATAAGATGTTTATTTTGCCCTACACATGTGCCCACTGTATAGTTAAGGTGTCATGAGTTAGGAAATGTAGGGGGGGAGGAGCGGAGCCCCAAAAATTTTTTCGATCTTTTTCAGCCTATCACCCATAAAAAAGAAAAAACGCCAGCGTTTTTTGGGACTTAGAAAGATTTTTAACTTTTTTTGAAGCAATCCCTATCTACTCTATTGCACTTCACCTGGTCTGAGGTGGCGAAGGAAGTCTGGCGTAAAAGGTAGCGTTCAGAATAGTTTGCGCGTCAGTGAATTTGCGTAGTTACGTCCGTTGCGTAAATTCGCCAGGCGTAAGGGTGCGAAGTAACACTAGCGAATTTACGCAAGTGTCCATTAGTAAATCAGCGAAATAAGGCAAATGCGCTACGCTGGCGAATTCACGCTGGCGTTAGGCGCTTCGTTATTTAGTGAATTTGCCCCTATGTGCTGAATACTGTGTAGGTCTCACTCACTGTCACATTCCAGGGTATGGGATGTGAGGTAGGGTGGAGCGTGGTCTGCTGGAACATTCCTATAGAAATATTATATTTATATTAAAACACATTTCTCATAATCAATAAGTTATGTAGCTCTATATGTGTCATGTGTGTATAATCTGTTCTCATTCTTCTCTCATATTATTTTTAAAAAATGCTCACTGTTCACTTCAAAATGTAGATGTAATGAAACTTGTTGCTAGAGTAGAGCAGGGGTGTAACAACTCACTCTGGTTCCTAGTGGGCCGGCGGGGACGCCCCCCACGCTGTCCTCCATCCTCTTCCGTGCCGGTTCCTTAGTGAGCGCGTCTCCTGTAATTATAGGCGCTAGCATAATGACGTCAGTGCTCAATGGCGCCAAATTCAAAACTATTTAAAGGGGACTTGGCGTCCTATTCATTGCCCCTTATAGGCCCCTACCTGGTAATTGACTATTCTGAAATCTGTATTCTGACCCGTGCCTGTCTCGCTCTTCTTGATTGATACCCTGGTTTTGACCCTTGCCTGTCTCACTCCGTTTGTATTCCGCCTGCACCGACCCAGCCTGGTTTTGGCTACACTTTCTGCCTGCTCCTTGAACTGTGACTGTCTGCCCAAAGACTTTGCTAACAATCGTGCCCCTCTGCTCTTCCAGAACCCTTAGCTTGGCTCCTCTCTTTATAAGACCTAGCGGCATCCAATTAGCCGAGGGCTCCTCCCGAGGTGAAAGTCGGCTGTTAAAGGCAGAAGCAAGAGCCGAGACCAGGGAGCCTAGCATTGGTTTTGTATTTTAGGTGCCGATTAGTGATGGACGAATTTGCTCCGTTTCGTCCATTTTTGCCGCCGGCGCCCGTTTTGACACCGGCGTCTGTTTTTTCCGTCGCGGTGAAAAACATTTTTGAAGCCGGCAAATTTTCGCAGGCGTTTCGCAATTTATTGTGCAAATTTGCAGCGAATTCGCGCCTGGCGAATAATTCGCCCATCACTAGTGCCGATCGTGACAAGGGGTCCCCAAACTTTATTTACTCATGAGCCACATTTAAATGTAAAAAGACTTGGGGGGGAATTTACTAACCTGCGAAAATTCACCAGCGACGGCTTTGCACCCATCGCTACACTTCGCCAGGTGAAAATTCGCTCAGACAACGCTAATTTACTAAAATGCTAATTTGCGTCCAGGATACCGAATGCTGGCGAATTTTCGCTAGCGTTACTTCGCCAAGCAAAGATGCGCTAGTGTTCAATTATGCCAAGCGCAACTTCGTCAGAGGTCTTCGCTCAGGCTAATTTGCATACTGCGGGAAATTATAAAGTGGAATGGGAACCTTAATAAATAAAATAGAGTTGTTATAATGCCTGGGGGAACCCGGTTACCCAAAAAAAAAATGGAAGGGTTTTTGCAGGCTATCACTCTGAAAAAAGGAAAAGGCGCCAGTGTTTTTTGGGACTTTTTCCACTAAAAATATGATGTAAGTGACAGAAGATTGAGGCAGATCTATGCACTCCACTGCACTTCTGGTCTGAGCTGGGAAGGCAAGTCTGATGAAAGAGGTAACGTTCAGTAAAATCCTCATCTTAGTGAATTTGCGGAGCAACGTCCATTCGCCAGAGCGAAAATTCGCCTGGCGATAGAGCGAGAATGAATGCTGTCTGTCTCTTTCACTAGCGAAGTTACGCCTGTAAATCGGTGAAGTGCCTGAAAGAGGTAACACTGGCGAATTGTTGCCAGCATTAGTCACTGCGCCCTTTGGAGAGTAACACAAGCATGAAAAAGTCCATAGGGATGTCAAATAAGAGCTGTGATTGGCTGTTTGGTAGCCTCTTTTTAGACTGGCAGCCTACAGGAAGCTCTGTTTGGCAGTAAACCTGCAGCCTTGTGCCTTTATATGGTCACAGAACCCCTCAGTGACTTCTAATATCCTTATCATTTACAGTAGGGGGTACATTATCCCTTATAATACATGAGTGATACTCAGTTCCCTGTGAACTCAGCCTGCAGCCTTGTGCCTTTATATGGTCACAGAACAACCCCTCAGTGACTTCCAATATCCTTATCATTTACAGTAGGGGGTACATTATCCCTTATAATACATGAGTGATACTCAGAGTTCCCTGTATAACTCAGCCTGCAGCCTTGTGCCTTTATATGGTCACAGAACCCCTCAGTGACTTCTAATATCCTTATCATTTACAGTAGGGGGTACATTATCCCTTATAATACAGGAGTAATATCCTTATCCTTGCAAACACTGATTTTCCAGTACATTTCATAACATATATATATATATATATATATATACAATCTGTAGAATACAGAAAAAGTCCTTGGCGTGGTTAATATGAAATAACAAGGGCTGTGTAATGTATGCAATGCTTTTTCCTGCAGATAGCATAATGCAACTTTACATTCAGTATGAAATGTTTGTTTTATTTATTTAATCCCAGAAAATCCCTTAAAAGAAAACCACCATCGCTTTTATTTCTAATCCTATTTACCTTTAAGCCCAGGTTTAAAATGATAGTTTCCTTTTTTTGTGTTTTATAACTGCCAGTTTTCATAACTAAGCAAATAAAGGATTTAACCCTGCTGCAGTGATGTAAACAAGAGCGAGCCTGGATCTTTCTCTTTTCCATTCACTGGAGTGAGGTCTCAGGTTATCAATCTCAGATTGCAGATTCAAGTCACAAAAAGGTAGTTAAAAAAAGACACAGACATATTATCCATGTTATCAGAGGCAGATTAAGACACTATTGCCTGGTTATTGCACCACTAATACTTCCAGTGGAAGCCAAATCTATATGCTCCATGATTAGAGATGGCGCGAACTGTTCGCCGGCGAACTTGTTCGCGCGAACATCGGGTGTTCGCGCTCGCCGGAAGTTCGCGAACGTCGCGCGACGTTCGCCATTTTGGGTTCGCCATTGTTGGCGCTTTTTTTTGCCCTCTCACCCCAGACCAGCAGGTACATGGCAGCCAATCAGGAAGCTCTCCCCTGGACCACTCCCCTTCCCTATAAAAACCGAAGCCCTGCAGCGTTTTTTCACTCTGCCTGTGTGTGCTGAAGAGATAGTGTAGGGAGAGAGCTGCTGCCTGTTAGTGATTTCAGGGACAGTTGAAAGTTTGCTGGCTAGTAATCGTTTTGATACTGCTCTGTTATTGGAGGGACAGAAGTCTGCAGGGGTTTGAGGGACATTTAAGCTTAGGTAGCTTTGCTGGCTAGTAATCTACCTTCTACTGCAGTGCTCTGTATGTAGCTGCAGTGGGCAGCTGTCCTGCTTCTGATCTCATCTGCTGACTGCTGCAATAACAGTAGTCCTTGTAAGGACTGCTTTTATTTATTTTCTTGTTCCAATACAGAGCAGTATCAAGCAGATTACTAGCCAGCAAACTTACTATCATCTGTCCCTGAAATCACTAACAGCTCTCCCCCTACACTATCTCTTCCAAGCACACACAGGCAGATTTTTCAGATACATTTTTGCCCTTGATCCCCCTCTGGCATGCCACTGTCCAGGTCGTTGCACCCTTTAAACAACTTTAAAATCATTTTTCTGGCCAGAAATGTCTTTTTTAGATGTTAAAGTTCGCCTTCCCATTGAAGTCCCATTTTTGCGCAAGTTCGCGAATATGTTCGCGAACTTTTTTTCCGACGTTCGCTACATCCCTATCCATGATGCTTCTTATTCTGCTGTGACAGGATCCTCTAAGATTGGTGCACCCCATCAATAATGGGACCTAGGCTATAGCCTATGTAGCCTCAGCATGGTGAAATGTGCATTTTATTCAGACACAAATCCCCTTTTTATCCATAATATAATGCAGCACTTTCCCCAAGAAAGACATTTTCAACATGCAAATGCATATGGCATTAACATCATTAAAGGGGAACTCCACACAGACATAACTTAAAGCTTTTTAAAAAGTAAACATCATTTCAATCAACTTTGCAATATATCAAAAAATATTAAAAAATATGCAGACTTTTTATGATTTTTAATGGTTTGAAACAGTTCCCTAAGCCTGGCCCCCTGCTTATCTGTCTGACTACTTTGCTGAGCTGGCTGACTACTGTTACTTTGTGTCAACAGCCATCTGTCCTCAGCCTGTATCCTCCAAACCCCACAATTCCCTGCACACGTGATTTCAATAGGGAAAGGAACATCACAGTGCAATGCATTGTGGGTTATGTAGTTCCGGCATGCTGTCTGTAAGCTGTGGAGAAGTTGTTGCAATGTGAAACATCAGCGTTTTAGTCCCTCCTTCCCTGGATGCAGAAAGAGAAGAGCTGTTAAACTCTTTATTCATACTTTTTGAAGAAACACGGAACTGTGATGGATATATTAGGGGTTTCTGTGTTATGCTATGGTGGTTTTCTTTTAAGGGATTTTCTGGGATTAAATAAATAAAACAAACATTTCATACTGAATGTAAAGTTGCATTATGCTATCTGCAGGAAAAAGCATTGCATACATTACACAGCCCTTGTTATTTCATATTAACCACGCCAAGGACTTTTTCTGTATTCTACAGATTGTCCATATATATATATATATATATATATATATATATATATATATATATATATATATATATGTTTTGAAACTTACTGGAAGATCAGTGTTGCCAGGATAAGGATACTACTCCTGTATTATAAGGGATAATGTACCCCCACTGTAAATGATAAGGATATTAGAAGTCACTGAGGGGTTGTTCTGTGACCATATAAAGGCATAAGGCTGCAGGCTGAGTTATACAGGGAACTCTGAGTATCACTCATGTATTATAGGGGATAATGTACCCCCCAATTCCATTCATCCGAGTTTAAAAAATTCGATTTTATATATATATATATATATATATATATATATATATATATATATATATATATATTGAAACTTACTGGAAAATCAGTGTTGCCAGGATAAGGATATTACTCCTGTATTATAAGGGATAATGTACCCCCACTGTAAAGTATAAGGATATTAGAAGTCACTGAGGGGTTCTGTGACCATATAAAGGCACAAGGCTGCAGGCTGTTTTATACAGGGAACTCTGAGTATCACTCATGTATTATAAGGGATAATGTACCCCCTACTGTAAATGATAAGGATATTAGAAGTCACTGAGGGGTTGTTCTGTGACCATATAAAGACAAAAGGCTGCAGGCTGAGTTATACAGGGAACTCTGAGTATCACTCATGTATTATAAGGGATAATGTACCCCCTACTGTAAATGATAAGGATATTAGAAGTCACTGAGGGGTTGTTCTGTGACCATATAAAGACACAAGGCTGCAGGCTGTGTTATACAGGGAACTCTGAGTATCACTCATGTATTATAAGGGATAATGTACCCCCTACTGTAAATGATAAGGATATTAGAAGTCACTGAGGGGTTTTGTGACCATATTAAGGCATAAGGCTGCAGGCTGAGTTATACAGGGAACTCTGAGTATCACTCATGTATTATAGGGGATAATGTACCCCCCAATTCCATTCATCCGAGTTTAAAAAATGTGATTTTATTAAAGGAAAACTATACCCCCCAAACAATGTAGGTCTCTATTAAAAGATACTGAGTAAAACAGCTCATGTGTAAAACCCTGCTTCATGTAAATGAATCATTATCATAATAATATACTTTTTTAGTAGTATGTGCCATTGGGTAATCATAAATAGAAAATTGCCATTTTAAAAAATAAGGGCCGCCCCCTGAGATCGTAAGATTCACTGTGCACACATACAAACCACATGTAAGGTCACATGAGCCAATTAACAGACAGAGTTGTGCCTTTTGCTTCAACACTTCTTCCTGTTACAGTTAGTGTTGTAGTATTTCTGGTCAGGTGATCTCTGAGGCAGCACAGATAGAGTCACGAAATGGTGGTTGAAGGCAAGAGATGTAAAAGGGCAATATTTATGTAAATATATATTCCAGTTTGGTAAGATTCTTTAATATGTCATTCAATTTGATATAAACTATCTGTTGCTTAAGTATTAATTTTGGGGGTATAGTTTTCCTTTAATACATTTCAACTGGTCGAATTTCGAATTTATGGGAGTTTAGGGGAGTTTTTAAAAATTCACACAAATTTGAACTTTAATAAATGTACCTCCCTTTGTACTAGGTACCTAGGACCAGTATTAGAGACAGCAGACCAGGCATCAGTGAGGTCTCTTTGGTGAAATCAGGTCTTATATACAACCAAAACCTATTGTATTTTGTTCACAGGGAAAAAGTATGTGTCCCATTGAACACTTTGTATTTTAGCTGTAATATACCTTTAATCGGGGCTGTTTAATTCAAGGCCATAAACAAACTTATATCTAAGCAGCATTTTCCTTTTAAACAAGTGGGAAGCAATCCAGCAAACTATTATTAAGCTCAGTACTTTTCAGTGCTGGAAGCCATGGGTTTTTGATGAAAAATCCCCTTTCTGTTCTGCTCAGTGGCAGCGAGGCATGAGTTATCCTAATTTACATGACTGGCAACTTGATCCTCCGTGTAAAACACACTCACTTGTCTGCCGACTCCAAACATTGGCCGCTCTCCAATAAACTCTAACGGAGGGAACCTGGAGATAAAGAGCCACAATTTGCCACCCTTCTGGGGAGAGAAAGGGGGGAGAAAAGATAATGATATCAAATTGACTCATTTCATCATGTGAAGCTCTTAATATAATTTTAAACACTTCCAGAGGGCAGGATTTAGATGGCTAGTGAGGAAATGCAGTTTGCGGTTAATATAATGTAATTCCTAATTTTGAATGCATTATTGCTGCTTATGCCTAAACATCAAGGCAACATCTGGAAGCCGATGCAATCTCTTCTCACATTTAAGATTTCATTTAGATACAGAAAGCCAAAGTTTGGCTTCAAGGGAAAACAAACTCTCTGGGGCCGATTCACTAAATTCGGGTGAAGGGTTAGAATAAAAAAAACTTCGAATTTCGAAGTTTTTTTGGGCTACTTCGACCATCGAATGGGCTACTTCGACCTTCGACTACGACCTTCGAATCGAACGATTCGAATTAAAAATTGTTCGACTAGTCGACCATTCGATAGTCGAAGTACTGTCCCTTTAAAAAAAACTTCGACCCCCTACTTCGGCAGATAAAACCTACCGAAGTCAATGTTAGCCTATGGGGAAGGTCCCCATAGGCTTGCCTGTGATTTTTTGATCGAAGGATTTTCCTTCGATTTTCCTTCGATCGTTGGATTAATCGTTTGATCGCAGGATTTGCGCTAAATCGTTCGACTTCGATATTCGAAGTCGTACGATTTTAGTTCCCAGTCGAATATCGAGGGTTAATTAACCCTCGATATTCGACCCATAGTGAATCGGCCTCTCTGTGTAGCTAGCGTTAATCTTCCACTTATTTGCCCTTAAAGGGCATGTAAAGGCAAAAAAATAAAATCCCATTTTTCTTTAATGAAAAAGAAACCTCTAATATACTTTAATTAAATTACTTTAATTAAAAAATGTGTACCGTTTTTTATAAGAAACCTGAGTGTATGCAGTGAAATTCTCCCTTCATTTACTGCTGTGGATAGGAATTGTCAGCTCTGCAGGGAAACAATCATACTTATGAACAGCAGGGGGAGCCCCCCCGTCTTACTCCCCAGCCATGCAGAACTCAAGCAGCTTTGTTTGTTTCCCTGTAGAGCAGTCGGCAACCGTGTATTGGATTTTATTTTAGCTTTACATCCCCTTTACTGTTTCCAACTCCAGCTGCAGGGACAAAGATCATAGAGCCAGATTTAAACAGATATGGGATGACTGTGACGTAGTTGTTCAGCTTAAATATATTGCGATATATGGACAAACAATCCCTGTTTTGTTTAAAGGGTAAGGCATTTTTCAGTAGCAGTATGCACAAAATGTCTTAAATATATTGATAATGGGTTGAGTGCAGAGGACTCTTGTATTTGTCTATATGTATTTTGTGGTCACACCCTCATTGCACCTCCGCCTAATGGTTTTTAAAAATTAGTGGTGAGCACAACTTTTCCTTGTTTGTTATAGTTATACAGGAGCAGTGACCAGCTCCATGTTGTAGCTCCCACCCTTCCCAGCTATAGTCAGGTGATCCCACTGGTGTCTAATAAAAGGGCAGCCAAGTTTGGGAGTTTTACTTTGAAAGCAGCAAGTAAGTTGCAGGTAAAACTTAGTCCCTTTTGTAAAATGTATAATGAAGCAATTGAATTCTTAATGAATCAGATGAAAATTGAGCGTAGGACTGGCCAGATATGGGATGAGTGTGACGTAGTTGTTCAGCTTAAATATATTGCAATATATGAACAAACAATCCCTGTTTTGTTTAAAGGGTAAGGCATTTTTCAGTAGCAGTAGCACAAAATGTCTCTGTCTTAAATATATTGATAATGGGTTGAGTGCAGAGGACTCTTGTATGTGTATGTATATATATATATATATATATATATATATATATACACACATACACACTGTGTGGTTCTGCTTTCATTTTCAGACACTGGAGAGTCACTTACTTTGTGCAGAGAAATTCTTCTTCCAGCCATGGCCACTAAATGTTGCAGCATCTGTTCATAATTCCTATTTTGATATTCATCTATGGGAGATGCAGAATATCAGCACAGCACAATGGATTATTCTTGCATGACAGTTGCCCTAGTAATGTGTTGGTTGATAAATAGGCAACCTCTATATAATCCTAACCCTCCCTTCAAGCCTGCACCCAACCTGTGGGTTCTGGACTCACACAACACCAACATGTACTATTTCTCTATGGACATTAACATAGAAATTTAGGTGAAATAAGACAAATTCTCCACAAAAGATTAGACTGTATGCTGAACTGAATCTGGGCTCTAATTGTAATACAGGTATGGGACCCATTATATGAAAACCTGTTATTCAGAAAGCTCCAAATTATAGAAAGCTCATCTCCCATAAACTATATTTTATCCAATGAATCCAAGTTTGAAAAAAAAAAAATCCTTTTTCTGTGTAATAATAAAACAGTAGCTTGTACTTGATCCCAACTAAGATTATAATTAATCCTTATTGGAAGCAAAACCAGCCTTTTGAGTTTATTTAATGTTTAAATAATTTTCTAGGAGAGTACGGTATGAAGATCCAAATTACGGAAAGATCCATTATCTGTAAAGCCCCAGGTCCTGAGCATTTTTGGAGAACAGGTCCCATACCTGTACATTTTGAGAAAAATGTTAAGTAAAAAGTTATATTATCTCTTAATAACAAATTATCTTTAAAGGCACAAGCCTATAGGAATTGGGATTTGGTTAGGCTGAACATTAAAATTAATAATACAAGCTGAACTCGAAACCTCCAAAACAAAAATGCTGGAATTTGACTTATTCTTGGATTCTGTGATCAGGGCAACCATTGGAGGAGAAAGGGGGAACTGTTGTCCTGGGTCTGGTAAAATTCTGATCCGAAACCCCAGACTTGTAGTGCACAATTATGTAAACTGCGCAACTTACATGAATTCCATAACAACGTCAATTAATTGCCTTAAAAGGGATACAGTTTTTTTCAAAATGAATCAGTTAATAGTGCTTCTCAAGCAGACTTCAGCACTGAAATCCATTTCTTAAAAGAGCAAACAGATTTTTTACATTTAATTTTGAAATCTGTCATGGGGCTAGACATATTGTCAGTTTCCCAGCTGCCCTCAGTCATGTGACTTGTGCTCTAATAAACTTCAATCACTCTTTACTGCTGTACTGCAAATTGCAGTGATATCACCCCATTACTCTTTTGTTAGGCTGCTGGGGGGGTGCAGCAGCCTAACAAAAGAACAATAGGAAGGTAACTAGACAACAGCTCCCTAACACAAGATAACATCTGTCTGGTCAGGGGCAGATTAATGCCTAGGGCCCCTGTGGAAAGTGTAGCCTAGGGGCCTCAAGAAGTATTAATCCGCCAATGTGTGTGACAGATCTAAGAACAGCACTCAATGGTAAAATCCATGTCCCACTGAGACACATTCAGTTACATTAGGAGTAGGAGAAACAACAGACTGCCAGAAAGCAGTTCTATTCTAAAGTGCTGGCTCTTTCTGAAAGCACATGACCAGGCAAAATGACCTGAGATGCACCTACACACCAATATTACAACTAAAAAAAATACACTTGCTGGTTCAGGAATGAAATTTTATATTATAGATAAGGTTGCCGCCTGGCCGGTAAAAATGATGGTTGATCCCAATGTTATTAATAGGGAAAAAAGATAAATATATAGGAAGGCCAGTATTTGTTTCCAGAAAAGGTGGCAACCCTAATTGTAGAGTAAATTATTTGCAGTGTGAACGTGTGAACAGTGTAATTTAGAAATAAAAACTGCATCATAAAATCATGATAGAATCCCTCTAAATGTACATAGCTTGCATAGAAAGTTATGCAACTTATGTATCAAGCAATGACAGGGCAGAGCAGTGTGACAGTGGCTTGGGCAAATTCCACTGACCCCTCAATGAACTGACTGACGTATTAGCACATTATTTTAACTATTCCTATGAACTATATAGTAACTATACAGAGTAACATACCGGTAAGCTCTTTAATGTGATCTACTGATTTACTGAATTATATGAGTTCTGTTCTACATTCAAGTTTTAGCAGTGGAATGACTAGTTAGTGGGCCCCACAGCAAGATCATTGGGCCCCTAAGCTTAAGCAATTTAAGAAACTTATGAAAGAACTTCTGTATCAAGTAATGACAATGCAGAGCAGCGTAATGGGGCAGGAAGGTGTGTACGGCTTAAACTTATGGCAAATGCCACTGACCCCAAATGAACTGTCCGAATTATCAGCATATTAATAATGGAACAATTTATATCAATTACTTATTATAACATCAATGCACTGAATCCAGAATTCAGTTCAGGATAGGCCAAATCTGAGCCTTTTTTTAGCAGGATTCGGAGAGATCAAAGTGCCTTGACAAACCAAATCCAAAAACAGAAAATCGTCACATTATGCAATATATAGGGTCGGACAAGGACAGCAGCGAGAGGCCAGTTACAAGGAGCGATAAAAAGCCGTCTTTTGTAACTAGTAATGTGGCCCCAATTTGACCCCCTCTGAAGTTGATGTTTTAAGTGCAGAGCGGGAGAGGGGTTACGGCCCACCACAGCTCCCAAGCCCCAACCCAGATCCCGTCCACCCCACACCACATTAAAAAGGCCACACAGACATCGGCTCTAAAAATGGTAACCCCCCCCCCCCACACACACACGTTATAAAAAGCTATTGATGGTCAGGGACACCTTATAAATTAAAAAAAAAAAAAAAATTGGTGGCCAGGGCACCCTATCAGAAAAACTTCAACTTCAGCTCCTTTCATAGCTTTGGGTCTTGCCTTCAGGACTTCAACTTCAGATCAGTTGGTAGCGTTGGGTCTTTTCATGGCTTCAGGACTTCAACTTTGCTCAGTTCATAGCGTTGGGTCTTTTTGCGGCTTCAGGACCTCAACTTCGGCTCCTTTCATGGCTACAGGTCTTTTCATGGCTTCAGGGCTTCAGCTTTGGCTCCTTTCGTGGTACAGGTCTTTTCTTTGCTTCAGGACCTCAACTTCGGCTCCTTTCGTGGCTACAGGTCTTTTTGCGGCTTCAGGACTTCAACTTTGGCTCCTTTAGTGGCTACAGGTCTTTTCATGGCTTCAGCTTTGGCTCCTTTCGTGGCTACAGGTCTTTTCATGGCTTCAGCTTTGGCTCCTTTCGTGGCTACAGGTCTTTTCATGGCTTCAGCTTTGGCTCCTTTCGTGGCTACAGGTCTTTTCATGGCTTCAGCTTTGGCTCCTTTCGTGGCTACAGGTCTTTTCGTGGCTTCAGGACTTCAGCTTGGGGTCTTTTCACCACTTCTGCTCCGTTCGCGGCTTTGGGTCTTCGGCTCTTTGGGACTTCAACAGTTGAGGGTGACTTCAGTGCTGTCAAGGGGGGCTGGCTATTTTGAAAAGTGGGTTAAAGGGAGGCCCCCTTTAGGCCCGGTATAACAGTGACCCCCTAATGACAGCCCTGGGCATAATTAAAGTGTTAATGGGTGGATAATCTGCACGCTTGCCCAGAGTGGCTCTTTAGCCCTATAGAAAGCCTGGTATTATAGAAAGCCTGGTATTTTTCACATGCACCACTGTAAATTCTGGGAAAAATAAGCAAAAGTAGCAGCGCAGGGTTCGCTTTTTCACCAATGGAATGTAAATGTTTTTCTACATAAGATTAAAATAACCCGTGTCAGTCACATATTTATGAGGTGTTAAACGATTTCTAATACAATGCTTAGTACTGAAAAGTTACCTCACACCTACTGACTTCTCTTTCCCGCCCACGCACTAACCCCACCCTCCAGCTTGTAATGACGTCCACTCATTATTCACCACACACTAACTTCGCCCCGCCGCCATGTTTGTGACGCACGTACTTTACGCAGCGCGTTCTCTCTGCCTCTGACGTGGCTGCCGGGGTCCGCCATCTTGTGCCGTACAAACCAACGCCTCACAGAACCGCAGGAAAGACGAGAGAGCGCGAGGTTGGGAGGCCAGCACATACTGGGCGGCACTGAGAGCGGCTGAGAGAGGTGAGAGAGCGGCTTCAGCTTGTGATTGTGCAGCCGAGGAGTTCGGGAGGTGGGTAAGGTCGGCGGCTCAGTGCGGGAAGCTGCAGCTGATGCACCTGGTGGTCTGAATGGGAATCGGGCCTAATTGGTGTTTAGCGTCGGCCTGTGGGTGAGCAGTTCATTTATATGTGAACTCTGTTGTCTCGGCCCTTCAGCTGAACGGACGGGGCCTGGTGTCAGGATGAGATATATGTCCGACTGGCAAAGCAGTGTTATCAGGGGAAAGCTGCTGTGTAGCCATGGGGGTAGCCCATGGCTACACAGCAGCTTGTTTATATAAACTATAGTAGTACTTATCTGTTATCTACTGTGTATCCTGTGCTTGAATGGCTGCCCCCATGGCTACACAGCAGCTTGTTTATATAAACTATAGTAGTACTTATCTGTTATCTACTGTGTATCCTGTGCTTGAATGGCTGCCCCCATGGCTACACAGCAGCTTGTTTATATAAACTATAGTAGTACTTATCTGTTATCTACTGTGTATCCTGTGCTTGAATGGCTGCCCCCATGGCTACACAGCAGCTTGTTTATATAAACTATAGTAGTACTTATCTGTTATCTACTGTGTATCCTGTGCTTGAATGGCTGCCCCCATGGCTACACAGCAGCTTGTTTATATAAACTATAGTAGTACTTATCTGTTATCTACTGTGTATCCTGTGCTTGAATGGCTGCCCCCATGGCTACACAGCAGCTTGTTTATATAAACTATAGTAGTACTTATCTGTTATCTACTGTGTATCCTGTGCTTGAATGGCTGCCCCCATGGCTACACAGCAGCTTGTTTATATAAACTATAGTAGTACTTATCTGTTATCTACTGTGTATCCTGTGCTTGAATGGCTGCCCCCATGGCTACACAGCAGCTTGTTTATATAAACTATAGTAGTACTTATCTGTTATCTACTGTGTATCCTGTGCTTGAATGGCTGCCCCCATGGCTACACAGCAGCTTGTTTATATAAACTATAGTAGTACTTATCTGTTATCTACTGTGTATCCTGTGCTTGAATGGCTGCCCCCATGGCTACACAGCAGCTTGTTTATATAAACTATAGTAGTACTTATCTGTTATCTACTGTGTATCCTGTGCTTGAATGGCTGCCCCCATGGCTACACAGCAGCTTGTTTATATAAACTATAGTAGTACTTATCTGTTATCTACTGTGTATCCTGTGCTTGAATGGCTGCCCCCATGGCTACACAGCAGCTTGTTTATATAAACTATAGTAGTACTTATCTGTTATCTACTGTGTATCCTGTGCTTGAATGGCTGCCCCCATGGCTACACAACAGCTTGTTTATATAAACTATAGTAGTACTTATCTGTTATCTACTGTGTATCCTGTGCTTGAATGGCTGCCCCCATGGCTACACAGCAGCTTGTTTATATAAACTATAGTAGTACTTATCTGTTATCTACTGTGTATCCTGTGCTTGAATGGCTGCCCCCATGGCTACACAGCAGCTTGTTTATATAAACTATAGTAGTACTTATCTATCTACTGTGTATCCTGTGCTTGAATGGCTGCCCCCATGGCTACACAGCAGCTTGTTTATATAAACTATAGTAGTACTTATCTATCTACTGTGTATCCTGTGCTTGAATGGCTGCCCCCATGGCTACACAGCAGCTTGTTTATATAAACTCTAGTAGTACTTATCTGTTATCTACTGTGTATCCTGTGCTTGAATGGCTGCCCCCATGGCTACACAGCAGCTTGTTTATATAAACTCTAGTAGTAGTGTTTCTGAAGCAAAGACACCAGAGTTAAGTATAGCATAACAGTACATTGTATTTGCATTACTTTAAAAGACTTTAATTTTTTGCCATTACTGTTCCTTTAATGTGATGGGGCAGGGTTGGCTATGGTATCAGTAGTAGGCAGTTTGCTATGGCAGTTGAATAGAGAGAGGCTGGGCTTACTGGTGTTTATAGAATAGTTCCAATTCTATTCGGCATTACTGTACAATAGATGGGTTTATTCACTGAATATACAGAATGACATGCAGAGCAACCAATAATAATACAAGAGGTGAAGAGGGCCCTGTCCAACAGTCTGAGCTTAATGTCGGCTCTTGTTGCCTAATCAGATTCTCCAGTGTTCAGATGTGTGTGCCGGGACTTAAGTACAGGTGTGAGGCTTGCAATGAGCAGACTAGTAGCCATATGAGGCTTTGCAATGAGCAGACTAGTAGCCATATGAGGCATTGCAATGAGCAGACTAGTAGCCATATGAGGCTTTGCAATGAGCAGACTAGTAGCCATATGAGGCATTGCAATGAGCAGACTAGTAGCCATATGAGGCTTTGCAATGAGCAGACTAGTAGCCATATGAGGCATTGCAATGAGCAGACTAGTAGCCATATGAGGCTTTGCAATGAGCAGACTAGTAGCCATATGAGGCTTTGCAATGAGCAGACTAGTAGCCATATGAGGCATTGCAATGAGCAGACTAGTAGCCATATGAGGCTTTGCAATGAGCAGACTAGTAGCCATATGAGGCTTTGCAATGAGCAGACTAGTAGCCATATGAGGCTTTGCAATGAGCAGACTAGTAGCCATATGAGGCTTTGCAATGAGCAGACTAGTAGCCATATGAGGCTTTGCAATGAGCAGACTAGTAGCCATATGAGGCTTTGCATGAGCAGACTAGTAGCCATATGAGGCTCTGCATGAGCAGACTAGTAGCCATATGAGGCTTTGCATGAGCAGACTAGTAGCCATATGAGGGAGGCAATGTTTATTGCTTGTCCTGCTCCAAAGCAGCAATATCTGGGTAATGCCTTGGGAGGAGGAGCTGCGGTGTACAGAGACCTCTGTGTGGTTTTGCTTCTGTGATACTGGTAACCAGCAAGGGAGGATGTCTGGTTTACTTAAAGGGAAAATTGAAATACCCCTCCCTTTTGACATGAGCTGGGTGTAAAAAGACAAAATACCGGATTCCACTGATTGAAAGGAAACCATGTATTTCCTAATGAGCGCAGGTAAACTATTTCTCCACCCCCTAGGCTCACTGTCTTCTGGGATTTGAAGTTCCTCTGATTTCCAAAGAATCTGTGCTCCAATCACTGGTAGCTAGGGTAAATTGATCCCTAGCAACCAGGAACTCCAAAGAGCTGCTTAATGAAATGCTAAGTAATGGAAAAAAATACACACTCAAACGCGCTAATTGCAGTACTGGTATTGGACCGGTTATCCAGAATGCTCGGGGCCTGGGGTTTTCCGGATAATGGATCTTTCCGTAATTTGGATCTTCATACCTTAAAGGTGGCCATACACGTAGAGATCTGCTTGTTTGGCAGGTTCAGAAATCTCAAGTGTTCAGCAAGTGTTCAGCAATCTCAACAGTGTTGTTTCTGTGCCCATAAAGAAGGAAAGGTTAAAATTAAGTAAGCTTTATCAGAAAGGTCTATATAAATATACCAGTAAACCCTCAAAGTAATGTTGCTCTGAGTCCTCTGTCAAAAGAAACAGCACATTTCTTTCCTTCTGTTGTGTACTCATGGTCTTCTGTATCAGACTGTTTTCATCTTAAACCTCCAGGGCTAGGGCTTGAGCATGCTCAGTTTGCTCCTCTCCCATCCCTGCTGTAATCTGAGCCCAGTGCTATGACTGAGCAGGGAGGAAGTGATGCCACAACAAGCTAATATGGCAGCTGCTATCCTAAACAAACAGAGCTTCTAGAGCTGTTTACTCAGGCATGGTAAAGCATTCTCCAGAATAAATATAGTCTTATAGCTTTCACTTTTGTGGCTTATCTATTTTCAATAAACTGCTTCAGTAGCTTTCCTTCTCCTTTAATAGCTATGCTTCCAGGCTCAGCAATGTTTGCATTTAGCCATATAATAATAATAGTTGTCTTGTGAAAGGTGGCACCATCCCACATACTCTGGTATAAGTGGCGTAGGCAGCAGAAATGATATAGTGTGAGTAAGTATGCAGTGGGATAGACTAACATTTTAGTTTTGGCCTATGGCTTTTTGTCCATGGAATCATTTGAGCAGTTTTCAGAGATGATCTCAGTTTGCCTAACCCTGATGTGCATATCAATAACCCAGGCTAGAAAGTGGAAATACTGGTCTAGTTGCTTTAATATACTGCTTAAAGGGGTTCTTCACCTTCCAAACACTGTTTCAGATTATTCACCAGCAATAGACTTTTTTTTTTTTTTTTTTTCAATTGCTTTGCATTTTTTTTTTACCCTTTTTCCCAAAATTTAAAGGGGAACTATCTTTAAATGAAAATTTAATATTAGCTTCAGCATACTGAAATATGAAACTTTCTAAATACAATCAATTAAAAACTCTGTACAGTTTCTGAAATAATCAAGTTTATAAGCATCTGTTTCTCCTCATTCTGCCTTTATTCGGGTGTTGGCTGCCAGATGAATGATCCAATATATTTTATAGGGGGCTCCTTTTGCTTAGAAGATGTATTCAAATCACCATCACTAGAAATTTTCTCTCTCTACATGCAGAATTTGTGCAAAAGGCAGTTATTTTGTCTGTACCAGAATCCGTTATTTGAGTGAGCTCTAATACATCTGCTAGGAAAAAGTGATATGTTTGGGAACTCCTCTTAAATTCTTTGTAGTTTTGTTTATCATTGGCTGAGCTTTCAAAGTAGCAACTTCCTTTTAATATATAACTTGCCTTATGGAAACAGTAGTATTTCAGTGGTGACATAAAGTTTATTGGATCAACAGAAAATATGCAATATGCATCATAACAAAATTAGACAGGTGCATAAATTTGGGCACCCCAACAGAGATATTACATCAATACTTAGTTACAAATGTAACAGCCTCTAGACGCCTCCTATAGCCTTTGATGAGTGTCTGGATTCTGGATGTGGCTATTTGTGACCATTGGTCCATACAAAATCTCTCCAGTTCAGTTAAATTTGATGGCTGCCGAGCATGGACAGTCTGCTGCAAATCATCCCATAGATTTTCCATGATATTCAAGTCGGGGGACTCCAGAATATTGTACTTGTCCCTCTGCATAAATGTCTTTGTAGATTTCCAAGTGTGTTTAGGGTCATTGTCTTGTTGGAATATCCGACCCCTGCAGCGGAACTTCAACTTTGTGACTGATGCTTGAACATTATCCTGAAGAATTTGTTGATATTGGGTTGAATTCATCCGACCCTCGACTTTAACAAGGGCCCCAGTAGTCCCTGAACTAGCCGCACAGCCCCTGAACTAGCCACACAGCCCCTGAACTAGCCACACAGCCCCTGAACTAGCCACACAGCCCCTGAACTAGCCACCTAGCCCCACAGCATGATGGGACCTCCACCAAATGTGACAGTCGGTAGCAGGTGTTTTTCTTGGCATGCCGTGTTCTTCTTCCGCCATGCAAAGCGCATTTTGTTATGACCAAATAACTCAATTGTTGTCTCATCAGTCCAAAGCACTTTGTTCCAAAATGACTGTCTTGTCTAAATGAGCTTTTACATACAACAAGCGACTGTGTTTGTGTGAGTGCAGAAAGGGCTTCTTTCTCACCCCCCTGCCATACACATGTTCTTTGTGCAAATTGTGCTGAATTGTAGAACGATTCTCACAATCCTCCGCATATGCCGCTCCTGTATTTTTCTTGGCCTGTCAGACCTGGGTTTTACAGCAACTGTGCCTGTGGCCTTCCATTTCCTCATTCCATTCCTTACAGGTGAAACTGACAGTTTAAACCTCTGAGAGCTTTTTGTAGCCTTCCCCTAAACCATGATACTGAACAATCTTTGTTTTCAGATCTTTTGAGAGTTGCTGTGAGGATCCCATGCTGTCACTCTTCAGAGGAGAGTCAAACACAAGCACAACTTGCAATTGGTCACCTTAAATACATTTTCTCATGATTGAACACACCTGCCTATGAAGTTCAAGGCTTAATGAGCTGATCAACCAATTTGGTGTTGCCAGTAATCAGTATTGAGCAGTTACATGCATTCAAATTAGCAAAATTACTAATTTTTGCACAGGCAGTTTTTCACATTTGATTTAATTTCATACAACTGAATACTGCTTCACTAAAAATCTTTGTTCAGAAAACACCCCAGTACTCGGATGTTCCTGGGAAATGAAAGACATACCACTGTTGTTTTTTTTTGTTGAAAGTGGAGTAAATTATTTTGCAGGCGGAGGGGTTCCCAAACTTTTTCATAGACTGTATATTGGCTCATTCATCTGACAGAACGAAGAGAAACAGATGATGAGAGAGGGAAAGTGAAGATAAACTTTATTCATTATATTTAGAAAGTTTCTTTCTTAGTATGAGAGCTTATATTAAAAATTCATTTTCGCTATAGTTCCCCTATCCTCATCTGACGGAAGGATCTACTGGTGAATAAAGTTTTATTTTATGGTTCTCTTATGTATTTATAGTTGCCACCTCTATTCTGGATGGGGGTGCATAACGGATGATGTCTTGGGTAGGGCTTTAATGTCTTATCAGGGGAGTGGCGTATCCATGTTTCAAGTTTTGAAATTTAGGCAGGCAGTTGTAAACTGGACACAGAGTGCAAAAACCCCACTATCCAGTTAAAAACCAGACATATTTGCAACCCTATATATAGTTCTCATTTGCTAGGAACTCGATCGTGATTTTTGAGCAAAAACTGCTGACCACATCATTTGGATGTCTGGTTGTTATGACACAATCCGAATCCTGCTGAAAAAGGCCGAATCCTTAATTCGTTGCATCCCTAGTTATCGGGAAACCCATTATCAGAAAGCTCCAAATTACAGAAAGGACATCTCCCATAGACTCAATTTTATCCACATAAATGATTCCCCTTTTCTCTATAATAATAAAACAGTAGCTTGTACTTGATCCCAACTTAAAGGGCATGTAAAGGCAAAAAAATAAAATCCCATTTTTACTTTCTTTAATGAAACATAAACCTATCTCCAATATACCGTACTTTAATTAAAAAATGTGTACCGTTTTTATAAGAAACCTGACTGTATGCAGTGAAATTCTCCCTTCATTTACTGCTGTGGATAGGAATTGTCAGATGGTCCCTAACTGCTGAGCAGGGAAACAATCATACTTATGTACAGCAGGGGGAGCCCCCGCCTTACTTCCCAGCCGTGCAGAACTCAAGCAGCTTTGTTTATGACGATCCCTAAGCAGCTCAGACCACACTGAGCATGTGCACAGTCTTAGTCTTGCAAAGATGTTTAACAAAGTTACAAGATGGTGACCCCCTGTAGCCAACTTTGAAAGCATAAATTATTTGTGTGATTAGGCTTGTGGTGCAGTAAGTTCATGTTTATATTTAGTATACAAAATACAGCATTTCTAGCCTTATTCTATTTTAGACTTGACATGCCCTTTAAGGCCCCCATACACGGGCTGATAAAAGCTGCCGACAGACCGCTTATTGACCCATGTGTGGTGCCATCCGACGGGCTTCCGCGATCTATATCTGGCTGAAAGTCTGCCAAATCTCAATCGGGACAGGTTCAAAAATACCGTCGAACCGCCTGTGTCGGATTCATTCTGACCCAATTTTTGGGCCCTAGGGCCCACGATTGGATTAGCCCGATATCGTCTACTTCAATGTGAGCATATCGGGGAGAGGATCTCTACGTCTATGGCCACCATAAAATATAATTTAATCCTTATTGGAAGCAAATTCAGCCTATTGGGTTTATTTAATGTTTACATGATTTTCTAGTAGACTTAAGCTATGACGATCCAAATTATGGAAAGATCTGGTATCCAGAAAACCCCAGGTCACATATGAATGCCCAGAGCTTTTGTTACTTGAAGGTTACCATTACCTATTACCTGGGTTTTATGACTTGTTGCAAACTCTTTATATCAGTTCTGATGCAGAATTAACTGGTTTCTATGTTGCTGTGTAATGTCAATCTGAATTGTATCCTCTTAATAACATGTGGATAGTATTCTAATATGCTCTTTGTTTTCTCTTAGGTTTTATCTTCCACTCTTAATAACCTCATATTTCCAATATGGGGAATGTATTTGCCAATCTCTTCAAAGGCCTTTTTGGCAAGAAGGAGATGCGTATTCTCATGGTGGGCCTGGATGCGGCTGGAAAGACTACCATTTTGTACAAACTGAAGCTGGGGGAAATAGTAACAACAATTCCAACAATAGGTAAGGAACTGCTGCTGAAAGTTTTTAAATTTGCTTAGATGATGGATATTCTCATACAGAGGCAGTGACTCCTTATTACTTCAGACACAACCGCACTTTTATAGGAGGTCATAGTGCAACCAGCAGCTCATCAGTCCTAACTGGTCAAGGAACATTTCACTGGGGAACCATCCTATTGATTCGGGGTAAAAAAAATCATTGTGCAAGATAAAAATGTTCTCTATAACAGTTGGAGTGAACAGATGTCTATCATTATAGCCAGGACCCAGTTTCCTCCATTGAATCTCACTAACCTCGCAGACTAACTGAACAATTATGTGCCATGTGCCCCTCCCCCTTTTCAAGTCACTGACTAACAGGTTAGAGAGCTTTAAATAGGCAGCAGGAATGGGCGTATTTTTTTCGCCTTGTTTCGCCGCGGAAATGACGCCCATAGACTTGTATGGCGTTGCACGTCAAAAAAAACAACTTGTGTCAAAAAAAATTGATGCCCATAGACTTTAATGGGTGTCGTCGAAATTTCGCTGGCGTCAAATTATAGGCCAAACGGGTCAAATTCGCCCATCGCTAGCAGGCAGTTGTGTTGTGGCTGTTATGTTAGACATTTGTTCATTCCAGCGCTGGCTTAAGTTTACATTTTTGGCTTACTACAGTAGCATTCCCGTTTTTCAGGGGACCCTAAAAAAATGGTGTAAAATCAGGGAACGTGGAACATGTACAGTCATAAATGTATTATAGATTGATGGGACAACTTAAAATCAGGGTGTGTAATATTGAGATTTCAGTGTGTATTAAAACATTTAAACATTTTATTTTGCACAACCTGTTAACCCCGGTTTTTTACATTGATCTGTTCCATAAAATGACGCACTGCTACATTTTCTGATATGCGCATCATTCATATTCGCATTTATACCTGTTTATAGGTTTTTGGGTCACCCCCTCCATTTTTATTTATTTGTTTTTTTTTTGTTATATAATTTAATTTGCTGTGTTGGCAAAGTTACTCCACATGCCACACAAAGTAGGGATGCACCGAATCCAGGATTCAGTTTGTGGGGTTCTCCTTTTTCAGCAGGATTCAGAATCATTCTGCACGGCAAACCGAAATGATGGATGAAAATTGTGTAACTTTGTCATAAAACAAGGAACTAAAAATGTTTTCCCCTTTGCAACCAAATTTGCATATGCAAATTAGGATTCGGTTCGGCCAAATCTTTCACAAAGGATTCAGGGGTTTGGCCGAATCCAAAATGGTGGATTCAGTGCATCCCTAACACAAAGACAAAGGTCTGTCTGTACAGCCCATGGCACACTAGGTGTTTGGTTTGCCATTCAATTCTGGCAGATGGCTCAAGCAGTGGCAGCCATTGGAGCAAATTGGCTTTTAGACCAATGGCAAGTGCCAGTCCTGCCAATAACTGGCAGATTTGGGCCTCTGGTTCATAGACATGTCAATCAAGTGTAACAGCAAATGATAGCACATATACAGGGTGAGGGATAAATGGTTTTGTGATGTAGGGAGAAATGTGTGTGTATAGTCGCAAATGTTTTGCTTTCGGCTACCTTTATTTTTTATCCTTTATATATTTTTAATTGTGTTTCCCTCTTACCCCCCCCCCCCCAGGCTTTAATGTTGAAACCGTAGAATACAAGAACATCAGTTTCACAGTGTGGGATGTTGGTGGTCAGGATAAGATTAGACCTCTGTGGCGTCATTACTTCCAAAACACGCAAGGTAAGTCTTCTTTTGTGTCTGTTTAAAATACCTGCTCAGGTGCAGTTCCAGTGAGTGTAACCCTGCAAGCTTTTTTTTTTTTTTAATTGCTTCAGTAAAGTCTTTGTATCTCATGGTCCTGTTTTACCTTCTATGTAGAAGCAAGTGAATGTTTCAATTAATATATGTGTACATGAGTACTTAAAGGGATTCTGTCATGATTTTTATGGTGTCGTTTTTATTTCTAAATGACACATAAAATTTCATTCCTGAACTACAAGTGTGTTTTTTTTTTTTTTTAGTTGTAATATTGGTGTGTAGGTGCATCTCAGGTTATTTTGCCTGGTCATGTGATTTCAGAAAGAGCCTGCACTTTAGGATGGAACTGCTTTCTGGCAGACTGTTGTTTCTCCTACTGAATGTAACTGAATGTGTCTCAGTGGGACCTGAATTTTTACTATTGAGTGCTGTTCTTAGATCTACCAGGCAGCTGTTATCTTGTGTTAGGGAGCTGCTATCTGGTTACCTTCCCATTGTTCTGTTGTTAGGCTGCTGGGGGGGGAGGGGGTGATATCACTCCAACTTGCAGTACAGCAGTAAAGAGTGACTGAAGTTTATCAGAGCACAAGTCACATGACTGGGGGCAGCTGGGAAACAGACAATATGTCTAGCGCCATGTCAGATTTCAAAATGAAATGCTCATTTGAGAAACAAATTTCAGTGCAGATTTCTGCTGGAGCAGCACCATTAAAGGACCAATAACACTAAAAAAAATAAAAACATAATAGCCCCGTCTAGTACCTCCTCTTTCCAGCACAATGTTCAGTATTTTTAATGCTTTATTAAAATATGCCATAATGAATATCTTCCGGTTGTGCTGTGACTCGGCAATCGGGCAATATAGCGACATACCCTCAGCTTTGTCCTACCTGCGAGCTCCACTTCTCCTGACCGACTTCTTCTTAAGCCGGAAGTCCGTTGCTGCGCTGCTCTAGGTGACTTGTGGCTGACCTGGGTGCAGCACTCACAGAAATAAATCCGGCTTAAAGTTAAAACATGCTGAAATGAACTACAGGCTGTATGATGCTAAAATCAACCTGACTACACTGGTATACTTGTTTATGGTATATTAACATTTAAAGTGTAGGGATGCACCAAATCCAGGATTCCGTTTGGGATTCGGCCTTTTTCAGCAGGGTTTGGATTCGGCCGAATCCTTCTGCCTGGCTGAACCGAATCCTAATTTGCATATGCAAATTGGGATTCGGTTCGGTATTCTGCCGAATCTTTTGTGGGGGGTTCGGCCGAATCCAAAATAGTGGATTCGGTGCATCCCTACTAAAGTAGAAAGAAATGCAGCTCCAGACTGAATTTTGTACATGCTTATTGAACATGACATTTAAAGTCGATATTTCAGAAAACTGTTCTAAGTATCTTTCTGTTGACTCTTCCTTTCTGATAACTTTGCAGGTTTGATCTTTGTGGTGGACAGTAATGACCGTGAGCGAGTGAACGAGGCCAGGGAAGAGCTTATGAGAATGTTGGCAGAAGATGAACTCCGTGATGCCGTCTTACTAGTATTTGCTAACAAACAGGTTGGTACTACAGCTCTTTGTTGTGCTTTCCATTTACGTATTTGGCTGTGTAACTGCTTATGATTGGTGGAACAATAAATATGGCTCCATTATCTGCTTCATGGGAACTAATTCCAGTATTCACTTGAATCAGACTTGACATATTGCAAAGGATAATATTGTACAGTCCTCCCTTCCTGCAACATGGCAGCATTTGTTTACTATTTGCTACTAATGAACCACTGGATCACTGATAAAGAAAACTAATGAAAATCAGAATATCTGCAGATTTTGATGTCGCTTCCCATAGCAGCCCTATAGCAGTGTATCTCATACTGTAAAGGCTCCCTTGCACGTGATCAGGGCCAGGGTGGACTCCTTAAAGGAGAAACAAACCCGTACTAGAAAAATACCCAACCCTACGTAGACCCTCCTCCCCCACAGCCTAACTGCTCCCTTCGGGAAATGCCCCAAATTTTCTACTTACCCCTCCATGCAGATCTGGCCTCAGGAGTTTCATCGCATGCGCAGTTGGAGTAAATTTCCGGTCGCGAACGACTGCGCATGCACCAAAAGTTAAAAAAAATTCAGAAAGTTTTTCGGGACTTTTGGAAACCAGAAATTTACTACAACTGCGCATGTGCCGAAACTCCGCTCAGATTCCAAAGAAGACTGAAAAAATAAGATTGCGCTCGTGAACTCCCGAGGCCAGATCTGCACGGAGGGGTAAGTAAAAAATTAGGGGCATTTGCCCGGAGGAGGCAGTTAGGCTGTGGGAGAGTAGGGAGGTCGGTCTACGCAGGGTAGGGTTTTATTCTAGTACGGGTTTGTTTCTCCTTGAAAGGAGAAGGAAAGCTACCGAAGCAGTTTATTGCCAATAGATTAGCCACAATCTTGCAAGGTATAAGATTATATTTATTTATTCTGCAGAATGCTTTACCATACCTAAGTAAACCGCTCTAGAAGCTCTCTGTTTGTTTAGGATAGCTGCCATATTAGCTTGGTATGACATAATTTCCTGCCTGAGTCTCTCTCTGCTCACTCATAGCTCTGGGCTCAGATTACAGCAGAGAAGGGAGGGAGAGAGGAGCAAACTGAGCATGCTCAAGCCCTAGCCCTGGAGGTTTAAGCTGACAACAGGAAGTCTGATACAGAAGCCCATGAGTACCCAATAGAAGGAAAGAAATGTGCTGTTTCTTTTGACAGAGGACTCAGAGCAGCATTACTTTGAGGGGTTACTGGTGTATTTATATAGACCTTTCTGATAAAGCTTAACTTAATTTTAGCCTTTCCTTCTCCATTAACCCATACAGATATTCAGTAAGGCCTAGCTACACAATACGGCCAAAAGGATCAAGACTCGTTTTTAGCCAGAAGTCTAGCTACATCCGCAGGCATGCATGTTTATTTTGTGGATGAGCAATAGAACTTGTGCGGCATCTTTAGAGAAATAAAACACAGGAAACATATTCAGTTTTGTAATATTTCTGTTGGGCAAACACAAGTGGAAAATAAAAGTCTGGAGGACATAGTAGTAACTTTATTGCATCTGCCTTCTTTCTTGTTTTCTTTTAGGACTTGCCCAATGCCATGAATGCAGCAGAAATTACAGACAAGTTAGGCCTGCATTCCCTGCGCCATAGGAACTGGTACATCCAGGCAACATGTGCTACTAGCGGAGATGGGCTTTATGAAGGACTCGACTGGTTGTCCAATCAGCTCCGAAACCAGAAATGAAGCCTGCATCCTTATTGGTTGTTTTGTTTTTGTCTTCCCCTGTTCATGCCTTCCTTATTCCTCCTCCCCCCTATGCTTTTCTCTGATGTGGCAGTTTGTGCTACTTTGCGCTATTGAGTGCCGGAATCAGTCCATTTTCTCCTCCCCGTATTGCACCGCGCTGTAAATGTGGCAGAGAAGAGCCCGCTAACAGTTCGGTGTCTTATTTAATGTAAATAGTTTGTTTCCAATGAGGCAGTTTCTGGTACTCCTATGCAATACTACCCGAAATTTTTTTAACTTCTCAAAATCACCACTTCGTACTGGAAGGGGCATACGCAGAAAAAAAAAAAAAAGTCCCATGTGCTGCTGCGCCCCACCGCAGAAATCGAGTACACCGCTTGTTTTTAAAGTAACAGTAGATCATTTTCCAATCGGTTTACGTTTGGTGGCGGAAGTTGATTGGTCCTCTCTTCCGTGCAGTTATCAGGGTGGGGCAGGGCAATCTACTGTATCCCAGCCGGCACTAAAGGAGTTAATTTGCCGAGTTACCATTGAGCAGGGCTTTAAACGTATTTAACCTCTGCTGCTAGAGGGCTTGTTGTGATGTTACATGACAGGAGTTAAACTCAGTGATTCCTTTCCTTTGCATGGTTACAGTGCGGGTCCATGGAATTGCTTTGTCACTGGATCTGCCTGCGTTTTATAGCTTCTCTGCTTGTGCTCAAGTGAAGACTAAGACCATTTATGAAGCCGAGAGTGTAAATAAAGTGGCCATTTTTCATTGTTGGCCGTCACACTGGAACAAAAGACACTTTTTTTTTTTTTCTTTTAAATTACTTTCCAGACTGAACTTTCACAATGCTGTTTCTTGCTAGTGGATTGCATTCGTTGGCCTTTGCTTCTTGATGGGGTTTTCACGTCGTATCATAAATCTGCCCCCTTTTTTTTGGGGCCAACGGTAAGAAACCGTTTTTTTTTGGAGGGGCCAAACGGTGAGAAATCATTCTGCTTCATAGGGTACTTTTAAAGGGGTTGTTCACCTTCTAACCCTGTTTTAAGCTCCGTTGGTTTCAGATATAAAAACGTTTTCCAATTATTTTGTATGTGTGACTGTTTTTCTAATATTCAAGTGTAAAATGTTATTTTTCATCTTTCTAAAGCTGCTCTGGGAGGGAGTGGGTCGCTGATAGTGATGTGCGAGTCGACAATTTCTCGAACCACACCCGACCCTAACCCTATTAATTCCTGTGCCGGAAGTCGGCAGTAGTAGATCGCGGGCGGGGAGAGCAGGAGAAGAGCTCGACCCACACCTGCCGCGACCCGATTATTTTGTTCAGGAGTCTGCCCGACCCCTGCGGGTTTCGGGTCGGCCCACACATCACTAGTCGCTGACTCTCTAAACTATTCTAAATTGATCCATTTCTTATGTTTGTCCCTGCTGAGCAGAATCCCTGGGTTTCATTAAAGGCAGCTGTTAGACCTGATACAATAGTTAATATTTCCAGAGATGCTGCTGAGAAATTGATCAACTTTTAAATTTAGGATTTGGAAAAACGGTGGAAAGTGATTGAAAAAGTCTTCATTTCTGGAGAACAATCTGAAAACTGGAAAAAGTGTTTGGCAGATGAACAATCCCTTTAATGCGTTTGATGCTTCATCTTCACATTTGTTAAAGTGGCCATAGACATCGAGATCCGCTCGTTTGGCGATGTTGATCATTTATGGACATTGAGGTGGGCGATATCGGGTTATCCGATCGTGGGCCCTAGTGCCCAACGATCGGATCATAATGGATCCGATACGCGCAGTCTGATCACAGGACCGCATAAATGCATAGATGTGGCCGCGATCGGATGGCCCCACACACGGGCCAATAAGCTGCCGACCTGGTCTGTTGGCAGCTTTTATCAGCCCATGTATGGGACTTTTAGTCTTGGAACTAGGGTTGCCACCCGGCCTAGCCGGTAAAACACCTGCCGGGGCTGGTATTACAAGTTTAACGGCAATGTAGCTGCCGACAAATTTGTATAATACCCTTAACAACACCCCTTGGCCCGCCCCCATTCCCCTGGAATCGTAACTTTTGTGCTCCTCCTGGCGATCTCTGCAACGTGGCCCCACCCCTTTTACATCACATGACCGCCCCTTTTGTTCCCAACCCCGTCAGCCGGTAAAAATTTTAGGAAAAGGTGGCAACCCTACTTTGAACCCATGTAGGAAACCGTCTTGACGGATGAAATCAGCGGGCTAGTGGGCATACGAGCTCTTGAGCAGCAAATCTGCATTCAGTTCATTGTTGGCTACTAAAGGTGGAGGTTAGGGAATTGCTTTACAGCTTTATTTGCTTTTCCATGAGGCTTTTTGTACTCGTTGCAGAGAGAGCGCATGGAGTCCTGCTCAGTCATTGGGTAGACAGTTCTGTATCTCATGAGAAACGCACCTCGCTTACGTCTTGTATGTTTGACAAGTACAAATGTTTAGCCATTCCGCTCTAGAACAAATTCTGTTTTGGATCATTGTTTCTATTTTATCTTCTGGTGCTTCTTGGAGTACATATATCATTCCCCACTGGCATGCCTCATGCTGCAACCATCTCCTCGTGAAAATACTTTTTTTTTTTTTGTTTTTTAAATAATGTTTTTGTTTTCTCGTATTTCTGAACGACACTGAAAAAGCTGGACTTAGTGGAGCGCGAGGACCTGTCGGAGCTGGTTTATTTAGTGATGTGGAATCTTTATTGCTTTCAGTAAACCAATTGTAATCAAATGTTTTGTATTCTTGTTTTCATTTGGACAAACAAGCACTGTAATTAAAGCTATTAGAATAAAATTCCATCTATTTCACGTCTTCTCTTTATATGTGCATTGGCATTACTTCAACTGGTTTATATCCATTTTACACACACACACACTTTGTCCATTTATAGAAAAGTATCGGCAAGCACTCCGGACGCCACTCATAAGGTAAAAGGCAACTTTATTTCAGCACATTAAAAACATCCAAGTTCTGAAGAATCCGATTGTATACTACAGAGCTTTATTTATATATATATATATATATATATATATATATATATATATATATATATATATATATATATATATATATATATATATATATATATAAAGCTCTGTAGTGTATGTGTGTATGTGTGTGTGTGTGTGTGTGTATATATATATATATATATATATCTACCGTGTAAGTCCGCACTCGTCACTTCGTCTATTATTTCGGGTGCAGTGTGTAGATTGTAGTAGACAGCATTCCAGAGTTACACGCACACCGTATTGAAAATGAATAAATTATTTATTAGCACATTAATGCATCCGCATCGACGTTTCGGTTCGTGCTCTTGAACCTTTCTCAAGATGCTATACCATATAAATTAACAATAAAGTTACAGAATTTAAACCAAACATAGTCCCGCCCATCTAGTGACACCACGGCAAATGATTGGTGAAATCCAACATATCAATTAATACAAGTAAAGCAATATATTAATAAAAATACAATCAATTTAGTACTTAATGAAAAAAAGAAGAAAGAAAAAACAAAAATTTGTCAAGTGGCTCAAGGGGAGTCAGATCTTATAATTTTGCAGGAATTAACGCTGGTCAAGGAAACAATGGAGTGAGCAATACTCATTAAGTCCATTGGGTGAAATAGTACCAAGGGTTTTAATCCAAAAGGATTCACGTTGCAGTAATAGCCGAGATCGGTTTCCGCCCCGACGAGGTGCCGGGACATGGTCAATTGCTAAATATTTAAAAGTGGGTAACCCGTGTCCCATCTCTAAAAAATGTTTGGCCACTGGTTTAGTGATCTTATTGTCTCTAAAGGCAGTGTTAATTGCCAATCTGTGGCCATCAATGCGTAATCTGAGCATAAGGTCTGTCTTGCCGACATATGACAATCCGCAAGGACAAGTAATCAAGTAAATAACGTGTGGTTGTACACGTGATATGATGTCTAATCAAAAATCGATGTCCTGTTCGAGGATGTACAAAACTTGTCCCGGGTGTCATATATCGGCAAGACAGACAAGAAGGGCATTTGAAACAACTGCACTTATTTGACGGTAACCATGATGGTTCTGGTTTTGGAGGTAAGTAACTATTAATGGGATCTCCCACGACTAATAAATCCCTCAAATTTTGACCCCTGCGAAATCCAAACATAGGGGGATTGGGACTAATCTTATCTAATTTTGGATCAGCTTTGATAATCTTCCAATTTGATCGAACCACATGTTGGATGGAAGGGGATAGGTTATTGAACTGTGTAGAGATTATTAGAGGGCGAGAATTGCTATTCTGTTTTAATGGCAACAAAATTCTATTTCTTGCTGTGTTAAGTGCCTTGTCTAGGTCTTTCTTATGGTACCCACGCTCCAAAAAACGTGTGGTCATTTGTGTGAGTTGTGTTGCACAATTCGATGGATCGGAGTTGTTTCTCAGCACCCTACAATACTGTGATATTGGTAATGAGCGTTTCAAGGCAGGAGCATGACAACTGGAAGCATGTAAAAGGGTGTTTCGATCTGTTTTCTTGCGAAACAACGTGTATGCCAATTTTGACCCATAAATTTTTAAATTAAGGTCTAAAAATTCCAATTCTGTGCCACATTTAGATGTAAACTTGATTGAACCTGGACTTCGGTTTAGTTCTGTTATCATGCCTTCAAAGCTCTCAACCGTGCCCTTCCAAATCAATACAATGTCATCGATAAACCGTTTGTACATCACTATATGGTGATGGAATTTAGGCAAAATATGGGTTTGCTCAAATTGATGCATATATGTTTGCATAAGAGGGCGCCATTGGCGCCCCCATGGCTGTTCCAGAAATTTGTTGGAAAAATTTATCTTCAAAACGAAAATAATTAAAATTGAGACACATGGTTAATAATTCTATTAGAAAACCAATGGGGGGTCCCTCATAGTCAGAAAATTCTAAAAGGGATTTCTCTACCGCCATCAAACCGTCACAGTGTGGGATGCTGGTATACAAGCTGACTACATCAATAGTAGCCAGCAATAGAGTGTCATCCTCTGGAAGAATAAGATTTTTTATACAATCTAAGAAGTGGGGGCGGAAACCGATCTCGGCTATTACTGCAACGTGAATCCTTTTGGATTAAAACCCTTGGTACTATTTCACCCAATGGACTTAATGAGTATTGCTCACTCCATTGTTTCCTTGACCAGCGTTAATTCCTGCAAAATTATAAGATCTGACTCCCCTTGAGCCACTTGACAAATTTTTGTTTTTTCTTTCTTCTTTTTTTCATTAAGTACTAAATTGATTGTATTTTTATTAATATATTGCTTTACTTGTATTAATTGATATGTTGGATTTCACCAATCATTTGCCGTGGTGTCACTAGATGGGCGGGACTATGTTTGGTTTAAATTCTGTAACTTTATTGTTAATTTATATGGTATAGCATCTTGAGAAAGGTTCAAGAGCACGAACCGAAACGTCGATGCGGATGCATTAATGTGCTAATAAATAATTTATTCATTTTCAATACGGTGTGCGTGTAACTCTGGAATGCTATATATATATATATATATATATATATATATATATATATATATATATATATATATATATATATATATATATAAATATAAATAAAGCGCTGTAGTATACAATGGGATTCTTCAGATGTTTTTAATGTGCTGAAATAAAGTTGAATGGCTGCCCCCATGGCTACACAGCAGCTTGTTTATATAAACTATAGTAGTACTTATCTGTTATCTACTGTGTATCCTGTGCTTGAATGGCTGCCCCCATGGCTACACAGCAGCTTGTTTATATAAACTATAGTAGTACTTATCTGTTATCTACTGTGTATCCTGTGCTTGAATGGCTGCCCCCATGGCTACACAGCAGCTTGTTTATATAAACTATAGTAGTACTTATCTGTTATCTACTGTGTATCCTGTGCTTGAATGGCTGCCCCCATGGCTACACAGCAGCTTGTTTATATAAACTATAGTAGTACTTATCTGTTATCTACTGTGTATCCTGTGCTTGAATGGCTGCCCCCATGGCTACACAGCAGCTTGTTTATATAAACTATAGTAGTACTTATCTGTTATCTACTGTGTATCCTGTGCTTGAATGGCTGCCCCCATGGCTACACAGCAGCTTGTTTATATAAACTATAGTAGTACTTATCTGTTATCTACTGTGTATCCTGTGCTTGAATGGCTGCCCCCATGGCTACACAGCAGCTTGTTTATATAAACTATAGTAGTACTTATCTGTTATCTACTGTGTATCCTGTGCTTGAATGGCTGCCCCCATGGCTACACAGCAGCTTGTTTATATAAACTATAGTAGTACTTATCTGTTATCTACTGTGTATCCTGTACTTGAATGGCTGCCCCCATGGCTACACAGCAGCTTCTTTATATAAACTATAGTAGTACTTATCTGTTATCTACTGTGTATCCTGTGCTTGAATGGCTGACCCCATGGCTACACAGCAGCTTGTTTATATAAACTATAGTAGTACTTATCTGTTGTCTTCTGTGTATCCTGTGCTTGAATGGCTGACCCCATGACTACACAGCAGCTTGTTTATATAAACTATAGTAGTACTTATCTGTTATCTACTGTGTATCCTGTGCTTGAATGGCTGACCCCATGACTACACAGCAGCTTGTTTATATAAACTATAGTAGTACTTATCTGTTATCTTCTGTGTATCCTGTGCTTGAATGGCTGACCCCATGACTACACAGCAGCTTGTTTATATAAACTATAGTAGTACTTATCTGTTATCTACTGTGTATCCTGTGCTTGAATGGCTGCCCCCATTGCTACACAGCAGCTTGTTTATATAAACTATAGTAGTACTTATCTGTTATCTACTGTGTATCCTGTGCTTGAATGGCTGACCCCATGACTACACAGCAGCTTGTTTATATAAACTATAGTAGTACTTATCTGTTATCTACTGTGTATCCTGTGCTTGAATGGCTGACCCCATGACTACACAGCAGCTTGTTTGCTGTTGTGCAACTTTGGCTCCAAGTTTTCTCTTCTTTGCCTTTATGGTACTGCTTCCACATGCCGCTAGCACTCTAAAGGGCAGATTTAGGGGTCGAATTTAAAATTCAAATTTTTAATTTTTTTTTTTATCAAAACTGTCAAATTCGACTTGGGAATTATCCAAACTCGGTTCAAATTTTGATTTTCGAGATTTATCAAAGTCTGGCTCTTTAAGAATTTGACTATGCGCCACCTTTAGGGGCAAATTCACTAAGATACAAAGTTGGCGCCACCTTTAGGGGCAAATTCACTAAGATACAAAGTTGCGCCAGGCGTAGTTTCGCCAGCGCTCCGCAAATTCACTAAAATCCGAAGTTGCGCACAGGGGTAGCGTAAGGTTGCGAAGTTGCGCTAGCGTTGATTCGCTATGTAAAGCGAAGTTACGCTAGCGAAGGCTAATTTGCATACGGCGCGAAATTCAAATTTCAATGGAGGAACACGTATCAGCACTACAAATGCCTAGAAAACCTTCAAATCAGCAAATAAAAATGTTATTTTGCCCTACACATGTGCCCACTGTCTAGGTAAGTTGCCATGAGTCAGGAAATGTAGGGGGAATGAGGGGAGCTCCAAAAAAAATTTCGATCTTTTTCAGCCTATCACCCATCATGTAGAAAACACGCCAGCATTTTTTGGGACTTAGAAAAAAATTTGACTTTTTTTTAAACAATCCCTATCTACTCTATTGCGCTTCGCCAGGTCTGAGGTGGCGAAGGAAGTCTAGCGTAAAAGGTAGTGTTCAGTACACTGCGCAAGTTAGTGAATTTGCGTAGTTACGTCACTAGCGAAAATTCGCCTGGCGTAAGGATGCGAAGTAACACTAGCGAAACTACGCCAGCGTTCGCTAGTGAATTTGCGCAGTAACGAAAAATGCCAAACGCTAGCGAATTAACGCTAGCCTTCGGCGCTTAGTGAATTTGCGCCTTAATGTGCCGAATCCATGTATAAGTCAATGGGAGAGGTCCAATGACCAACTTGAAGATGTTTGCAGCCTTCCTGACATTCCATTTTTTTTTCGGAGAAAAAAACTAGATTAGAGAGTGTTCGAATTCTAATAGAATTGGAGTTTTCGTGTTGGTAAATTTTGTCCTAGTTTTACATACTTTTACTTTACATATTTATTTTAATAAATAATAATCGGATTTCGAGTAAAATCAAATTCATGCGAGTTAAAAAAAAAAAAAAAACTCATGAATTTGAAATTTGTCCCTTGATAAATGTCCCTCTAGATGTTTCCTATATCCCCTGCTGTTGCTGTTCCCCCTAGGAAAAGACCCGGGATTATACAGCAACTTTAGCCAACTGACCGCCTACTTAAAGGGACATCAACAGGAACAGTTATGGAATTAGTAAGCAATACTACAAGAAAATGTCCTCTAAGCTTATGTAATGTAGCCTGCTTATGAACAGGGTGTGTTTTGCCTTTAAAGGCTAGGAATTTACACATGGATTGTTGCTTAAAGGGATACTGTCATGGGAAAAAAAAAATTTTTCAAAATTAATCAGTTAATAGTGCTGCTCCAGCAGAATTCTGCACTGAAATCCATTTCTCAAAAGAGCAAACAGATTTTTTTATATTCAATTTTGAAACTGACATGGGGCTAGACATATTGTCAATTTACCAGCTGCCCCAAGTCATGTGACTTGTGCTCTGATAAACTTCAATCACTCTTTACTGCTGTACTGCAAGTTGGAGTGATATCCCCCCCTCCCTTTTCCCCCCAGCAGCCAAACAAAAGAACAATGGGAAGGTAACCAGATAACAGCTCCCTAACACAAGATAACAACTGCCTGGTAGCTCTAAGAACAACACTCAATAGTAAAAACCCATGTCCCACTGAGACACATTCAGTTACATTGAGAAGGAAAAACAGCAGCCTGCCAGAAAGCATTTCTCTCCTGAAGTGCAGGCACAAGTCACATGACATGGGGCGGATGGGAAATTGACAAAATGTCTAGCCCCATGTCAGATTTCAAAATAGAATATAAAAAAATCTGTTTGCTCTTTTGAGAAATGGATTTCAGTGCAGAATTTTGCTGGGGCAGCACTATTAACTCATTCATTTTGAAAAAAAAATTTCCCATGACAGTATCCCTTTAAGGGACAGGCCACACACAGACCAGTATATGCTGCCTCTTGGGCTGAATAGAGTAAACCTGCACTGAGCTTAAAGGGGAACTATTGCGAAAATGAGAATTTAATATAAGCTATAAGTCATACTGAAGTAAGAAACTTTCTAAATACAATCAATTAAATATTCTGCATTGTTTTTGAAACAATCAAGTTTATCTTCACTATTCCTCTCTCATAATTTGTTTCTCTTCATTCTGGAATTGGGTGTCAGATGAATGATCCAATATATCTAATAGGGGGGGCTTCCTTTTTTAGCAGATGTATTAGAACTCACTCAAATAACTGATTCCAGTATAAACAAAATAACTGCCTTTTGCACAAATCCTGCATGTAGAGAGACATAATATCTGGTGAGTTTAATAGAGTGAGCTTGAATACATCTTCTAGGCAAAAGGAGCCCCCCTATAAGATATATTGGATCTAACTGTCAATAAATATCTGACACCCAACTGCTGCATGAAGAGAGAATGAAGAGAAACTGATGCTGAGAGAGGAATAGTGAACATAAACAGATTTCTGATTATTTCAGAAACGATGCATAATATTTTATTGTATTCAGATATTCATTGACAGTTAGATCCAATATATCTTATAGGGGGGCTTCCTTTCCTAGCAGATGTATTAGATCTCACTCATTTTATGTATTCCAGTTCAAACAAAATCTGACAAAATAACTGCCCTTTGTACAAATTCTGCATGTAGAGAGACGTGATGTCTGGTGATTTTCATAGAGTGACCTCTAATACATCTTCTAGACAAAAGAAGCCCCCCTATAAGATATATTGGATCATTCATCCGACACTCAACTCCCAGATGAAGACAGAATGAAGAGAAACGGTTGCAGAGAGAGGGAGAGTAAAGATAAACTTGATTATTTCAGAAACGCTACAGAATTTTGAATTGATTATATTTAAAAGTTTCTTATCTCAGTAGGTTGAAGCTTATATTACATTTTCACGATAGTTCCCCTTGAAGTATCCATCGCTCTACCTTGTTTCTTTGAATTCTGACGTTCAAGATAATGAAGAAATACATTTTTGGGCAAAAAGTATTTGACAGACGCACACAGGGAGAGTGTTTTGTTTTTTTTCTTCCACAAAAAAAATGTGCTGGATTCCAATAGTGGTGATGGCAATGAATCCACGGGCCGGGAGAATCCTGAACTATTTGTCAGCCGGGGGCTGGACGGAGCCCTGAGGATACAGCTCATGTTTTGGCAAGATTAACCCGCAAAGTGTCTCCTGTGACGATCAAGTGATGTTTTTTCCCAACACATAAGAGTCATTGATAGAACTGGTGATCTCCTGGATGAGCCAGGTGCAGCAATTCGCCGTACAGCAGCCGCGTTAAGGCCCCGCAGCCATTTCAGCGCACGCGGCGGACAGAAGTCAGACAGTTGCCATTAGATTCACAAGACGAAGCTTGAATAAGTCTCGACGTGCCGTTTGGATGTGCTGTCATTTGATAAATGAGATTAGAGCGTTTGATCAGTCGATGACCTGCTCATGAAAAAATGTCGTTTTAAATTATTCAAAAAAAAAGAAGTCAGTGCCGGTCTTCTATATATACGGAGAATTATAGGCTTAACATTGATCTGGGGGGATCCTGGAAGGCCTGATCCACTGTAAAATGAGACGCAAAAGCCTCTAGTTCAGGATGTTAAATAAAAATTCTCCCTAAGGGGAAGATTAAACCAAATCACACAATATTTCGTTTTTCTTTGAACTTTTTTAATGAATTCAGACGCACTTTATTACACGGACCTGTCGATCCGAAAGTGGAGGTGACCGTCAGAGTCTTCAACCCACCAACGTGGGCCGTTATAAGACATTCCCTTCAGAACGAGTCGGCAGTTTATGGGGCCCCTCGAGGGGCCTGCCTGCCGATCACAGTGCTACGCAATATGTTGGCGCTATATAAATACATGTTAATAATAATAATAATAATATCTGGCCAAAGGTTTCAAAATCTCATTGGACAGGGAGAGCATGGCCTCGTTGATGTGATCCTTGTTTGACAAGCTTCTGCAGGGCAATAAATACAGAAAGGCCGTCTTCCATAGACTCCATTTTATCCAATGATTTCCTTTTTTCTCTGTAATAATAAAACAGTATCTTGTACCTAATCCCAACTAAAATCTAATTAATCCCTATCGGTGACCCTATGCTGGATTAAACACCCTGATTAATATATATATATATATATATATATCCTGGACTGAGGCTCTTACAGCTCACACAACATTATACATTTCCCATTTAATGAATAATCCAGGCAATTGTGCACATAATATATTCTATCCTGGGGATTAAATGCAGGAAATGATGATTTTGCCGGTAGAATTTGTGGGGACCTCAAATATAAGGTGGAAAACATAAAATGTTTCACAAGGTCAAACAGGCATTTCTAGGGAAACGGAAACAAAAGTTTAGTATAAATTTTGGGGCAAATGCGGTGTAATATCTTGGAAAAGCACCTTTTGCAATGCATTAGAACTGATGGAGACCATAAAAACACAATGCAAAATATGGGGGTTGAAATGGATTTATTTGTGTTACAAAAACGAACAGCCCCCCAAAACGTCTCTGTCTATTTTGCTGCATGTATTGAAAGTGCACATAATTCAGAGCCTCACTGGTCCCTTTACAGCCCCCGGCTCCTCTGCAGTTGTAGGGTCTGCTTCCCATGTTTTACACCCCTAAAATGACCAATTGGCAAACAAAGTAAAGGCTGAGATGAATGGGGGGTGCAGAAGGCAGTTTATCAAATGACTGGTCTCCTGGTGAACCCACAGTGAGGCTGTGCCCCTCTATTACCTCTCTGCCCGGGAGAATGGAACATACAGTGAGGCTAAAGCTGGCCATAGACGCAAAGATCAAATTTTCGGACTGTGTGTGGAGAGTCCCGACATTTTTCGTCCCGACATTTTTCGTCCCATGGAGATCGATCGGACAGGTTAAAGATTTCTGTCGGCTGCCGATAATATCTCTGCGTGTATTGCCGATCGTACGATTTTCAGAGGGAGACTGTCAGCAGCTTTGGTCGGACATAACTTTCGTACGATTACTGTCAGGGGCAGAACATCAGCTCATCTGTTCTTTTACTACTTTATTTGATGGGAATGGTTAGTGGCAGGTCGGGAGATGGGGAAGTCCTATTGTACAATGATTCGTACAATCGGTTCTTTGCGTCTATGGCCAGCTTAAGGCTCACTCAGAGGGGACCTGGTGCAGGATATAAGTTAAATATGTCTCAGAGCCCCAAATCTTTTTTGCACCAGTGTTTATCCAGCCCGTTGTCCATACCGGCTACAAGCACCAAAGTCCTGGACAGCGCACTCTTCAGATCACTCAAGGAATCGCTTGGTCATCAAATCATTGGTAAAAAACTTGATTTTATTGAATATTTAACATTTTAACAAACTGTATAGCCCTGCACCATGAGGTCTGACGCGTTTCGTGTCACTGCACCTCTAGACCTAGAGGTCTCTGATGAAGTGCAGTGACACGAAACGCGTCAGACCTCATGGCACAGGGCTATATAGTTTGTTAAAATGTTAAATATTCAATAAAATCAAGTTTTTTACCAATGATTTGATGACCAAGCGATTCCTTGAGTGATCCGAAGAGTGCGCTGTCCAGGACTTTGGTGTGTGCAGCATTTCGTTCTCCCTTAAGCGACGGACTCAGGGCGGCTGCACCTGGGTCACAACGAAGTCCGGGTAAGATATTATATCTTCATTCATTTGGGAAGCTGAATCCGGTGACCCCGCGAGGGGTCTGGGGCATTGCACACCCGGACCAGCAAACCTTAAGGGTGAGCTTGAAACCGGTATTAAGCAGAAAATAAAAGTATACTAACAAATTAAACAAATCAATGTATATTAAACAGATGACCAATTTATCACAGGACTCGTAGAAAAGAAAAATCAATTTTTAAATCCCAATAAGTAACGCTGTGAAAGTCTTTTCGTCATACCGGCTACAAGAACTGATTGAAGGGCCACCTATGAAGTGCTATCTCTGGTTTTCCAGCAGACCTACAGTTCTTGGGTGGTTTTTGGCCGGAGGGGAATATAAAGCAAAACCTGAAATCCCTCCATCCCCCTTCTTTGGTCTGATGATACTAAAGTCGAGCTGGGATGGTTGTGGAACGTTGGGAGTTCAGACATGATTGGAATATTCTTCATGTGGGTGGCACAAAGATGCTCTGAAAAGCAGAGAGAGAGACTTCAAGTCCCATTATCATATTCTCAAGTAAGAAATGGGTGATGTTGCTTTACACTGTGTGTCTAGAGATGTTGGGAAACTGCTCATTCGAGTGCCATCGTTTTCTTTCAATTTGTGGAATATTTCTTTATGAATGAGCTCATGTCAGAAAGGGGGGATATTTTCCATTTAAATACAGGACTCCCTTTGCAGGTTGTGCCCAAAGCTCCAGCCTCATGTCTTCCTCTTAGGTACAAGTTGTGCTTGCATGCACGCGCTCCCTAACTGCCGAAATCTGTGCGCCGATATCAGGGCAAAGGTTAGTGTCTGGCAATTGTGGATTCCATTGCTATGGCATGCTGGGAAAATGGTGCAATGGTGACCAAGGAACCGCTGCACATTGTTATTCAGCAGAAGCTGGGAGGTGGCCCTTAGTTGGACATACAGTAGAGCCTGTAGTGCAACCGGTGCCTTAGGTAAAAAGGGTGCAGTAACCCTTAGCAACAAGCTGAGCAGAACATAGTGGCCCGTCAGTTCCTTGCGACACTCGGCTCAGGAGAAGGCAAATGGTGCGTCTGCCCTGTTTAAAGGAGAACTAAAGCCTAACTAAAGAAGTAGCTAGAAATATTGTACATGATGTTTTGTGCTTCTGTACCAGCCCAAGGCAACCACAGCCCTTTAGCAGTAAAGATCTGTGTCTCCAAAGATGCCCCAGTAGCTCCCCATCTTCTTTTCTACTGATTCACATGCTCTGTGCTGCTGTCACTTACTGAGCTTAGGGAGCCACTCACAATATACAGTACACATAGAATAGAAATGTCACAATATAAGGCTGATTAGTAATTAATACACATAATTACTACATGGCAGCACAGAAACCAGTGCAATTAGCATCAGAATTGAATAATCAGCAAACCTGTAGCATCAGCTTATATTACAGCCAGGGAAGGTCATTTTCTGCTGGATAATTAGTGACGAGCCCTAAGCTTAGCTTCTCAACAGCCAATCAGAGCCCACTGAGCATGTGAGTGTCACAGACACTTTCCAAGATGGTGACCCCCTGTGACAAGTTTGAAGTCCTGGATCATTGCTGCTATTAAGAAGCTGAAACTTTAGCCTCGTGCAATAAGTTCACTATATAAAATAGGCCATTTTAAGCCACATTAATTTTTAGGGTTTTGTTCTCCTTTAACAGTGTAGCCTCTTGGACTCTCTACTCAATATCCACTTGGATTCTCTATACTGAGGGTGAATCCAGATATAGTGAGAGCAGTGCTGAGTTAATAAGTGGGATCATTATGGAAACGGACAACCTCTTGGTCACGGATCCTGGTTGTTGTTTTCGTTACATTTGGAACAGTATTTTTGGGTGTCGTTCAGCAACTGCCCATGAAGACCCTTCTTCCTCCAATAATGCATCGGCTGTACTTTTGCAGCCTGGTTGGATCCTGCCCCATGCTGATCGGAGGCCTATTCATGTTGGGGTTAGGCCTCAGGGCAATGTCCCCCTTGGGTGGGATGGTGCCATTCTCCAGCCCCTCTCGTTTGCAGCCTGACAATGGGATTAATTGCTAAAACATCTCACTGCTCAATGACATTCCTCCTTCCTTGCCAGTGAAAAGGGAGACGCCACTCGTCGGGTTTTTAATTGACCTTTCATTATGTGACAAAGACAGAAGACTCCCCCGCAGACCGGAGGGTGGTACAACCATAAAATCAGTTCTGAGCTCAGGAGATGAATCAGAGGGACACAATGGCCCCGCAGGAGATGCCATATTTATCCCACAACATTGATGCCCCCAACTACTCTCAGGCCTCACAAAGACAGTGAAGAGGGAAGGTGAAGGGAAACTATCAAACCATGAATTAATTCCTGATACTTCTGTTTCAGCAATACAGCCCCCCAACAGCAACACGTCTCTGTAGCTTCCTCTCTCTCTTTATATAGTGAATAAAGTACCCCCTATTGTAAAATATAAGGAGATTACAGAGGAGTTTCATAATCATATAAAAGCACAAGGCCAAATACCGAGTGTTTTTATACAGGTCATGGAACTCAGAGGTTACTTCTAATCTCCTTATATTTTACAATTCTTTATTCACTATATATATAGAGAGAGATCGAGAGCTATAGAGACTTGTTGCTTTTGGGGTGCTGTACAATAAGGGGTACTATCCTCATATTTTCCAACAAGGGCTACTTTATTATAAATACACAAGTTATAGTGAGTCATGTGACAGAGATGACATCACTAAGCTCCGTTTATAACTGATGACATCACTAGTCACTGTTTATAAGGATATCATTTCCAAGATATTCATGGCTTTTGTGTAATATATATAAATATATATATATATATTTATATAGCACATTTACTGAGTATCCCATAATTTTCCCCAATCTATATAAATCTATACCCATCTCTCCTTATCAACCTGCCGGTATCCTGTAGTAAAACTAGTTACTTCACCCCTAATTCTGCACAGCCCCCTAGCTATATTGAGAGCGTACATCAGTCAGGACCCTACAAAGCCCTCTCTAGCCCTATGCAGCCCCCGCAGAACACAAAGATTGAAGGGTCACAAGTCCGAAGGACGAGTGTTTTTATACAGATCATGGAATTCCGAGGTTACTTCTAATATCCTCATATTTTCCAACAAGCTGTGGCTTTGCCACTATCATTGTAAGAGGACAGTCTTCTTGCTTGTGTAATACTCCCTCCAGAAGTGCTAAAGTAGCCGTACTAGCAGCCACCATGCATTCAATTGTAGTTCAGCAACAGCGAGGGGGCCCTTCTGTGGCCCTAGGTGCTTGAAACACACCAATACTTGAGTCTTTTCTACCTTACTACTATGATGTCTGTTTTAGGCTAAATGAATGGCTGGTAATAAACCCTGTGTGTGTTTCTTTAAAGGGTTGGTTCATCCTTCAAGTTAACTTTTAGTATGTTATAGAATGGCCAATTCTAAGCAACTTTTCAATTGGTCTTCGTTTATTTGTGTTATCGTTTTTGAATGAATTGCCTTCTTTCTCTGACACTCTCTCCAGCTTTCAAATTGGGTCACTGACCCCATTTAAACAACAAATGTTCTGGATGGCTACACAAATATTGTTAAACTGTAGAGCTGCTGAATAAAAAAGCTAAATAACTCAAAAGCCACAAACAATAGAAAATTAAAACCAATTGCAAATTGTCTCAGAATATCCCTCTCTGCATCATACTAAAAGTTCATTTAGAGGTAAACTACCCCTTCAAGGCACAATTGAGGGCCCATTAAATTCATAAAAATGTTTGGCATCAACACCGGTGACTTGTAGTGACGTCACAATGCTCTTTCAGCAGGAAAAACACTGCTAGGATTTAGTGCCCATCGCTATCCCTCTAACTGGCCTCCTACTATATTATTGCACATGTTCCAGCTGATAGGCCTCATTCAGTTTGACTTGCCCAATGTCCACAATACCATTCTCTCCCCCAAAAACTCATGCCAGGAAGCCCCAGACTACGACACAAGCATGAAACTCCCCGCTGTCTCTTTAAACACCACCACTTCCCTCCTGTCATTTATACGGAGCCTTGAAAAATCCTCGCGAGCAGTGAGTGGCCTTTCACTGTGCCTTGCGAGGAGGTCAGCTCACAGCTATGGCTTCTGCTGGTACAAAGGACTTTGTCTTCCAATTCACTGTCTCGGTTTGTTGCTGTGTGAACCCAACGTGACCACACAAGAGAGGCGGGAGTAACGGCAGCAAGAGAATGTCGCCAGGCTTGTATTCGAGAGGCGGCTTCACTCTGAATTCATGGCAATCACCTTGAGCACCGAGAGGTAAACCCTAAACATAAACCCAAACATCAGTTGTTGCCTAATAATAGAAATGTGAATTGTAAACAATTTAGTGAAATCAATTAATGTCTGGGGTATATGCTATCTAGTAGCGGGCTCTGTGCGTGGGTCTGATATCACGTTTTCATGTATTAAAGGAAAACTATACCCCAGAACAATGTAGGTCTTTATAAAAATGTGTAAAACCCTGCTTCATGTAAATAAAGTATTTTCATAATAATATACTTTTCTAGTAGTATGTGCCATTGGGTAATCATAAATAGAAAATTGACATTTTAAAAAATAAGGGCCGCCCCCTGGGATCGTACGATTCACTGTGCACACAAACATACCAAACAAACCATACTTGTTAGGTCACATGAGCCAATTAACAGACAGAGTTCTGTCTTTTGCTTCTGCACGTCTTCCTGTTACAGTTAGAGCTTCAGTATTTCTGGTCAGGTGATCTCTTCCTGTTACTGTTAGAGCTTCAGTATTTCTGGTCAGGTGATCTCTCCCTGTTACTGTTAGAGCTGCAGTATTTCTGGTCAGGTGATCTCTTCCTGTTACAGTTAGAGCTGCAGTATTTCTGGTCAGGTGATCTCTTCCTGTTACAGTTAGAGCTGCAGTATTTCTGGTCAGGTGATCTCTCCCTGTTACAGTTAGAGCTGCAGTATTTCTGGTCAGGTGATCTCTTCCTGTTACAGTTAGAGCTGCAGTATTTCTGGTCAGGTGATCTCTTCCTGTTACAGTTAGAGCTGAAGTATTTCTGGCCAGGTGATCTCTTCCTGTTACAGTTAGAGCTGCAGTATTTCTGGTCAGGTGATTTCTTCCTGTTACAGTTAGAGCTGCAGTATTTCTGGCCAGGTGATCTCTTCCTGTTACAGTTAGAGCTGCAGTATTTCTGGTCAGGTGATCTCTTCCTGTTACAGTTAGAGCTGCAGTATTTCTGGTCAGGTGATCTCTTCCTGTTACAGTTAGAGCTGCAGTATTTCTGGTCAGGTGATCTCTTCCTGTTACAGTTAGAGCTGCAGTATTTCTGGTCAGGTGATCTCTGAGGCAGCACACAGACCATCACAAAATGTTGATTCAAGGCAAGAGATATAAAAGGGCAATATTTACTTAAATATATGTTCCAGTTTGACACAATTCTTTAATATGCCACTTAATTTGATATAAACTATCTGTTGCTCAAGTATTTATTTTGGGGATATAGTTTTCCTTTTAAAATGTAACATGCACAGCCTCTCACTTCAAATATTTATTTGTGCAAAATCACCAATAACAGTATAAACAGCATTAAATCTAGGGATGCAAAGAATCCAGGATTCAGTTCGGGATTCAGGTTTTTCAGCAGGATTCGGCGTAGGCGGAATCCTTCTGCCGGGCCAAACCGAATTTTAGGGAAGGGGTGGAGGAAAATTGCTTGACTTTTTGTCACAAAACAAGGAAGTAAAACATGTTTTCCCCTTCCCAGGCCTAACTTGCATATGCAAATTAGGATTCGGATTCAGTTCGGTAATCAGCTGAATCTTTTGCAAAGAATTCGGGGGGTTCCGCCGAATCCAGAATAGTGGATTTGGTGCATCACTTATTAAGTCATTGAAAAATTCACATGGAAAACCTTCCCCATATCTCACCATAAAGCAGTGTCTCCCCCCCCCCTATCTGCATACCTCATGTCAGCCACTCCCTCCTGACGCGGTTCACGATATTTGGTGATTCGTCAGAGGAGGATTACTGGTCATATCCCTTAAATATCCATACACTCATTTTATACAGATTACAGGGCTGCTTATCCTACTGTTTATATTATATCCATAGTACATGCCTCCTACACATTTCAAACCCTTCCATTTTATAGTTCTGCACAAATCCAATTCTTATACATTTCTGTTCCCTGGTTCTGACTTTTGAAACAATGAAGTCAGTTCTCTGGCCGGTCAGCTGGCTAGTGAATAAGGTGAACGTAGACTATTAAAGGGGTTGTTCACCTTTAAGTTAACTTTTATTATGACATAGAGAGGGACATTCTGAGACAATTTGCAATTGGTTTTCATTTTTTAATATTTGTGGTTTTTGAATTATTTAGCTTTTTATTCAGCAGCGTTCCAATTTGCAGTTTCAACAATCTGGTGGCTAGGGTCCAAATTCCCCTAGCAACCATGCATTGATTTGAATAAGAGACTGGAACAGGAGAGGACCTGAATAGAAAGAGAAGTAATAAAAAAAGGAAATAACAATACATTTCAAGTCAAAGTAAACTTAATTGTCATCTCAGCAGTATACGAATACACAGTGAGACGAGACGACGTGGCTCCAGCTAGTACATGGCACAAAAAGGCACTTAAAAATCCACAATAAATATGTAAACATGAAATGTGCAATATATTGGCAGAAATTGGATATATGCATGTGTATACCTTTAGAATTACATTTGTAGCCTTACAGAACATTTGTTTTTAGACGGGGTCAGTGACCCCCATTTGAAAGCTGGAAAAGAGTCAGAAGAAGAAGAAGGGGAAAAAATAAAACACGATAATAATAATAAATAACCAGGTGAAAAGTTGCTTAGAATTAGCCATTCTGTAACATATTAAAAGTTAACCCAAAGGTTAACTTGTTTTACCGTTATTTATTGAAACTGTATATGAATTAGGGTCTTATGGGGCCCCTATACTTCCTAGACCCCCCGGTAGCTGCAGGGTCTGCTTCCTCTATAATTACACCCCTGTCCATTTAATATAAAATCTGTTTCCTTATACACCAGGGAATTGGGACTTACCATATGGCCCCTAACTGGATACAAGTCCTGGATATTTATGGCTCCTAGTTTGGAGACCTACAGCAGAACAGGGACGTTCCTGATCCAGACCCTCATCACTTAATCATCCGAGTGTGTGTCGTACCTTTGCTTGGCTTCCCGTGGAGACCATGACCTCCTTCTCCTCGGCCGCTGTGTGTCCCCTCTATCACGACTTCTTGGCTTAGTGGGGGGCAGTGCCAGCGGGCGAGGAGAAGTCTCATCTGAAGAAAGAGAGTCATGTCGCCGTCTCCTGCATGTCCTCAGTGAGACTCTCTCGGCTGATGAATGACTGTCAGCTCTGCAGGCTCCAATGTGCCGGGGCGATGATGAACGACATCTCGGGGAGACGACTTTCCTCCACCTTTCAGCACAGGAACAAAACACACAGGAGAAGGAACAGGTCAGACTGTCACATTACACAACAAGGCTATTGTCCGACAGGAGGAGAGGGGGAAATAAACAAAAAGGAGTTAACAAAGGCTCTGAGGTGGGGAGGACTGTGTCAATTCACAGGGGTAAAAGTGCATTAGAGTGTCAGCTGAGCTGCCTGAGAAATGGCTCTGTACAGGGGCCACACACTATAGCTCAGAGCCCAGAAGGACACAAGAAAATCCACTGTCATTTTTTTTTTCAGGACAATATATTCCTTTTAAACCCAATTCCAAAATAATACATGTAGTTACCAGGGGAAACATTAGCTCATAATGAGCAGCCATCAATCTCATCTGCTTTAGTCAAGTCTCCTGCCATTTATTTGCTTTATGTCCAGGATTTGAGCTGAGACAGAGACAGCTGTAAATAACTGTACCCCACTGAGAGTATACACAGCACTGCACCCCAACTGGAACATCTCCCCCTAACTGGCCTTTAGTCTGGGCCCCCTTAGCTCATAACAAGGTTACAGATATATAGAAACATTGGGGTAACAGTCACCCTGCTATAGTTCCAGGGGTACCCAGGGTACAAATAAGCACTCACCCCAAATCTCCCCCTAACTGACCTTCAGACTGGGCCCCCTTAGCTCATAACAAGGTTACAGATATATAGAAACATTGGGGTGTCACCCTGCTATAGTTCCAGGGGTACTCAGGGCACAAATAAGAGAATGTGATCTGCACATCAGATAGAGACAGTTAAATGGAACAAGCCATTGGCTGATATAGGAGGATCCACCTTTTTATAGAAACGGAGGATAAGTAAAAGAGGTGCAAACACTGGTTTCATTGAGGAGGATTTACTGACCCTTTAACACTCACACAAATTTGTTAAATTGGTGACACTGAATGAACATGTACTTGAGGAAAACTGATTATCAGACCCATGACACAGTGTGACTGGGAACAACTTTTGAACCAATCATCTTTCAGGAATGGCAGACGAATCATTTTTATCAGATAAGTTGTAACTCGTGAATCCAAACTGTCAGTTCAAGATAAATCCCTTCAGCCATGTCTGGGTCCTGCGAGTAGAGGCAAAGTATTACTTGTATCACAGCTCCCCCTTACTCATTACTTTAATCTGTTTTAATAGATTCCCCTTCAGCTGCTACTTCATAAAGTGATCTGATCATTTAGTGCAATAAACAGGAAAGGGCTAAAAGAGAAATATATACATATATATATGCTGGAGTGAGAGAGAGAGAGGCCGATTTATCAAATGTCATTTTCTAATTCATGTGAATTTTTTTTCATTTGAATATACTCACAATTCGACTGGGAGTTTATTTAAGAAAAACATTCAAATGTGCAATATTTGATCGAATAGTTCCGACCCAAAAATTCGGATCGTATTTGATTTGTATGAAGTATCGAGTTTTTCGGAGAAAAAAAATATTAATGTCAGGAAGGCTATTAACATCTCCAAATGACCTTTGCCGTTGTCTTGTACATGAACTCTGCAGGTTTTAGGTGGTGAATATTCGAATTAAGACTGTTTCTATGGTTGAGTAAATAAATCTCACATTTGAATTTACATTCGAATAGGGGGATTAAAATTTAAATGTGTGAATTTTGACACAGAATTTTTTTGAAAATTCGAATTTACTATTTGACCGATTCACTAAGGGTCGAATATCGAGGGTTAATTAACCCTCGATATTCGACTAGGAATTAAAATCCTGCGACTTCGAATATCGAAGTCGAAGGATTTAGCGCGGATAGTTATCGAATAATTCAAAGGATTTTAATCCAACGATCGAAGGAATATCCTTCGATCAAAAAAAGTAAGCCAAGCCTATGGGGACCTTCCCCATAGGCTAACATTGACTTCGGTAGCTTTTAGCTGCCGAAGTAGGGGGGTCGAAGTTTTTTTTAAAGAGACAGTACTTCCACTATCGAATGGTCGAATAGTCGAACGATTTTTAGTTTGAATCCTTCGATTCGAAGTCGTAGTCGAAGGTCGAAGTAGCCCATTCGATGGTCGAAGTAGCCCAAAAAAAACTTCGAAATTCAACGTTTTTTACCTTCGAATCCTTCACTCGAAGTTAGTGAATCGGCCCCTCAATAAATCTGCCCCTGAGTGTTACAAAAGTTCTGGATTCTAGTTAAACTCTACGTAAGGTACAGGTATAGGATCCGTTCCCTGTAAAAAAAACCTGTTATCCAGAAAGCTTATCTCCCATAGACTCTATTTTATCCAAATTTTCTGAAAACTGATTTCCTTTTTCTTTGTAATAATAAAACAGTCGCTTGTACTTGATCCCAACTAAGATATAATTAATCCTTATTGGAGGCAAAACCAGTCTATTGGGTTTTTTTAATGTTTACATGATTTTCTAGTAGACTTAATCGATCTAAATAAAGGAAAGTTGTTATCTGGAAAACCCCAGGTCCCGAGCATTCTGGATAATAGGTCCCATACCTGTACCACTGACTAATGCAACTGCCCACCTCTCTCTGTTATCAGTTGAAGAGTATGAGGAATCTTCTTCATCATATTTTCCCTTCTTCTGCTTTTTCTTATCTTTCTTTTTCTTCTTGGCCTTCTTTCTGCTGACAAACACACGGGGCAAGATTAAACAAAAGGGAGAAAAAAAGAATTTCCTCACAGTTTACTATATGTATGCAATTCTTGAACTTACAACTTGCAGCAGGGCAGGTGGAAGATATATAATAGGTGCATGTGGGGTAATGGGCCGTGTTAAAACTCCTAACATTAATTTCTATACACAGTATTTAAAATTGTAGTAGAACTGGGATTATACTCTATATCTGTCTGTCCCACATCTGCACAGAACTCATTTAGTTTTTGCATTAAGGCCCATTATATTTCTAGGATAATTTAGAATTATATTGGCTAAGGGGAGATTTTGGGTGAGTGCTTATTTGTGCCCTGGGTACCCCTGGAACTATAGCAGGGTGACACCCCAATGTTTCTATATATCTGTAACCTTGTTATGAGCTAAGGGGGCCCAGTCTGAAGGTCAGTTAGGGGGAGATTTGGGGTGAGTGCTTATTTGTACCCTGGGTACCCCTGGAACTATAGCAGGGTGACTGTTACCCCAATGTTTCTATATATCTGTAACCTTGTTATGAGCTAAGGGGGCCCAGTCTGAAGGTCAGTTAGGGGGAGATTTGGGGTGAGTGTTTATTTGTACCCTGGGTACCCCTGGAACTATAGCAGGGTGACACCCCAATGTTTCTATATATCTGTAACCTTGTTATGAGCTAAGGGGGGCCAGTCTGAAGGCCAGTTAGGGGGAGATTTGGGATGAGTGCTTATTTGGGGGTGGCTGATACAATCCTGCTATGCATCAGTAGTCTGATTAAGAACTGGGGCCTAAGGGTTCTTACTGACGAGCGGTTGAAGCTGCGCTCCCCTGCGTTCCGTTTTTCTGCATTCAGCCGCAGGGGAATAGACGCATTTAGCTTTTTCCAATGGGGCTGTACTCAAACAGGCGCATGTAGGCCCCGAACGCAGGTTGAGACGCAACATGCTGCATTTTTCCTGTTAGGCGCCTACACGCACCTGTGTGAGTACAGCCCCATTGGAAAAAGCTAAATGCGTCTATTCCTGCGCTCCCCTGCGGCTGAATGCAGAAAAACGGAACGCAGGGGAGCGCAGATTCAACCGCTCGTCAGTAAGAGCCCTTAGTGTTATACCCAATATAAACCTCTGTGTCAGAGTGAATTGCAGTCTATAAGGGATCAGGGGCGCTCCACCAATGAGGCGAGTTGAGACACTCGCCTCAGGCGGCAGCGCCCCCCTGGTTACCAGGGGCGGCAAAAATGCCGCTCCTGGTAACTAAGAGCTCTCTGCAGTAGCGTCGTGCAGCGCCCCGACCCCCTCCTGCGCAGAAAATGTGAGCACCGTGAGGAGGGGTCGGGGCGGCAACGGAAGGCCGCCTCAGGCGGCATAAAGGCGCGGATCGGCGCTGTAAGGGATGCGGATACAAGCGGCATCTGAATAAATGCAAATTGACATCACAGTTCACTGGTGATAATGTTTAATGAGATAATTCCCACCTGGAAACCTAATGAGCAAGTGAAACGCACCCAGACAGCCCCTAGAAAAGTATAAATCACTGGGACACAGTAACTTGCTCAAATTCCATGGGCCTTTTCTGCCTGGGACATCTCATTCCGTTCAGCAATGTAAGAACTTACTGTGAAGATGGAGAAGCCCATTTTTGCAGCTTCTTTGTCTTCCTTTGACGTTGTCCTTCTGTAGGGCAGAAAAGCAAGATGGTGGCTCAGCGGGCTGAGGAATAATATTAAACACGCAGCATTATAAAACCTGCATTCACCTGTATACTTGGTGCCTTGTTAATAAATTGCTGAATTTAAATTCATTGATCAAGGTCCCCACCCTTATTATTCATGCCAAACAATTGTGTGAACCATGGGCCGTGTGTAGTTAAAGGTGTGATTCACCTTTAAATTATCTTTAATATGTTATAGGATGGCTAATTCTATGCAACTTTTCAACTGGCCTTATTTGTCTTCTTCTGACCCTTCCCAGCTTTCAAATGGGTGTCACGGAATGCTTTTTATTCCTCATCTTTCTATTCAGGCCTCTCCTATTCATATTCCAGTCTCTTATTCACATCACTGCATGGTTGCTAGGGGAATTTGGACCCTAGCAACCAGATGGCTGAGATTGCAAACTGGATAAAAAGCTGAATAAAAAGCTAAATAACTCAAAAACCACAATTAATAAAAAATAAATACCAATTGTAACTTGTCTCAGAATATCACTCTCCACATCATACTAACAGTTAAAGGTGTATAAGTGGATAAAGCTAGGTGCCTAATTCCGATCCAATCATGTTAGAGCCACTCTCAGACTTTTATTGAGTTGGGTGCCCACCTTCATATTCCAGGTGCAGGGAAGTTACTTGAAGGCTGAGGGGGCTCCCCCTGCTGTACATAAGTATGATTGTTTCCCTGCAGAGCAGTTAGGGACTGTCTGACAATTCCTATCCACAGCAGTAAATGAAGGGAGAATGTCACTGCATACAGTCAGGTTTCTTATAAAAACAGTACACATTTTTTAATTAAAGTATATTGGAGATAGGTTTCTTTTTCATTAAAATTAGTAAATATGGGATTTTATTTTTTTGCCTTTACATGCCCTTTAACCCTTGTTGTTGCTGTCAGTAGACTGCAGGGAGATGTAGTTCAGTGACAGGGAGGAGACATGTGATTACACAGCTGGGTTACACTGAGCTCCTATCGCCAGGTTTATAACCAAACTGGGCTACTTTTAAAATGTAGTGGCGGGTTTCGGAAGTTGCTGCGAGTTTGGACTTTTAAAACCCGCCGTTTTTTTTTTTTTAATGCAAATTGAAGTGACGAGAGAGAGAGAGAGAGAGAGAGAGTCCAAACCTGCAGCAACTTCCAATACGAGCCCAAATTTGTACATTGTCGGCTTTGGACTTTAAAAACCCGCCACTACGTTTTAAAAGGCAGCCCAATTTGGCTGTAAACCTGGCAACTGTGATGGGTTTGAAACAGCTTTATATTGAAAGTTGGTGCTGTGAATTCATGCGTCGGACAGTCGCAGCTTCCATTCAATGGTTTGACTCAACCAGATAAATAAGCAGCCATTGAGTGATATTGGGCGTTTTAACCACCATTTCTGCCCATCTGAATAGCATAAAAATGGCGGCACATGCAGCGTGCAAATGATTACATAAAGGAAATCTGTCCCAACTTACATGGAAAATGTAGAAAAACGATTGGAAAATTCCTGGCACTTCATTGTTTTGATACCATTATTGTTTTACATTATTTCATTAAGATTTTTCAGTGTACAAATTGGACTACCTCTCAGAATCTTGTTTGTGCACCAGAATGGGGGACCTGATGTCCATCCCCATGTCCTGGTTACACAATTAAATGGTGAAGAGATTGGGGGGAATGTGGGGAGAGCAGTGACATGTAGGAAGTGCTGAATGGAAAGTGAAAGTAATTGCCTAAGGCATAGAGGAGGGGCAGACAATATTTGATTGACAGCTGAGATTTTTAAAAGAGTTTACAACAGCTATGAATGCTTTAATAAAAAAACGAATTTGGATTTCATGTTTAATTTGAAAAGGACTTTTATTATACAGATTTTTATGTCTGGGTGACGGGTCCACTTTAAAGCCCAGGCGGGTTTTGAAAGTACAAACTAGCCAAGGTACAGATTTGGGCTACTTTTTGGGCCTTTGACTGGTTTGTATCTTTGGAAACCAGCCAAAGTTTTTAGTTGCCCTAATGTGCTGAGCCTGCGTCTCCCAATGCATGTTGGGTGATGTAGTTTTTGTGTAACAGTTCACCAACTGCCAAGTGTAATGTAAGACTACAATACCCAGCATGCAACGGGACTGACTTGTGTAGAAGTCGGCCGTTCCCAGATTTTGGGCCCTGTACCCCGGTCTCCTGTCACTCTTAAGCATTCTCACATTTTCTGGTGACTTTTCTGAATTTCAGACAATTTTGGGGCAAAAATCCGTTGGCCACCAAAAAAGGTTGAGCTTTTTTACCAATATTTATTGAAACTGTATATGAATTAGGCCTCCTGGGCCCCCTCTGTAGTTAACCCCCTAGTGACGGGCAAATCTGTCCCATTTTACTTCATGGAAAAATGAGTAAAAGTGAACATTTGTGTATTTTCACATCTTACATACCTCCCAACATTTTGGAAGTAAAAAGAGGGACAAAAATCTCCTTATCTAAATGGTTAAAATTATTTATTTTCTTATCTCAAAATTGTTACAAAGTATCTTATTTGCACCTGTTAGCTGTACTGGCCTCTCTGCCAAAAGCCAATTAAGTGAGAAACTTTGTTTCTTTTTCTGGCTGTTCAGTGCAGAGAAAAGAGGGACTTTCCAGTACAAATGAGGGACTGCTGGTTGAGCTGTCAAAAGAGGGACTGTCCCTCTGAAAAAGGGACAGTTGGGAGGTATGAGATCTATTCATTTATTTTCTTTAGATTTCGTTTTTGCTGCACATAATGTGCTATTTTGGGGCTACTTTTGAAGTTTTGGGCTGGTTTTCAAAATTAGACCTGACAACTCTGGTCCCCAATAAAAACGGGTCTCTGGGCACATTATGAGCCGATACAATCACGTGGCTAATTCTATTTGAGTAACAGCCTGCCACTTTCCACACAACACGACGAAATGGTTCTTAATGATTGCGTCATCGAAAATGCGCCGCTGCAGTTCTATTTCCGCCCTCACCAGGCTGTACTGCTCTCTGATTGGCCCGTTCGTTATTGTACCTTCTGTTGGTACGGCAGGAAGTAGGCCGCGCTTCGTTATAGAGTACAGAGGCGTGTCCTGGTACCGCCTCTTTTTCATTTGGCCCCGCCCTTTCCCTGTAGTGATTGTTCCACGTGGTCCCGCCCAACGGCAGTGAGTGAGCTGCAGCCTGGGCTCCATGATCAGAAGCTGGAGGCAGATCTTCCGGGTAACGGCTGCAGGTATGTCCAGCGCTCTCTTCATACCCAGTCGCCATAGTAACCGACTCTGTCACGTGCCCCTTGTTCCCTGTATCTCTTACTCTTCATTATTATCTCCATTTGTCACTCACCTTGTATCTAACACTGCTGTCCAACATCTGTAGCACCAAGGGCCAATATTGGAAGCCAGTGTCGTCCACTCCCCTTTCTAAACCACGCCCACTTTAAAGGAGAACTAAACCTCCAATAAGAAAAGCCCAATCAAATACCCTTAGTACCCTGCTTCCTACCCACATAGTGTATTATTCCTGGCAGCATTCACCCTCATTTATACAGAGCAGCGCAGCTCATGGGCACCATTTTCCCAGTCATCAGAATCGCACATGGGATCAGGATCCGGAGACACGGAAAATGGTGCCCATGAGCTGCGCTACTCTGTATAAATGAGTGAGAATGGCGCCAGGGACACTTTCTGGAATAATACACTATGTGGGTAGGGAGGGGTAGTAGATTGGGCTTTTCTAATTGGGAGGTTACTTCTCCTTTAAATCACACTCACATAATCACAAGAAATGTTAAAGGACATGTAAACGCATAATGCAGAAATGTAGTCACTGAAAAGCATCTTTGAAATCTCTAAATACCAGCCACTCTGGTTGTTCAAAGGTTAATAGTAAGGCTGCTGCATCCCCTTAATCACTTAGGATTCATTCTCCTCCTCTAACTCACTCTGCTCCCTCCTTTTGAAATTTCCTTTGGCTGTTGGCTCATGAGCATGCTCAGTTCTTCTCAGATTACTCTGATCTAGCTGTCTGCTCCTATTTTTAAATCCTAACCCCTCTCCTGAGCTCAGAGTAACCATTACAGTGTTCAATCCAAGCGGGACTTGCCATTATAGTAAAGTCTGCCTGTGTTCGTCTGAATTCTTTCATTGCATGAACTTTATATCTCATATGTGCTGTTTGTAGATATAAATGCGCTGAAGGAAAATGGCCCCCGAGTGAAAGCTGCTATTTGTTTTAGGGAAATGTAATGACGCTGGCACATGGAGGGGGTGTGTGCAGTTAAAATAATGCCATTTTGGTGGGGGAAATGTGCCCAATTTATATACATGGTAGGAAAATGTAGGCTTTACATGTCCGTGTGTTTTTTAATGTTGACAAATAAAACGACAAGTTTTTAAAGTCGGCCCTTGTTGCAGCGCTCCATTTTCTTCTATTCTATTTAATATGCTTCATGACATACGCTTAAATCCTGTATCTCGCCTCACCTTTAATAGCACAGCAACCCCCAGCGCATGATTAAAGGGGAACTATTGCGAAAATGAAAATTTAATATACACTTCGACATACTGAAATAATAAACTTAGTAAATACACCCTATTAAATATTCAGCATTGCTTCTGAAATAATCAACTTTATCTTCACTATTCCTCTCTCAGCATCTGTTTCTCTTCATTCTCTCTTCATGCGGCACTTGGGTGTCAGATATTCATTGACAGTTAGATCCAATATATCTTAATGGGGGTTCCTTTCCTAGCAGATGTATTAGAGCTCACTCATATAACTGATTCCAGTACAAACAAAATGTAACAAAATAACTGCCTTTTGCACAAATCCTGCATGTAGAGAGACATGATGTCTGGTGAGTTTAATAGAGTGAGCTGTAATTTAGGAAAGGAAACCCCCCCCCTTATAAGATATATTGGATCTAACTGTCAGTGAATATCTGACACCCAACTGCTGCATGAAGAGAGAATGAAGAGAAACAGATGCTGAGAGAGGAACAGTGAATATAAACTTGATTATTTCAGAAACTGTACAGAATATTTAATTGATTGTATTTAGAAAGTTTCTTATTTCTGTATGCTGAAGCTTATATTCAATTTTCATGTTCATGATAGTTCCCCTTTAAACACCTTGGGGATCCCCTAAGAATTATTTCCAGATAGACTTCCAGGTTCTTCTTTTATAGACGCTGCACCTGCTGGCCCCGCCCCTTTTGTGACATCATTGATGGCGCGGGTCTATAAAAGGAAGTCGGATGCGGGCAGGCGCTGGCTAAGGCAGGGCAGTGTCACCGTGTGTCATGTGATCAGTGCAGGTCCTTACTCGGTTTACACAAAGGAATCAAAGAGGCCACACACGGGGGGATCTACCTCACTCACTCTCATCCCATCGTCAGTTAAAACTCTCCGTTACTGTTCTGCTAATGTAATTCTTGTGCATGTGATTAGCCCTTTAATTGGAAGCACAGGGCCGCAGTCACATGATCAGGCACTTCCCGATTCTTTAATCACTAACGACAGTAGTTTGTTTGTGTTACTGCCCCAGTAATGAATTATTGTTCCTGCATAGAGTCAACACTCAGTGGTCTTTCTGCAAGCGATGGGAAGGGCCGGAGGGCTGCCAAATTGTTATCCACCCACCAGTCATTAGTCAGTTCTCTCTAAGCACCACATTAACTCTGCGCTTGACTTGTATGTGCTACAGTATAATGTATAAAGCCTCAAAATTCTGCTTTTCACATTCTGCACATCCACACAGTGTCTGTATGGGATCCCTGGGAGAGAGATGGCAACACCCGAGTTGGTTTTCAGTGATCAAGAGCATCTGCCCATGGTTTAAAGCAAGTCATTATTATTGCAGTTTAGCCCTCCACAGAGATGTTCCCTTTCCTTCTCTTTTAAGCTCATAACAAGGTTACAGATATATAGAAACATTGGGGTAACAGTCACCCTGCTATAGTTCCAGGGGTACCCAGGGTACAGATAAGCACTCACCCCAAATCTCCCCCTAACTGACCTTCAGACTGGGCCCCCTTAGCTCATAACAAGGTTACAGATATATAGAAACATTGGGGTGTCACCCTGCTATAGTTCCAGGGGTACCCAGGGTACAAATAAACACTCACCCCAAATCTCCCCCTAACTGACCTTCAGACTGGGCCCCTTAGCTCATAACAAGGTTACAGATATATAGAAACATTGGGGTGTCACCCTGCTATAGTTCCAGGGGTACCCAGGGTACAAATAAACACTCACCCCAAATCTCCCCCTAACTGACCTTCAGACTGGGCTCCCTTAGCTCATAACAAGGTTACAGATATATAGAAACATTGGGGTGTCACCCTGCTATAGTTCCAGGGGTACCCAGGGCACAAATAAACACTCACCCCAAATCTCCCCCTAACTGACCTTCAGACTGGGCCCCCTTAGCTCATAACAAGGTTACAGATATATAGAAACATTGGGGTGTCACCCTGCTATAGTTCCAGGGGTACCCAGGGTACAAATAAACACTCACCCCAAATCTCCCCCTAACTGACCTTCAGACTGGGCCCCCTTAGCTCATAACAAGGTTACAGATATATAGAAACATTGGGGTGTCACCCTGCTATAGTTCCAGGGGTACCCAGGGTACAAATAAGCACTCACCCCAAATCTCCCCCCAACTGACCTTCAGACTGGGCCCCTTAGCTCATAACAAGGTTACAGATATATAGAAACATTGGGGTGTCACCCTGCTATAGTTCCAGGGGTACCCAGGGTACAAATAAACACTCACCCCAAATCTCCCCCTAACTGACCTTCAGACTGGGCTCCCTTAGCTCATAACAAGGTTACAGATATATAGAAACATTGGGGTGTCACCCTGCTATAGTTCCAGGGGTACCCAGGGCACAAATAAACACTCACCCCAAATCTCCCCCTAACTGACCTTCAGACTGGGCCCCCTTAGCTCATAACAAGGTTACAGATATATAGAAACATTGGGGTAACAGTCACCCTGCTATAGTTCCAGGGGTACCCAGGGTACAGATAAGCACTCACCCCAAATCTCCCCCTAACTGACCTTCAGACTGGGCCCCTTAGCTCATAACAAGGTTACAGATATATAGAAACATTGGGGTAACAGTCACCCTGCTATAGTTCCAGGGGTACCCAGGGTACAAATAAGCACTCACCCCAAATCTCCCCCCAACTGACCTTCAGACTGGGCCCCTTAGCTCATAACAAGGTTACAGATATATAGAAACATTGGGGTGTCACCCTGCTATAGTTCCAGGGGTACCCAGGGTACAAATAAACACTCACCCCAAATCTCCCCCTAACTGACCTTCAGACTGGGCCCCTTAGCTCATAACAAGGTTACAGATATATAGAAACATTGGGGTGTCACCCTGCTATAGTTCCAGGGGTACCCAGGGTACAAATAAACACTCACCCCAAATCTCCCCCTAACTGACCTTCAGACTGGGCCCCCTTAGCTCATAACAAGGTTACAGATATATAGAAACATTGGGGTGTCACCCTGCTATAGTTCCAGGGGTACCCAGGGCACAAATAAACACTCACCCCAAATCTCCCCCTAACTGACCTTCAGACTGGGCCCCTTAGCTCATAACAAGGTTACAGATATATAGAAACATTGGGGTGTCACCCTGCTATAGTTCCAGGGGTACCCAGGGTACAAATAAACACTCACCCCAAATCTCCCCCTAACTGACCTTCAGACTGGGCTCCCTTAGCTCATAACAAGGTTACAGATATATAGAAACATTGGGGTAACAGTCACCCTGCTATAGTTCCAGGGGTACCCAGGGTACAAATAAGCACTCACCCCAAATCTCCCCCTAACTGACCTTCAGACTGGGCCCCCTTAGCTCATAACAAGGTTACAGATATATAGAAACATTGGGGTAACAGTCACCCTGCTATAGTTCCAGGGGTACCCAGGGCACAAATAAACACTCACCCCAAATCTCCCCCTAATTCATTCAGACTATAAACTCTAAAGTTAGAGGCCCATTTTACCTTCTGTACCAGTCAGTATCTGTATATAATACATAAAATCCATGAATATCCTGTAAATTATATCCTTATAAACGGTAAGTTCTGATGTCATCAGTTATAAACCGTGAGTTCTGATGTCATTTCTGTCACATGACTCACTGAAACTTGTTTATCATAATAAATAAAGTACCCCCAGTTGCAAAATATAAGGAGATTAGAAGTTCCTCCGGAGTGCCATGACCTGTATAAATACACTTGTGTTTCTATATGGTAATGAAACGCTGTGAAATAGGTTGGTGCCTTATAAATACTATATAAAAATAATACTCTTATCTGTGACTTCTGTACAGTCGGTTTGCTCCTTAATGCCCATTAGATGGCGCTGTTATACACAAATATGACTGGACTATTAGCAATGCAAATTATAATAGAATTGGGCAGCAGGGGGACACAAAGCAGCACTTGCATTTGCTCATCTGCATTTATTTAAAGACAAATTAGAGAGTAGTGAGTTTGTGGCTTTCTCTCCCCTCCATGAGATGCTTTGCTCTCCCACCAGTGTCCCTGTGACTTATAATCAGCTTTATGTTTATATTTAGGTGGTGCCCATAAGCCCTGGGCAGATGAGAGGCTTCTGCTGCTAGAAAGAAGCTTTCGGAATATGAAATAATCACGGAGTAGGCTTTAACACTCATAGTGATCAGTTCCTGTTAAAATCTGGAATATGTCATTTTCACTTTATTTCAGATGTTTTATCCAGTGCTTAGTTTCTAAGGTCAGGGACCCTAGCAACCACTGTTAAAGCTGTAACCATGTGAACAAGTTGCGGATTGTTTGCTTTATGCTAAAATTTTGAGGCTGTGGTTTGCATAATACAGCATATATATATATATATATATATATATTTATATGGTACAAGTATGGGACCTGTTATCCAGAATGCTCGGGACCTGGGGGTTTCCGGATAACAGATCTTTCCATAATTTGGATCTTTATACCTTAAGTCTACTAGAAAATCATGTAAGCATTAAATAAACCCAATAGGCTGGTTTTCCTTCCAACAAGGATTAATTATATCTTAGTTGGGAACAAATACCCGTATGATACCTGTTGTCCAAAATGCTCGGGAACTGGGGCTTTCTGGATAAAGGATCTTTCCTTACTTTGGATCTTCATACCTTAAGGGTCAGTCCACACGACTAAATCTCCCCGAATCTGCCCGTGTGGACTGACCCTTAGTCTACTAGAAAATCATATAAATATTGAATAAACCCAATAGGCTGGTTTTGCTCCCAATAAGGATTAATTATATCTTAATTGGGATCAAGTACAAGCGACTGTTTTATTATTAGAGAAAAAGGAAATCATTTTTAAAAATTTGGATTATTTGGCTAAAAAGGAGTCTATGGGAGACAACCTTTCTGTAGTTCAGTGCTTTCTTGATAATAGGTTTCCGGATAGTGGATCCCATACCTGTATATACGTGGGACTGTGCCAGAATGCTAATATGTATGTCAGCAACTGGCTGTTGTTTAGCAGGATTTCCCTGTCCATATCAGCTGTCACTCATACAAGCCCTGCAGGGAGTTGCTGCTTTACATAAGTCACAGAGTGGGAGCAGGGAGTGTCAGTGGGTAAAGAGGAATGTGAGTGGATTAAAGGCATTGGCTGGTGTCCCAGTCTGTCCTTGTGCTTGAGAATAAAAGCTGCGGTTTCCTTCTCCTCCTCTTCATCACAAGCCGGGGATCAGGCAGCCGTGCATTTCTCAGAGGGACAGTGGTGAGTGAATGGGGGAGACTTTATTATTATATATCAGATAAATCTAGATATGGCAGTTCCCATGACTTGGGCAGAGCCACTCTCTATTAGAGTCCTGCGCAGAACGAATTTGTTAAACCCGGCCCCGCATACTTACCCACTTGGACCCGCCACACGACCCGCAAGTACCTTATCTGCAATCCGATCCGTGACCCGCCGACCAAGAAACAGGAAGTGCTGTCATTGTGAACCGGAAGTGACATCATTAAAGGTTGGCGTAATCAGAAAAAAAGGAGTAAAACTCACTATTATCAAAGACCCGCAAAGCCGGGGGAACCACTGACCCGCGTCTATACCTGCAACCGACCCGCTGCAGGACTCTACTCTCTATCCTTGGGGGGACGTGGGCCGTGCCAGTACTTGCTGCTGATACACTGACATTCCATGTGAGCTGATGGATAGTGTCACACTACTGAGACTTGTGTGTGTTTTGTGTCTGTGTGTTTTGTGTGTGTTTGCACTTGTCCCTTTTATTCCTGCCAAGCCAACTGGAACCTTACACAGCGCCCGGGAGGGGGAAACTGCTGCACTGCAGAGGGAGCTGGTGCCTTTAAATGATGCGATTGCTGCACATCCTCCGGGAGGACTAAAAAAGCCCGGAGGACTGACTTCTGCTGCATGCTTTCAGTAGGCAGAACCAGCAGTGCAGAAAGGGACAGATAGAAATTGCTCTCAATACCAGCCAGTAATGAATATCAGAAATGGGAACCTTTATTTAGGAAATTGCTTGGGATTGCATTCTATTTCATCAGGTTTACGTCCCCTTTAACTTTCCCTTAGCAGCAGTATCAGCAGGACTGTGTCGTTATCATTGTGCTGCTGACACTCATTAGAGATGAGCTGTCTGACTTGCACACACCCTGCCCATTTATCAGCTGCAATTCTAATCATGTTTTCACCAACCAATCATTTTTCCCTCCTCCCCGATGGCTAGCCAATCACTTTATCCCAATCCTGTGATGGTCGAGTGTGTGCCCTGCTGCTGCAAAGATCTTGTTCCTTTAGACTAATTTGTTGAGGCCTCAGATAACCAACATTCTGCTGCTCTGATTTGCAGGTATGGCTGGGCCCAGACCAGTTGTGCTGAGCGGACCCTCCGGAGCAGGAAAAAGTACCCTCCTGAAGATGCTCATGAGAGAATATGAAGGACTATTTGGCTTTTCAGTTTCTCGTAAGTACAAATACACTTACCCCTAAATAACGTGAATTGTGCTTAGTACAGGGGAATAGCTATTCTCTCTGTACAGACTATGAGCAAACTTAGGGACTGTTCCTGCTGAATTGTGCTTAGTACAGGGGAATACCTATGCTGCCATAGTTTTATGGGATCTCTCTGTACAGACTATGAGCAAACTTAGGGACTGTTCCTGCTGAATTGTGCTTAGTACAGGGAATACCTATGCTGCCATAGTTTTATGGGATCTCTCTGTACAGACTATGAGCAAACTTAGGGACTGTTCCTGCTGAATTGTGCTTAGTACAGGGAATACCTATGCTGCCATAGTTTTATGGGATCTCTCTGTACAGACTATGAGCAAACTTAGGGACTGTTCCTGCTGAATTGTGCTTAGTACAGGGAATACCTATGCTGCCATAGTTTTATGGGATCTCTCTGTACAGACTATGAGCAAACTTAGGGGACTGTTCCTGCTGAATTGTGCTTAGTACAGGGGATACCTATGCTGCCATAGTTTTATGGGATCTCTCTGTACAGACTATGAGCAAACTTAGGGACTGTTCCTGCTGAATTGTGCTTAGTACAGGGAATACCTATGCTGCCATAGTTTTATGGGATCTCTCTATACAGACTATGAGCAAACTTAGGGGCTGTTCCTGCTGAATTGTGCTTAGTACAGGGAATACCTATGCTGCCATAGTTACATGGGATCTCTCTGTACAGACTATGAGCAAACTTAGGGGGCTGTTCCTGCTGAATTGTGCTTAGTACAGGGGAATACCTATGCTGCCATGGTTTTATGGGATCTCTCTGTACAGACTATGAGCAAACTTAGGGGGCTGTTCCTGCTGAATTGTGCTTAGTACAGGGGAATACCTATGCTGCCATGGTTTTATGGGATCTCTCTGTACAGACTATGAGCAAACTTAGGGGACTGTTCCTGCTGAATTGTGCTTAGTACAGGGAAATCCGATCCATCTCCCTCTCACTCTTTGCCCAGTGTCCAGTCCGTCTGCTCCCCACAATCCTGCACATTGGGTACAAAGAGCACCCCTATAACAGGTAACACATCCCTAGAACAGGGCAAGAGAAGGGCCAGAGAGAAGAGAAAAAGGTAGAGGAATAAGAAGTAGGAGGAAAGAAGGGAAGGGAGAGCAGGGGGAGATGTAAATGTGATGACGGTTACATGAGCTCCACTTGCAGTGAGTTCCCTAATTATATTCCCTGTAGCTGCTTTGCCATTAATCCTTTAATCTCATTTACTCGTGTGTTTATTTCCAGATACCACAAGAAAGCCCCGGCCTGGGGAAGTTCATGGTAAAGGTGAGTGATTTATATACAACATTATATTTAGTAGGACAGTAACATTGGGGTATAACACTAAATGATCAGTAACACCAGGAAGAATTAGTTCTCTAGAGCATTTACACAGTCCACTGGGCCTTCATCTCACCATTTCACCCCTGCAGATTGTAATAGGGCCTCAATTAAAATTGCTTTTTGCATAGAGACAAATACAAGAGTCCTCTGTGCTCAACCCATTATCAATATATTTAGGACATTTTGTGCTACTGAAAATGCCTTACCCTTTAAACAAGACAGGGATTGATCTGTTTGTATTTTGTGGTCACAGCCTCATTGCACCCGCCTAATGGTTTTAAAAATTAGTGGTGAGCACAACTTTCCCTTGTTTGTTAAACTTGCTTTTTCTTTCCTCTCCTTATTTGTTTCTCAGGGACATTCAGTCTGTGGCTCTTCAGTTGCTGGTGTACCCCCATTCCCTAGAGTCACCTCATCATGTAATAATTGTGACTATAAATGACATTCTCTTTTTCCAACACCTGCAACTGCCACCTGTCACATCTTCCACTTTTGTTGCTTTTTCTCCCCCCCAGATTATCACTTTGTGACTCTCGAGGACATGAAGAATGGAGTAGAGAGAGGGGACTTTATAGAACATGCAGTGTTTTCTGGCAACATGTATGGGACCAGGTAGTCTCTTCTATTCCCTTGTCTCTTTGTACAGTCATATGAAAAAGTTTGGGAACCCCTCTCAGCCTGCATAATAATTTACTCCACTTTCAATAAAAAAAAAGATAACAGTGGTATAGTTACATAGTTACATAGTTAAATTGGGTTGAAAAAAGACAAAGTCCATCAAGTTCAACCCCTCCAAATGAAAACCCAGCTCCATACACACACCCCTCCCTACTTTTAATTAAATTCTATATATCCATACCTATACTAACTATAGAGTTTGTATCACAATAGCCTTTGATATTATGTCTGTCCAAGAAATCATCCAAGTCCCTCTTATAGTCATTAACTGAATCATCACCCGGCAGTGCATTCCCCAACCTCACTGTCCTGACTGTGAAGAACCCCCTACGTTGCTTCAAATGAAAGTTCTTTTCTTCTAGTCTAAAGGGGAGGCCTCTGGTACGGTGATCCACTTTATGGGTAAAAAGGTCCCCTGCTATTTGTCTATAATGTCCTCTAATGTACTTGTAAAGTGTAATCATGTCCCCTCACAAGCACCTTTTTTCCAGAGAAAACAACCCCAACCTTGTCAGTCTCCCCTCATAATTTAACTCTTCCCTCCCTCTAACCAGTTTAGTTGCACTTAGTCTCTGCACTCTCTCCAGCTCATTTATATCCCTCTTAAGGACTGGAGTCCAAAACTGCCCCCATACTCCAGATGAGGCCTCACCAGGGACCTATAAAGAGACACAATTATGTTTTATTTTTTCCCTTTTTTATACAAGACAGAACTTTATTTCCTTTAGTAGCCACAGAATGACACTGCCCAGAATTAGACAACGTGTTATCTACAAAGACCCCAAGATCCTTCTCATTTAAGGAAACTCCCAACACACTGCCATTTAGTGTATAACTTGCATTTATATTATTTTTGCCAAAGTGCATAACCTGCATTTATCAACATTGAACCTCATTTTCCAGTTTGCTGCCCAGTTTTCCAGTTTAGACAGATCACTCTGCAAAGTGGCAGCATCCTGCATGGAACCTATAGTTCTATATAGGTATGTCTTTCATTTCCCAGGAACATCCGAGTACTGGGGTGTTTTCTGAACAAAGATTTTTAGTGAAGCAGTATTCAGTTGTATGAAATTAAATCAAATGTGAAAAACTGGCTGTGCAAAAATTACTAATTTTGCTAATTTGAATGCATGTAACTGCTCAATACTGATTACTGGCAACACCAGATTGGTTGGATTAGCTCGTTAAGCCTTGAACTTCATAGGCAGGTGTGTCCAATAATGATAATAAAGTATTTAAGGTGACCAATTGCAAGTTGTGCTTGTGTTTGACTCTCCTCTGAAGAGTGACAGCATGGGATCCTCAAAGCAACTCTCAAAAGATCTGAAAACAAAGATTGTTCAGTATCATGGTTTAGGGGAAGGCTACAAAAAGCTCTCAGAGGTTTAAACTGTCAGTTCCAACTGTAAGGAATGTAATGAGGAAATGGAAGGCCACAGGCACAGTTGCTGTAAAACCCAGGTCTGACAGGCCAAGAAAAATACAGGAGCGGCATATGCGGAGGATTGTGAGAATGTTACAGACAGCCAGGGCAGCCATCAGGGGGGAGAGTTGTAGGGGGCCCGAGGGTAACTTAGCCGGGCCCCCCATCTTTCTGAGAGCTGCTGACTTAGGGAAGGCATGGACGTTTAAGGGGCCCTGGCCACCAATTTTTTTTATAATGTGGGGGGGTGGCTGACCACCAATTTTTTTTTTTCTCATGTGGAGTCCTAGCCACCAATATTTTTTAATGGGCGGCTCTGGCCACAAATGTTTTTTTATGGGGGGCCCTGACCACCAATATCTTTTTATTTTTTATTAACATGCGGGAACCCTAGCCATCAATATATTTTTTGTTTTTTTACTGTGTGGTGGGGAGGGTGGACCTGTAGGTGGGGCTTGCGGTGGGCGGAGCCCAGGGGGCCCAGGAAATTCTGATGGTGGTCCTGCAGACAACCCAAAGATCACCTCCAAAGACCTGCAAGAACATCTTGCTGCAGATGCAGGTGTATCTGTACATCGTTCTACAATTCAGCACAATTTGCACAAAGAACATGTGTATGGCAGGGGGGTGAGAAAGAAGCCCTTTCTGCACTCACACAAACACAGTCACTTGTTGTATGGAAAAGCTCATTTAGACAAGACACAGTCATTTTGGAACAAAGAGCTTTGGACTGATGAGACAGAAATTGAGTTATTTGGTCATAACAAAAAGCGCTTTGCATGGCGGAAGAAGAACACGGCATTCCAAGAAAAACACCTGCTACCGACTGTCACATTTGGTGGAGGTCCCATCATGCTGTGGGGCTATGTGGCTAGTTCAGGGGCTGTGTGGCTAGTTCAGGGGCTGTGTGGCTAGTTCAGGAGCTGTGTGGCTAGTTCAGGGGCTGTGTGGCTAGTTGAGGGGCTGTGTGGCTAGTTCAGGAGCTGTGTGGCTAGTTCAGGGGCTGTGTGGCTAGTTGAGGGGCTGTGTGGCTAGTTGAGGGGCTGTGTGGCTAGTTGAGGGGCTGTGTGACTAGTTCAGGGGCTGTGTGGCTAGTTCAGGGGCTGTGTGGCTAGTTCAGGGGCTGTGTGGCTAGTTCAGGAGCTGTGTGGCTAGTTCAGGGGCTGTGTGGCTAGTTGAGGGGCTGTGTGGCTAGTTGAGGGGCTGTGTGGCTAGTTGAGGGGCTGTGTGACTAGTTCAGGGGCTGTGTGACTAGTTCAGGGGCTGTGTGGCTAGTTCAGGGGCTGTGTGGCTAGTTCAGGGGCTGTGTGGCTAGTTGAGGGGCTGTGTGGCTAGTTGAGGGGCTGTGTGACTAGTTCAGGGGCTGTGTGGCTAGTTCAGGGGCTGTGTGGCTAGTTCAGGGGCTGTGTGGCTAGTTCAGGGGCTGTGTGACTAGTTCAGGGGCTGTGTGGCTAGTTCAGGGGCTGTGTGGCTAGTTCAGGGACTACTGGGGCCCTTGTTAAAGTCGAGGGTCGGATGAATTCAACCCAATATCAATAAATTCTTCAGGATAATGTTCAAGCATCAGTCACAAAGTTGAAGTTCCGCTGCAGGGGTCGGATATTCCAACAAGACAATGACCCTAAACTCACTTGGAAATCTACAAAGACATTTATGCAGAGGGACAAGTACAATATTCTGGAGTCCCCCGACTTGAATATCATGGAAAATCTATGGGATGATTTGCAGCAGACTGTCCATGCTCGGCAGCCATCAAATTTAACTGAACTGGAGAGATTTTGTTGGACCAATGGTCACAAATAGCCACATCCACAATCCAGACACTCATCAAAGTCTATAGGAGGCGTCTAGAGGCTGTTACATTTGTAACTAAGTATTGATATAATATCTCTGTTGGGGTGCCCAAATTTATGCACCTGTCTAATTTTGTTATCATGCATATTACATATTTTCTGTTGATCCAATACACTTTATGTCACTGCTGAAATACTACTGTTTCCCTAAGGCAAGTTATATATTAAAAGAAAGTTGCTACTTTGAAAGCTCAGCCAATGATAAACAAAACTCCAAAGAATTAAGAGGGGTTCCCAAACTTTTTCATATGACTGTATCTATGTTTTGTATTGTGACATGTGAACTAAAGATGGGTCTCATTTCAACATGCACCTCTCCTGTTTCTGACATGCCCAAGACTGTGTGTGATTCCCACTGCAATATGTACTTGACTTTGCTTTGAGATGGGCACAGCTGATAGGAGGAGGCACGTGATGTATATGTTATCTAAACCTGCTCCATCTGTATATGTGGAACATGCAGTTGCTACGGACTAGTGTACCCCAATACCTATTTTAGCATATTATGAATCCTGTGCCATCTCTTGTGTCAGTGTCACCCTATAGACTAGTGTCAGAATGATTCAACTGGTTGCTTCCCTAGAGTCACCTCATCATATAATAATTGTGACTATAAATGACATTCTCTTTTTCCAACACCTGCAACTGCCACCTGTCACATCTTCCACTTGGTTCAAACACTTCTCTTGTTACCTTGGAATATATTCCATTGCCAGAGCTGTTACTCATTCATTCATTCATTCATTCAAGGAACAGTAACACCACAAAAATTAATTGCTTTAAAGTAAGGAAAATGTCATGTACGGGGGCTGTTATCTACTGTGTATCCTGCGCTTGAATGGCTGCCCCCATGGCTACACAGCAGCTTGTTTATATAAACTATAGTAGTACTTATCTGTTATCTACTGTGTATCCTGTGCTTGAATGGTTGTCCCCATGGCTAAACAGCAGCTTGTTTATATAAACTATAGTAGTACTTATCTGTTATCTACTGTGTATCCTGTGCTTGAATGGCTGCCCCCATGGCTACACAGCAGCTTGTTTATATAAACTATAGTAGTACTTATCTGTTATCTACTGTGTATCCTGTGCTTGAATGGCTGCCCCCATGGCTACACAGCAGCTTGTTTATATAAACTATAGTAGTACTTATCTGTTATCTACTGTGTATCCTGTGCTTGAATGGTTGTCCCCATGGCTACACAGCAGCTTGTTTATATAAACTATAGTAGTACTTATCTGTTATCTACTGTGTATCCTGTGCTTGAATGGCTGCCCCCATGGCTACACAGCAGCTTGTTTATATAAACTATAGTAGTACTTATCTGTTATCTACTGTGTATCCTGTGCTTGAATGGTTGTCCCCATGGCTAAACAGCAGCTTGTTTATATAAACTATAGTGGTACTTATCTGTTATCTACTGTGTATCCTGTACTTGAATGGCTGCCCCCATGGCTACACAGCAGCTTGTTTATATAAACTATAGTAGTACTTATCTGTTATCTACTGTGTGTCCTGTACTTGAATGGCTGCCCCCATGGCTACACAGCAGCTTGTTTATATAAACTATAGTAGTACTTATCTGTTATATACTGTGTGTCCTGTACTTGAATGGCTGCCCCCATGGCTACACAGCAGCTTGTTTATATAAACTATAGTAGTACTTATCTGTTATCTACTGTGTATCCTGTACTTGAATGGCTGCCCCCATGGCTACACAGCAGCTTGTTTATATAAACTATAGTAGTACTTATCTGTTATCTACTGTGTATCCTGTGCTTGAATGGCTGCCCCCATGGCTACACAGCAGCTTGTTTATATAAACTATAGTAGTACTTATCTGTTATCTACTGTGTATCCTGTGCTTGAATGGTTGTCCCCATGGCTAAACAGCAGCTTGTTTATATAAACTATAGTAGTACTTATCTGTTATCTTCTGTGTATCCTGTGCTTGAATGGTTGTCCCCATGGCTAAACAGCAGCTTGTTTATATAAACTATAGTAGTACTTATCTGTTATCTACTGTGTATCCTGTGCTTGAATGGTTGTCCCCATGGCTAAACAGCAGCTTGTTTATATAAACTATAGTAGTACTTATCTGTTATCTACTGTGTATCCTGTACTTGAATGGCTGCCCCCATGGCTACACAGCAGCTTGTTTATATAAACTATAGTAGTACTTATCTGTTATCTACTGTGTGTCCTGTACTTGAATGGCTGCCCCCATGGCTACACAGCAGCTTGTTTATATAAACTATAGTAGTACTTATCTGTTATCTACTGTGTGTCCTGTACTTGAATGGCTGCCCCCATGGCTACACAGCAGCTTGTTTATATAAACTATAGTAGTACTTATGTTATCTACTGTGTATCCTGTGCTTGAATGGCTGTCCCCATGGCTACACAGCAGCTTGTTTATATAAACTATAGTAGTACTTATCTGTTATCTACTGTGTATCCTGTGCTTGAATGGCTGCCCCCATGGCTACACAGCAGCTTGTTTATATAAACTACAGTAGTACTTATCTGTTATCTACTGTGTATCCTGTGCTTGAATGCCTGTCCCCATGGCTACACAGCAGCTTGTTTATATAAACTATAGTAGTACTTATCTGTTATCTACTGTGTATCCTGTGCTTGAATGGTTGTCCCCATGGCTACACATCAGCTTGTTTCTATAAACTAGAGTAGTACTGATCTGTTATCTACTGTGTATCCTGTGCTTGAATGGCTGCCCCCATGGCTACACAGCAGCTTGTTTATATAAACTATAGTAGTACTTATCTGTTATCTACTGTGTATCCTGTGCTTGAATGGCTGCCCCCATGGCTGCAGCTTATTTATATAAACTATAGTAGTGTTTCTGAAGCAAACACACCAGTATATCTTTATTACTTTAAAACACTTTCATTTGTTTGTTATTGTTCCTTTAAACTCCTCCTGACCCACTAATTGGATTATTCGAGAAGAAGATTGTGAAACACCAGGTGATCTATGCTTTAATCCTAGATACCAGCCTTATGTTTTGTAACCAGCGACTCTGGCTGCTTATAGTCTCTGCATTGCTGCTTCTGACTCCTGAAACAATGTAGCTGAGGCAGCTGATTAAGAAAACTGGAGGAGAACTTTCTGTAGAGCAAAGTGCCAGACACACTGCTGTCGATAGAAATTCCATTAACAGATAACAATAAAACCGGCGGCAATGAGCAATAAATGTACAAACAGTTTTTGGGCTCCCTGAACCATGTGATCTGTTTTCTGATTGGAGCAAAGTGTAAGGCAGCGTTTTTGATTGGTCTCACCCTTCTCCCCACAGTACAGCAGCCGTGCAGGCCGTCCAGGCCAATAATCAGATCTGTATACTGGACATCGACATGCAGGGAGTGAAGAGCATAAAGAAGACCCGTCTGAATCCCATTTACATCTCCATTCACCCTCCGTCCGTTCAGATATTAGTAAGTTACTAGTAAGTTAAGGTAGATCTATGAATAGCCCGATTGGCTCCCTGCACTTCTCAACAAGGTAGCCAATCACTTTAGAAGGGAATCTTCTTTTTGGCTTAAAGGAGAACTAAAGCCTAACTAAAGAAGTAGCTAGAAATGTTGTACATGATGTTTTGTGCTTCTGTACCAGCCCAAGGCAACCACAGCCCTTTAGCAGGAAAGATCTGTGTCTCCAAAGATGCCCCAGTAGCTCCCCATCTTCTTTTCTGCTGATTCACTGCACATGCTCTGTGCTGCTGTCACTTACTGAGCTTAGGGAGCCACTCACAATATACAGTACACATAGAATAGAAATGTCACAATATAAGGCTGATTAGTAATTAATACACATAATTACTATATGGCAGCACATAAACCAGTGCAATTAGCATCAGAATTGAATAATCAGCAAACCTGTAGCATCAGCTTATACTACAGCCAGGGAAGCTCATTTTCTGCTGGATAATTAGTGACGAGCCCTAAGCTTAGCTTCTCAACAGCCAATCAGAGCCCACTGAGCATGTGAGTGTCACAGACACTTTCCAAGATGGTGACCCCCTGTGACAAGTTTGAAGTCCTGGATCATTGCTGCTATTGACAAGCTGAAACTTTAGCCTCGTGCAATAAGTTCACTATATAAAATAGGACATTTTTAGCCACATTCATTTTCATGTTTTTTTTTTCTCCTTTAAAGCATAGTATGGATCGCGAATGACTAAACATTATGAGTTTTATCCCCAAAACAGGAAAAGCGGCTGCGAGACAGAAATACTGAGTCAGAGGAAAGTTTACAGAAGAGACTGAACGCGGCCATCGAAGACCTGGAGATCAGTAGGTTTCCCGTGTTCAGAACCAGCCAGACACACATTCAGCTGCTTCCTGAAAGGGAAAAACATTTATTTCAGCCCTTGTTCCCAGCAGTCACTGCTTCTACTGAAAACTCTAGTCCAATCCACAGGCTTCAGAGAGGCAACAGCCCTTTCCTCTTAAAGGGATACTGTCATAGGAAAACATGTTTTTTTTCCAAAACGCATCAGTTAATAGTGCTGCTCCAGCAAAATTCTGCACTGAAATCCATTTCTCAAAAGAGCAAACACATTTTTTTATATTCAATTTTGAAATCTGATATGGGGCTAGACATATTGTCAGATTCCCAGCTGCCCCCAGTCATGTGACTTGTGATGTGCTAAACCTCAATCACTCTTTACTGCAGTACTGCAAGTTGGAGTGATATCACCCCCCTCCCTTTCCCCCCAGCAGCCTAACAACAGAATAATGGGAAGGTAACCAGATAGCAGCTCCCTAACACAAGATAACAGCTGCTTGGTAGATCTAAGAACAACACTCAATAGTAAAATCCAGGTCCCACTGCGACACATTCAGTTACATTGAGTAGGAGAAACAACAGCCTGCCAGAAAGCAGTTCCATCCTAAAGTGCTGGCTCTTTCTGAAATCACATGACCAGGCAAAATGACCTGAGATGCACCTACACACCAATATTACAACTAAATACACTTGTTGGTTCAGGAATTAAATTTTATATTGTAGAGTGAATTATTTGCAGTGTAATTTAGAAATAAAAACTACATCATAAAAATCCTGATATAATCCCTTTAAGCAAATGAGGACTTTTCCTATTTCCATGAATCTGTCAAATACCAATGGACAAATGTCTATTTAGTTTGGGGGCATCAGTCCCCTCTCTCCTATTAACATTTCTTAGAGCAAAGTTTATTATAAAGCAGACTGCTTATTGCAAAATAGGCTTCATTGTTTCCTATGAGGCAAGTTACACAGGTCGTATTTCAGACGTTTCCCATAGGGACTAATGAAATTCATGATTTTGCCAACATTTTTTGCTGTTTTCTCTAAGGGCTTCCCTATCTAAACGCCAGTTATTTTTGTGTTTTAAAGGCAAAGAGCAAGGCCTGTTTGATGCCATTATTGTTAATGATGATTTAGAAGAGGCATACACTAAACTGAAGGGGATTCTGGGAGAAGTAAGTAGACTATATGACTGTTTTTTTTTTTTTTACCCGTGAGCCACTTTCCATTGTAAAAAGATTTGGGGAGCAAAACACAATCATGAAAAAGTTCCTGGGGGGCAACTAAGAGCTGGGGATTGGTTATTTGGTAGTCCCTGTGTACAATGGCCGTCTAAAGAAGACTCTTGTTTGGCAGCATACATGGAGGCACCTTTGTCAAATTTTTAAAAACTCCCCTAAACTCCCATAAATTCAACCAATCTTAATTTATTAAAGAAATCAAATGTTAAACTTGGATGAATGGGATTGACGCGTAAACTCGAAACAAATCCGATTTGAATTTTAAAAACTCGATTCAAGTTTTTTCTCTGAAAAAAAAAAACTTGAATGTCAGGAAGGCTGCAAACAACTCAAAATTTATCCCTGGACCTCTCCCATTGAGTTAAATAGCTATTCGGCAGGTTTAAGGTGGCGAATCGCTGAATTTGAGTCCAGAGAATGATAAATCTCGAAAATCTAATTCAATATTTTTTTTAAAAAACTCGAATCAAATTTGAATAACTCCCCTAGTCGAATTTGACAGTTTTGATCATAAAAAAAACGCAAATTTCTAATTAGATTTTTCAATTTGACGCTTGATAAATCTGCCTCCTAGTTTTTACTCAACCAAAACTTGCCTCCAAGCCTGGAACCAATTAGTTAAATCCGACCCATAACCCGGACCCGCAACCCTCATACTTAACCGCAAGTACCTTATCCGCAACCCAATCCGTGACCTGCTGACCATCAAGAAACAGGAAGTGCTGTCATTATAAACCGGAAGTGACATCATTAGAAGTAGGTGTGATCAGAAAAAAAAAGGAGTGAAACAGGAAGTGCTCAGGAAAAAAGAGGAGTAACACTCTATTGAGAACACCCGCGACCCGACCTGCAAACCCGGAGAACCGCCGACCCGCGTCTTTCCCCATTGCCGAAACTGTGCAACCCACAGGGTACTGCAGGTTTTTACGGTTAACCCGCGAGTACCCGACCTGCTGCAGGACTCTAACTGGGAATATCATCCAAGGGGTTGGGGAGCAACTTATTGCTCACAAGTCACTAGTTGGGGATCACTGGTATAAGGGGAGCCAAGCGGGGGGTTCACACACGGTAATTGTTCTATTTTTTCTCTTCCACAGGAGATAAAACAAACCCAAAGCAGCAAGAATTCCTGACTAAAGCACAATCCGCTTCCCATGGCTCCTCCCATTCCCACAAGCATTCCTGGCGGCATGTCTCCTGCACAAGGTGTCGGTCCATTTCCCTTTTTTAGAGCGTCAGCTCATGGGAATATAAATGTTGGACATCCCCCTATCGGCAAGTTCTGTTGACTCTTTATACCAGCAAAGCAAACGTCAGAACCAGTATTCCATATCAGCCAGTTAATAAAACCTACTGCTTACTGGTACAGATATGGGACCTGTTATACAGAATGCTCCGGACCTGTTATCCAGAATGCTCGAGACCTTGGGGTTTCCAGATAATAGATCTTTCTGTAATTTGGATCTTCATACCTTAAGTCTACTAGAAAATCATGTAAACATGAAATAAACCCAATAGGCCGGTTTTGCCTCCAATAAGGATTAATTATATCTTAGTTGGGATCAAATACAAGTTACTGATTTATTATTACACCGAAAAAGGAAATCACTTCTTAATTTTTTTTTTTTTTGATAAAATGGAGTCTATGGGAGATAGCCTTTATGTAATTCGGAGCTTTCAGGATAACGGGTTTCTGGATAATGGATCCCATACGTGTTCTGTGATTACTGGGCCCGACCAGATGTCTCTGATGTTACTATATAAGTGGCAGTGTTTCTCCTGTGTATAAGTGCAGGGCCACTCTCAAGTCTTCCATTTGTTACTCCTGTAGTTTCCTGATTGTTTGCAAAGGAAATGGCTGGACCACTCCCACCATATGAGGGACAATAACAAATCTTTTGTACTATTATTAGCACAATGAGATCTGTTCAACCAGCAGATTGCTTCCTAATTGGTGCAATGATATTAATCTGCATAGTAAATAACCAGCACCATCTGACAAGCACAGGCCTCTCCGCTCTGAGCCTACACAATTATTCTTCACTTAAACAAGCTTTAAAAAGTCAGGAACTTTATTTTACTTACATATAAGGTATCCGTTCCTTTAAAAAAAAAAATCCAAAGCCTTCTGAGAGTGTGGGAAGGTGAGGTTGGTGCTTTTCTTGCAGAAACAAAACTTAAAGGAACAGTAACCATAAAAAATACGTGTTTTAAGGTAGAGATTATACAATGTTTACCTGCACTGGTACAAGTGGTGTGTTTGCTTCAGAAACACTATTATAGTTCATATAAACAAGCTGCTGTGTGGCCATGGGGGCAGCCATTCAAGCACAGGATACACAGTAGATAACAGATAAGTACTACTATAGTTTATATAAACAAGCTGCTGTATAGCCATGGGGGCAGCCATTCAAGCACAGGATACACAGTAGATAACAGATTAGTACTACTATAGTTTATATAAACAAGCTGCTGTGTAGCCATGGGGGCAGCCATTCAAGCACAGGATACACAGTAGATAACAGATAAGCTCTGTAGTATATAATGGGATTCTTCAGAGCTTATCTCCACTGTGTATCCTGTGTTTAAATGACTGCCCCCATGGCTACACAGCAGCTTGTTTATATAAACTATAGTAGTACTTATCTGTTATCTACTGTGTATCCTGTGCTTGAATGTCTGCCCCCATGGCTACACAGCAGCTTGTTTATATAAACTATAGTAGTACTTATCTGTTATCTACTGTGTATCCTGTGCTTGAATGGCTGCCCCCATGGCTACAAAGCAGCTTGTTTATATAAACTATAGTAGTACTTATCTGTTATCTACTGTGTATCCTGTACTTGAATGGCTGCCCCCATGGCTACACAGCAGCTTGTTTATATAAACTATAGTAGTACTTATCTGTTATCTACTGTGTATCCTGTGCTTGAATGGCTGCCCCCATGGCTACACAGCAGCTTGTTTATATAAACTATAGTGGTACTTATCTGTTATCTACTGTGTATCCTGTGCTTGAATGGCTGCCCCCATGGCTACAAAGCAGCTTGTTTATATAAACTATAGTAGTACTTATCTGTTATCTACTGTGTATCCTGTACTTGAATGGCTGCCCCCATGGCTACACAGCAGCTTGTTTATATAAACTATAGTAGTACTTATCTGTTATCTACTGTGTATCCTGTGCTTGAATGGCTGCCCCCATGGCTACACAGCAGCTTGTATATATAAACTATAGTAGAGTTTCTAAAGCAAACTCATCGGTATTTATCAGTGCAGGGCAACACTACATTATATTGAAGATTTAGTTGGTGAAACAGTCCAAGGTAAACGCAGAACTTTGCTGCAAAAATTATTTTTTCAGGAGAAAGAAAGAAGCTGCTCTGATGTTCTTCTGCTTAGGAAAGATTTGAGAAATGTTTCTAATTGTTTTCCTAAGCAGAAGAACATCAGCCTCTTTCTTTCTCCTGACAACTTCCTTGACTACTTGCTGGTCAGACTGGTGGGAAACTGACCAGCAGGTGGCGCTGTTGTAACACAATTCATTCATATTAACAGTACATGTATCCTTTAATATCTTGGAATTAAAAAGAAATAAATAATGAATGTACATTGCAAAAGTGCTTAGAATAGCCCCCTTGTCAATTTTACATTCATTTATTTTAAAAGTTTACTCATCCTTTAAAGGCAAGAAAACATTAAGGGGGTTATTTACTAAAGTAAAAGTTTAACCAAACTAAAGTCCGGTTGGGCTTTTTGGTGGAAAATTCGATTTTTTTTTTTGTTTTCTTTTATTTTTAATCTCTAATTTTTCAGTATTTATTAAAGTCCGATCTGCAAAAAGTCAGAATCTGAAAATCCACCATCTCAGAGCTGCTGAAGTTCTATATAAGTCAATAGGATAGGTCCCTACCATAATGGAAGTTCTGTGGTATCCGCTGGAATTAGCCCAGGCTTTTTGGCCAAAAATTCGAAAAAAAAATTATGACTTTTTGAGAAAATGCCTGAAAAAAGTCAAACGATTTGGAAAAACCTCAGAAAAAAAAAATGTTCACTTTGGTTTCCCCCGATTTTATCGAGTTTTTCCCCGATCCGATTAAATCATGCTTTTTTTAATAATAAATACGGTCAAATCGTGGATTCTAGTTTGGTCTGACTTTTTTATTTTAAAAAAATCTGAAAAATTGAAATTTTGATAATTAACCCCCTAGATCTCAGGGGGTCAGTGACAATATGGCCACACACTGTAACCAAAAGAACACACATTTTCCTGTATTGGCCTCCAAGGCACTGGGTGAAATGATCAGATAACAGGAGCCTAGGGAAACACTTGAAGAGAAGACTGCAGTAATGTGACTCACCTAATGGGACTTTTAGCTTTCCATGCAGATATCTTGGCCAGATATATGGTTGGGCAGGCTCTTGAGAGGGTCCCATATACAGTCCAAAAAGCTACCAACTTTTATTGGCTGATATATGCACTCCCCAGGCTTATGCACCACTTTTATAACAATTAAACCAGCCTGGAGTGCTGGGCTAGGGAGCACAGTTTCACCATCTTTCTTCTCTTCCTGATGTGGGATGTCTATCTTAGTGTTCAGCAAGTCTGGTTGCAAAACCATAGCTTAAAGGAGAATTCAACCCTAAAGAACCCTTAAAAACCCCTACCCCCCTACATAGACCCCCAGCTTAAGTGGCACCCCGTGCAAATGCCCCAAACATTTTGCTTACCCCTCGGTGCAGATTCAGGTATCGGAGTTCACGGGCGCCATCTACTTCTCTTCAGTAATTTCCGGGAATTAGACCGGCGTGGCGGCGCATGCGCAGTTGGAGCAATTTTCTGTTTCTTTATAACTACACATGCGCCGAAACTCACGATAACTGCTAAAGCGCTGGAGTCAATCCACCATTTTTGGCAGTTTGAAACAGCATGACAACAGCATGACATCACAATTGTGAGTGCAATTTTAAATTCTTTTTTTTTTTTATGAAATAAAGGTTTTTTACACATCATCTGCGCTCTGTTTGTTCCACAACAGCAGGAGGAACTTCTGGCAAGTTAACTGTGGTTTTTTGATGGGTGCAAGATAACAGTGAAGTACCCACCAGATTACAACACGTGGTGAAATTGAAAAGATCCCACTCTTATCGGATTTAGGCAGTCCTAAATATAATCAATGTCACATACATCTATTTTTGGAAATAAAAAAAATGATTATGGGAATTGTCCTTGGCTGGGACCCACAAGGGTTCATGCTCACTAGGAAATTCTCTGGAACTGGCAGGCCAGTTCCATCATGGTCTTCTCCTTATATCTTCATGTTAAGCTGATATTGAGATGATAGTGTATATGCCTCTGTAATAGCTTTGCATTGACTGTAGCAAAAAAGTAAATTGTTGCCACTGCCAGAATGGTCCAGATTTCTCTGCACAAAAGAGTTTTTTAGAGGTCACAGTTTTTGGAACAAATAAAGCAGAATGCTTTAAATTATCGGAACTACTCCCCTTTTGACAACTAAGCCCCAAAGCAAAGCTAAAGCATGATAGGAAGCATCAGATTGTTGTTGTTTACTTTGAGTGGACATGAATACTAAGCCCCCAGTGGCTGTTCTGGGCTCTCAAGTCTTCATAGTTATATCACTGTGAAGCACCGTACAAGGAGTAGTAGGTACTCTAATGATGTTGCTATTATATTTTTGACAATGGCTTTACAATGATGAATACAGCTTTGTATATGTCACTGTAGAATCTCAGTATAGTAATTCAAGTTGCAAGTTCAGAGAAGGGAGAGGAATCTCCTTAAACACAACCGGTTAGCGATAATGACAAGGGACCCATATCTGCTGACCTACAACTTCATCCACCATACAGTGGTCTGCAGCAGTTACTTTTGGATCACCCATTATGCCACCTTTCTGTAGAGCTTTTCTGGGCAGGTAAGAATAATGTGTGTATGTGCTGAGTGGTAATGTCCAGCCTGAACTTCAGTCTCTACAAGGAAGAAGTTGTAGTTCAATAACTGGACAACTGACGGTGGAGATGTCTGATACAGAACATGTGTGTTTGGATGTGTTGCATGTTCTTGCAGCACTCGGCACAGTCTTCAACTCCAACACTAACTTTGAGTAGTTTGTGTGTTCTCTTTGTATCTGCTTGGGCTTCCTCTGGGTTTTCCAAATCCATACATGCCGGTTAATTAGCTCTTGATCAACATCAACCCTTATGTGTATGCTGGTGATGTTCTTTAAGAGGACTTAAATTCACCAACTCTTGTTGTTATCGAAAAGTTTATATCTGGCAAGGAAGTAAGTATTGAGGAACCCAAAGTAACATGAAACTGATCAGTGATGAGCTTCAAAATCAACAAAGGATTTATATATGGAATGATACATCCTTTATATGCACAAAATATATGGATATTAGAAGTGACAAAAAAGTTCCATGCACATATTGCACTAGACCACAGGTTGTGTTAAGCTGGCCATAGATGTAAAGATCTTTAAAAGATATTTTTGTTATCGCGAGACCACGATTATCTCAAAACGATCGTTTAAATGTACGATTTGTCCATCAACTAAAAAGACCATTTCAGTCGATATTGCCAGAAAAACTGAGGGTAGCTGCCTGCTAGGCCCTGCACACATAGATAGATTGCACTGGGACAGATAATTTTTTTTTAACCTGGCCAAATAGATGTCTGATGAAAAATCGTAAGATGTATGATCGTTCGATTCCCACTAATCTTATGATAATTTGACAGATTGGTCGGATTTCGCTAAAAATGGTTGTTCACCAATGAAAGATCTTTGCGTCTATGGGGACCTTTATTTTATACTTCAGTCTTCTCGTGGCATCTAATATCATCATTATTTATTATTTAAACAAGGCATACATAATTTTTTTTTTAGACTTCATAGGATTCAAGGCGTCATATGATAGAAGTGACTTTACTAATTACTATAAATATATTACTATACATATATAACTACTATATAATATAAAGATATTAGAAGTCACCAAGCTCTGTGGTCATAAAAAGGTGCAAAGCCAAACGTTATTGAGGTTATGGAACGTGGAGTGGACTGATATTTTACAACAGAAGGTATGTTTTTTTTTTCTAATACAGCCAGCCATGTGACATCACTAAGCACTGTTTATAAGGATCTATTTTACGAGATGTTCATGGCTCTTGTGTATCTTATCTTGCTTTGAATGGAGCCGCCCTGGTCACTTGGCAAATCTGATTTTTATTTGATATTCTTTTCCATCGGAGGTCAATGTTTCACAGCAGTCTGTGTATGAGAGTTGACTTTTTGACTTGTCTGACAAATTCTATGGCCTTTTAAGTCAAATATATGCAGATATGTAAGTAAATGGGGTCTTCTCAATGCTTAAAAGAAAACAAGGAGCCACCAGAGGACTTTTGGTGCATTTAATGAGCAGCCAACATTTATTTAGACAAGTACAACATGTTCATGTTTCAAGTCAAGGCACTGTCTAATAATGGTATCATTCTACCCACTGTCTCTATAAGCATAAATCTTCATCTGGAAGTCCAAAAATATAAAGACCAGCCTTTTAAACGCATTTAATACTGTGCAGCTAACCACCCATTCAAAGGGGAAAAAAAGTAAGAAGACCTCAAATAATACAGTATGGTTCACAGCCATTGTCTCTTTCTTGGATTAACTGGACATTTTACTATGGTTTTAATAGCAATCTATGGAGGTCAATGTTTCATGAACATCTTCATCTGCAGTGTTTATAGGGGGGGGAGTTAATAAATAAGAACTAGATCCAACAAATGAAAGTTTATGCTTCTGAAAACTACAATACATGAAACAAACATTCAAATCATCTATAACATTAACGGCAAGCTTGTCACTTTGAAAGCATATTAAAATGTAGCTGGCACAGTCCACCGAGTTACTGGATTGATGTGCCAACTGTTTATTGTGCATTCAGGTTCCATTTTCTTAGTAGAACATATTCGTAATGCCATGGTTAAGCCTCGGCTGGAAGAGGGACAAATTAAAGAAGCCTCTTCCAAAAAAGCCATTTACTGGACAAAGTACATAGCAAATACTCTGTAAATTAAAGATGTTTCATACATGAACCTCAAAGCGATGTTCTTCTATCAACAAAATGATAAAGACATATTCTATAACTAAGGTTCATGTCCCATTTTTTGATGTTACCCTTGAGTTATTCAGTGTTGATTTGGACCAAAATACATCATGCTGTGTTGATGGCATTGATCCAGCATGTTGACTTTTTTTATATTTTCTGTAGAATTACTTCATATCAAGGCAGAATTTGGCAGTGTTCAAAGCACTGACTTTATAATCACATCTGCTAATGTCACATTCGGATGCGTTCATGTAAACACAGATTTTCATTTTCACAATTGTAGTTGAGTCATATTCAAATGACAAAGAATAGTAAGTAAAGATATGGTGATGTATCAGCCATAAAATAACACTCTTCATTAGGAGGAGGAGGAGAATAAGCTGTACGAGCAAACGGTGTAAGATGTTGTTAAGCTTATTACCTGCTAACTCATCATAGTTTTACTATGGAATGACACTTTTATAATGATATTTGATGTATTTAATGTAAATTCAATAGTGTTCCCTTTAAGACTGCAATAGCATATATACTTCCTTTTTGTGCACCATCTCCTGCCTTAACAATTAGAAGGATCCTTTTTACTTATATGCAATGTCACAGTTTCTCCAAGAGTTCCATAGCTCAAGGTCCTGGTAGAAACCTCTGTTTTAAAGCTTGGTGGTCCATTGTCTACAGAACGTTGGACTTCGGTGCAGTAGGAAGGTTTAATGTTGAATGAAGGCAATGCAGAGGATGGAGAACTCACACTAGCCCCAGCCATGGAGGTTTCATTCATACTGAAAGAAACATTTGAGGATCCCATTAAATTCATTCTGCTCATCCTTGATGCTGCCATAAATATTCCTCCAGTAATGTTTTCTTTAAAGTTGTGAAAAAAGCTCTGCCTTGGTTTTGGTACCACAGGTCTTCCCACATTTAGCAACACTGGCTTGCCGATTGTTGGCTCATTAATTTCAGCCTGTAGGACAGAGATTTCGCATGGTTCATCTTTGGATATATATGAGTCATTTTCACCACATCCATAGGTCTCTCCTTGGCCTGGAACATAGTCTTCAAGGTCCTCAAATGTCAGAACTTTCCCATCGCAAGTGAGAATTTTTTTATCTCTGTTTTTCAACTCATTGTCTTCCTCTTCTTCTGGTGGCTCTTCAACAATGACATCTTCTACTTCAAAGGGCATCTCTTGCTCTGAATTTTGTAATTCAGAAACATTTTCTTTGATATCTAATGCTGAACTTTCTATTTCATTTGAAACACTAAGTTCTACTTTGGTTTCTGCCTGAGTAGGACTATTTCTGTGCTGTACAGCAGAATATCCATTGGCAGCAGTGATATCATTTGAGAAGGAGTCATTGTCCTCTTCTGAAACACACTGTAAATGTAAGTTATCATCTAAATAGGAGTCCTCCTCTATAAGTCCATAATCCATTGACGTGATATCAGTATCCGATAAACCACAAGAAGAAAGTGAAGAGTTTGATTCTTCCAATGATTTGTTATTAGAGTTGTTTGTGTTGGGATCATCATGAGGGGAACGTCTTGGTCGTGTAAACTTCCTTCCACTGAAATCATCTTTCTCTGGTTTGGCTGGCGATGTTCCTCTTTTTCTAGGTGGCAGCGGAGATTTTTTTACCTTAAATTCAATAATTTCCTCAACTTCAAAGTACCTGGGCTTTTGTTCTTCCACTCTTGAATGTGCCCCTTGCTCATCTTCTGGTTCTGTCACAAAGAGAGTTGGGAGCACAGTCTTTCTGATTTCTTGTTCGGGCCTATGAACAAACTGTTTGGCTCTGGTTACAAAGTGGGGTTCAGGTGTTGACATTTCAGATCTTGGTTGCCTTGAGGGGGATGCAGAGGCGGGGCGTGAAGGAGAAAATCCAGGTCTGCGCCTCATTCTTGGACTTTTCACCACTGTCGTTATTGTCTCCTCTCTAGTGATGTAAATGTGCAAATTAAAATTTGCATAATGATACGCCTGTCTTATGATCCACATGCAAGGTTAGTCAAATGAATCTCAACACAGATTTTAAAGATCATGCTGAACTAATGGCACACACAAATGCAATCTTGTAGTTAAAACACAAATCAAGCACAAAGGTAATTATGGAAAATGGTGTCTTGGGAGCTCATGTCAGCCCTTCATCTGATAATTATATTATTTGTATTTTTGTCTTAATTCCTTAATTCTAAAATTACAAGTACAAAAACAGAAAAAAACTACAGCTGAAATTGCTGACACCATGAATGACATTGATTGGTAGCAAGGTTCCCAAACTGTAGGGCTTGGAGAAGTGGAAGGAGGGATGATGAGCTAAGTCTGAATGATAATTTGGGTAAGATTTGGGTTCTCCTAGATACACCTAGAACCTTGACTTGAAGATCAACGAGGATGAGATTTGGGGTAATAAATATTTGTTTATGGCCAGTTACACCAATATGTTCCTATGTCTGTATGTATAGGAGCAGACACTCAATGGACAGCCCCCAAGGCTGGCGTATAAAAGTCAAGTAGAGATAGAGGTAGCCTTACGTGTTTTGTGCTGCCATAACACCTTATCCTCTTTATTTCCGGATAATTCTAATATATATGTAATTTTCTTGTCAGTTAAAGGGGACTAAGCCCAATAGCTTCCAAGGGGTCTTAAGTTTTTGACAACTGCATCATTAGGGTATAGTGCAGTGTTTAGTATAGGTATAAAATAACAACTATAATGAATGTCTCTGTTCGATCACCATTGGGAGACTCCATAACCAGACCAGACTACCTCTATAGTTAAAAAGACTTCATTTAATAATGGTGAAATCTCCCTTCCTCCAGTCTAAAAGCAAATCAGTCCCATCTTGCACTTTCATTTAGAAATTCTGTGGTCAAAGACTGGTGGAAGACAACGCAGAGTTTCCTAATGGGAAATATTCAGGCCAAGGGGAGCAGATCAATTACTTGAGTGTTGTAGACGGGCAAAAATGAGAAACCATGAAATGGATTTCTACATGAGATGAACGATGAATCATAATAATCTCTTGCTCAAAGTGATAATTGTAAGGAGGCATTGAAAGCGTTATTATCATTTGTTGAATGACAGTGGAAATGATGAAATTTACTTTAAAAAGGGATACTGTCATGGGAAAAAAAATTTTTTTTAAAATGAATCAGTTAATAGTGCTGCTCCAGCAGGATTCTGCACTGAAATCCATTTCTCAAAAGAGCAAACACATTTTTTTATATTCAATTTCGAAATCTGACATGGGGCGAGACATATTGTCAATTTCCCAGCTGCCCCAAGTCATGTGACTTGTGCTCTGATAAACTTCAATCACTCTTTACTGCTGTACTGCAAGTTGGAGTGATATCACCCCCTCCCTTTTCCCCCCCAGCAGCCAAACAACAGAACAATGGGAAGGGAACCAGATAACAGCTCCCTAACACAAGATAACAGCTGCCTGGTAGATCTAAGAACAGCACTCAATAGTAAAATCCAGGTCCCACTGCAACACATTCAGTTACATTGAGAAGGAAAAACAGCAGCCTGCCAGAAAGCATTTCTCTCCTAAAGTGCAGGCACAAGTCACATGACTGGGGGCAGCTGGGAAATTGACAATATGTCTAGCCCCATGTCAGATTTCAAAATTGAATATAAAAAAAAAATCTGTTTGCTCTTTTGAGAAATGGATGTCAGTGCAGAATTCTGCTGGAGTAGCACTATTAACGGATGCGTTTGGAAAAAAACATGTTTTCCGATGACAGGATCCCTTTAAATCCCTTGTACATTACAAACAACTTGTTCTATTTGTAAATACTCTTTAGCTTTCCACAACTGGGGACCTGTTTATGGGATGGTTTTGTACAAACACTACAGGCTTATTGTGTTACTGTCAGAAAACCATTTCCTTCTCTCAACTGATGACAACATAACAATGGCCCTTGTAGCATTTACTTTAAAGACAATTTCAACAATTTTTACCCAAAGCCATTCATGTAACTTAACATGTGTGTTATCCTTGAAGGAGCCAAGCAGTTGTTATTTTCCTGTCTCTTTTTGCTGCTAATAATTTTACAGAAAATGTATGTGACTAAAAAATGTCTGTGCTGCATGATTATACAACCCTGGTCAATAAACCTTAAAGGGCAGATTTAACAAAAATCTGAAATTCTTCTCACTTCTCCCTTATACTCATTGCGTAACTGTTAATGAGAAATGATGCAGAAAGTTTCTAGTATCTTTTTTTGTTGTTGAATTTTTTTTTACATTTCTCAAGTTTTTTCAACTCAACTTAATATTCTGTATACTGATTACATTCAGACAAAAGCTTATGTGCCCATTAGTTTGAATGAAGTTGGAAGCTTCAAGCCCCTGAGATTTTTTACCAAAATTTTTAAAAAAGTATAAAATTCACAAGGTCTCTTTAGCAGTCCTTGCTGAAATACAAAATTCTCATTTCTTACTTGAATCCCAGATCTATATCTCCTATAGCCCTATTTACTACAGCTGGAAGTGTTGCAACATGTTCATATTATGTACACTTAGGGGCAGATTTACTAAGCTGGAGTGAATTTTTGAAGTTAAAAAAGTTTGATTTTCGAAATTTGGGTACTTCAACCATCGAATAGTCTACTACGACCTTCGACTTCGATTCGAACGATTCAAAGTAAAAATCGTTAGACTATTCGACCATTCGATAATAGAAGTACTGTCTCTTTAAAAAAACTTCGACTTCAATACTTCACCAACCTGCCGAAGTGCTATGTTAGCCTATGGGGGCCTGCCAGAGCAATTTTCTAAGTTTTTGTAAGTTTCAAAGGAAAATCGTACGATAAAACCGAAGTACGGTTGGAGTACAATCGGAATACGATTGTACGATGAATGAAATCCTCCGAATTAGAATGTCGGAAGATTCTATTCGATGGTCGAATTTCGAAGTATTTTCCACTTCGAAATTCGACTCTTGATAAATCTGCCCCTAAGGGTCGAAGTGAATTAGAGGGAATTTTATAAGTAAAAAAAATCTAAATTCAAATTCATTTTTTGGATACTTCGACCATCGAATTGGATACTACGACTTCGAATTTGCTTCGACTTTGATTCGAAGTAAAATCGTTCGAATATTCGACGATTCGATAATCGAAGTACTGTCTCTTTAAAAAAACTTCGACTTCAATACTTCGCCAAATTAAACCTGCCGAAGTGCTATGTTAGCCTTTGGGGACCTTCTACAACATTTTTCTAAGTCTTTAGAGGTCGAAGGAAAATCCTTCGATCGATCGCTGAAATCGTTCGATTCGAACGATTTTACTTCAACAGTTCGATTGCCAAATTCGGTGAAAAATCCTTCAACTTCGATATTCGAAGTCGAAGCATTTTAATTTGATGGTCGAATTTTGAAGTATTTTTTACTTCGAAATCGACCCTTGATAAATCTGCCCCTTAACCATTCTGCACTGGAAGAAAATATCTTTTAGCTAGAAAATATTTGGAATTTGAATCGATGGGGAAACTATATGGAAAAATCCATGGGAACAATCATGAATATTCTTAAATTATCTGAACTCAAACTCTTGAAATTTAACAATTGAAAAAAATCTCAAAAACTCAAATGAAAATAAGTTGGCAGCTACAACCTGACCTGTTTCTATAGAAATCGATGATCATTGATCGATTTTCAACACTCAAGCTATTTTAAAATGAGATTAAGAAATGAATGGAATAATGTGATTTTCAAGACATAAAGATGCAAGTTTCCTCCTTAAATATGCAGTGTTTGACCTACAAAACTTTTTTTTTTGCAAAAGACTTTCAGAAAAAACTCAAATTTCAAAATGCACAAGTTTTAAACATGGTCAATCTTTTAGGTTACTGCTCCTTAAAGGGAAGCTGCTGTAGCGAGAACATGCAACCAAACTATAGTAAATATTTGAAAAAAAACTGTGTCTGGCAAATAAATATTATTTAGTATTCATATAGAGTTTGAGATATCACTGGTTTCTTGCCAAACTTTCTCTGTTGAAAATTTTCTTTTTTCTTTGGCAAACAACCCAAAAAGCCAGCAGAATTCTGATGACTTATCAAATTTAGGCGCAAATTCACTAAGCGCCGAACGCTAGTGTTAATTCGCTAGCGTTTGGCATTTTTCGTTACTGCGCAAATTCACTAACGAACGCTGGCGTAGTTTCGCTAGTGTTACTTCGCACCCTTACGCCAGGCAAATTTTCGCTAGCGACGTAACTACGCAAATTCACTAACTTGCGCAGTGTACTGAACGCTACCTTTTACGCTAGACTTCCTTCGCCACCTCAGACCTGGCGAAGCGCAATAGAGTAGATAGGGATTGTTTCCAAAAAAGTCAAATTTTTTTCTAAGTCCCCAAAAACGCTGGCGTGTTTTCTACATGATGGGTGATAGGCTGAGAAAGATCGAAAATATTTTTGGGGCTCCCCTCCTTCCCCCCTACATTTCCTGACTCATGGCAACTTACCTAGACAGTGGGCACGTGTGTAGGGCAAAATAAAATTTATATTTGCTGATTTGAAGGTTTTCTAGGCATTTGTAGTGCTGATATGTGTTCCTCCATTGAAATTTGAATTTGGCGCCGTATGCAAATGAACCATCGCTAGCGAAACTTCGCTTCGCTTGGCGAATTAACGCTAGCGCAACTTCGAAAACTTACGCTACCCCTGTGCACAACTTCGGATTTTAGTGAATTTGCGGAGCGCTGGCGAAAATACGCCTGGTGAAGTGCGGCGAAGTTGCGCCTGGCGCAACTTCGAATCTTAGTGAGTTTGCCCCTTAGTGTCTTCAGCCAGTAACATTTTTAAATTTGGTACAAAAAAAGACGATTAGTGGACCTGGTATTTTGATAAGTTATGTAAATGGCATGGAAGGCTAGTGTAATAAGTATGTACGATGCCCATAACATTGCTGATACTTTCTAGGTACTTGTGATGTTTCTATGGCTATAAGTAGGCTGCTCAACTGTTGTAGAAATCAGCCAATGAACATCAGAGGTGCCGCACTTAACGCCATGACAGATTTCAGTGCGTGCAATGGAGCACCCTCATTGAAATAAAGGCAGCACAGAAAGAGAGCACGTCGTGGTACTTTTGGATCATGTTAGGAGAAGGTGCATAAGAGGTGCAGACACATGTACAAAGAACACAAGCGACACTTACATGATGATGGTTTTCTTGGGCACTTTAGTCTCTTGCTCAGAAACTGCAAAGAAAACAGGATGAACAGCACAGGGTTAGAAATCGGCAGAAGCTGGAAAATGGGCATTTTTTGGTCTAAAATGCAGTGCTGTCCCCCAGTATTCCATAGTACACCTTGCATTTGCATCAACATCCATAATTGCCCCCGACTCATGAATTGGTAAAAGTTGCGCATATTGCGCATGGCCAGAGTTTTTCTGAGTGATATTTCTGCCTATCCCAGATCTAAGAGGTTTATTTAATAACATGCAAATTTCTATTTGTTAACAAATTACATTTTTTCGCTAAAAATTCATGTTTTTTTATTTCTCCAAAAAAATTGGAGATCTAGGAAGTGTAAAAATCACGAAATCCAAAACTTAAAGGGATGCTTTCATGGGGAAAAAATTTTTTTCCAAAATGAATCAGTTAATAGTGCTACTCCAGCAGAATTCTGCACTGAAATCCATTTCTCAAAAGAGCAAACACATTTTTTTATATTCAATTTTGAAATCTGACATGGGGCTAGACATATTGTCAATTTCCCAGCTGCCCCTGGTCATGTGATGTAACAAATGGGGAAGACCCAACTCTAAATTCTAGGATTGGAAAGATTTCATCCTGACACAATTATGCAGTTCCTGCCTATAAAACTATGGGCACTTCCTAAGTATATAGAACCTTTTAGAGAAATGACACACTCAGTGTATCTAGAGGTTCTTTTTTTTAAATTATTCTTTAATTATTCATTGTCTCTGTATAAAGCAATTGTATAATATATATTCATTAGTATACGTTATAAAGTTCTGTATCATTATATTTAGTCAATTCAACCTCTCTGGAACTAGAAACACCAAGCAATCCTCTTATTTATGGGTATTCTTAGCTGTTTCTCTCCAGGAATACTCTGATCAGAAACAATTGCAGTGTGTCTATGTTCTCAGTAATGTCCCACCTGCCCCTTGTTTTAATATCTATCAATATTTCACATATTTACAGCAGATTATCCAAACGTTAGTCTCTGACCAGGAGTAAACATAGCAAGGACATACAATTGGAACACGTCACATGAAAGTTTCCTTTTCAGATGTGACTTAGAAGCTGGTATGGGACCTGTTATCCAGAATGCTTTGCACCTGGGGCTGTCGGAATAACGGATATTTCCTTAATTTGGATCTTCATACCTTAAGTCTACTAGAAAATCCTTTAAACATTAAATAAACCCAATAGGCTGGTTCTGCTTCCAATAAGGATTAATTAGATCTTAGTTGGGATCAAGTACATGTTACTGTTTTATTATTAAACAGAAAAAGGAAATATTTTTTTAGTATTTGGATTATTTGGATAAAATAGAGTCTGTAGCAGACTGCATTTCCTTAATTCAGAGTTATGGGATTCTGGATAATGGATCCGATACCAAGGGCTGCTCCTGCCTTGAGGCAAGTTGAGAACCTTGCCTCGGGCAGGGGGCTGCCAGTTACAAGATGAGGCAAAAAGCCTCCTCTTGTTACTTTAAAGGGATACTGTCATGGAAAAAAATTTTTTTTTTCAAAATGAATCAGTTAATAGTGCTGCTCCAGCAGAATTCTGCACTGAAATCCATTTCTCAAAAGAGCAATTTTTTAATATTCAATTTTTAAATCTGACATGGGGCTAGACATTTTGTCAATTTCCCAGCTGCCCCTGGTCATGTGACTTGTGCTCTGATAAACTTCAGTCACTCTTTACTGCTGTACTGCAAGTTGGAGTGATATCACCCCCTCCCTTTCCCCCCCAGCAGCCAAACAAAAGAACAATGGGAAGGTAACCAGATAGCAGCTCCCTAACACAAGATAACAGCTGCCTGGTAGATCTAAGAACAACACTCAATAGTAAAAACCCATGTCTCACTGAGACACATTCAGTTACATTAAGAAGGAAAAACAGCAGCCTGCCAGAAAGCAATTCTCTCCTAAAGTGCAGGCACAAGTCACATGACCAGGGGCAGCTGGGAAATTGACAAAATGTCTAGCCCCATGTCATATTTCAAAATTGAATATAAAAATATCTGTTTGCTCTTTTGAGAAATGGATTTCAGTGCACTATTAACTGATTCATTTTGAAAAAATACATTTTTTCCCATGACAGTATCCCTTTAAGAGAGGAATTTCCGAGTTTTAACCCAGAAATTCAGCACCGCTAGTGCAGAAAGAGCTATTGCACTCATTGGACCCATATAGGTGCTGATTTTTAAGCTCCGCGTGGGAGAGGGGGGCGGCATTGGAGCAGCTCCAGCCCATATCTGTACATCAAAACCAATTGTGTCTAACTTGGAATTCCTTGTAACTGAGGAGAGTACAATACTATCTGTAGTCAAGCCAGGACTTTTGCACTGGGAACTTGAAAATGTAGGGTTGCACTGGGCCCATAAGCCATGTAACTTGAGATAAAAGTAATCCAGATTCCAGGCATCTAGAAACTAACTAGAAATGCATTTTACCCTCAACTGATCATAAGGGGGTAGCTATGGCGTCATAACTGGAAGGAAACATTTTCTAGAAGGAGAAGATAGACCCATAACAACGTTGGAGGGAGGAAAATAAAAAAACTGAACATAAAGAAACACCTTCTTACAGAAAGGTAAATAAATACACAGAATATATTTCCATTGATGGGACCAAGTAAATAAATTAAACTGCACAGGATGGATACAACGCAAGTTCAAGGACAAGCATTACAGGGGTAACCTAGAAGGGGCAACTGTTTATTCACTGATGTCAGGTTCTGTGCTTTATTCCTCTTCATCGTTACTTTGTGTCTGTACCCATGTGAATCCGGATAGTTTATGGAATCAATGGAGACCAGGAGCTTGTGTACAACTTATACAGAAGGATATTGGCCAACTGGGACATCGCATGGCATTAAAACAACCCTGGCCATTAACATACTGATCACACATAATATCTTTTTCTTCTTAGAGTAGATACATTGTGGGTGTATGTTAATTTATAGTAATTGCTTCTGTCAGTGGTAGCAATTCCGATTTAATCTGGACCATTTTTTAAAGCTGAGAAAACACATTTAGTCGTTATAACATGAATCTGATTGTGAGGCCTGTGGTTTGAATGATCAGATCGTCAGAACGAATTTTGTGCAGTCCTATATTTTAGTTGGCTTGAATACAAAAACATTGGTGAAAAAAAAAAAACTGCATTTAACAATCTCTGAAATGACAATGGTTTGTAGATAGATATATAGATGATGTTACCTTCAATAGTTATGGTCTGGTCTCCTCTCCTTTCTTGGGCAAGTAGAGCTGGGGTCATTGGGCTCAGTTCTGCTCCACTACGAGCTGATCCGAGTCTGTTCACCAACTAAAAATTTACAAATGCAGTTTAATCAAGTAACCTATTATGAGATATATATATTCAGTCTTGATAATGTGACTTGTATCTACGTTATTCCTGCCATGATTTCTATGTTTTGTAATGGAAGTTGGGTTTTAAGAGGATATATAGAGAGAGAGAGAATGAGAGAAAGAGAGAGAGAGAGTGTATATATATATATATAATACACAAAAGCCATGAATATCTTGTACAGGTATACAATCCCTTATCTGGAAACCTGATATCCAGAAAGCTCCGAATTACCCATAGACTCCATTTTATCCAAATAATCCAAATTTTTAAAAATGATTTCCTTTTTCTCTGTAATAATAAAACAGTAACTTGTACTTGAACCCAACTAAAATATAATTAATCCTTATTGGAAGCAAAACCAGCCTATTGTGTTTATTTAATGTTTAAATTAATTTCTAATTACGGAAAGATCCTTTATCCCGAAACCCCCAGGTCCCGAGCATTCTGGATAACAGGTCCCATACCTGTATATGATATCCTTATAAACGGTGAGTTCTGATGTCATCAGTTATAAACGGTGAGTTCTGATGTCATCAGTTATAAACGGTGAGTTCTGATGTCATTTTTGTCACATGACTCGCTGAAACTTGTGTATTATAATAAATAAAGTACCCCCAGTTGCAAAATATGAGGATATTAGAAGTTACCTCGGCGTTCCATGACCTGTATAAAAACACTTGGCCTCGTACTTTTATATGGTCATGAAACTCCTCGGTAACTTATAATTAGGGATGCACCGAATCCAGGATTCGGTTCGGGATTCGGCCAGGATTCGGCCTTTTTCTGCAGGATTTGGATTTGGCCGAATCCTTCTGCCCGGCCAACCGAATCCTAATTTGCATATGCAAATTAGGGGCGGGGAGGGAAATTGCGTGACTTTTTGTCAGAAAACAAGGAAGTAAAAAATGTTTTCCCCTTCCCACCCCTAATTTGCATATGCAAATTAGGGTTCGGTATTCGGCCGAATCCTTTGTGAAGGATTCGGGGGTTCGGCCGAATCCAAAAAAGTGGATTCGGTGCATCCCTACTTATAATATCCTTATATTTTACAAGAGGGGGTACTTTATTCACTATATATATTCAGCCTTGATAATATGATATATATTAATACCTACCTCACATTCGTAATAGCCTAGGTCATCGTTGGTAGCATTCTTGACCACAAGCACTAACACTCCACTTCTTGGTTCAGTGAATGTCTGGTGTTTAGCAGATTCTGACAGTAGTTTCCCTTCTCTGTACCACCTGGAAACAAACATACATTGGGTGGGTGTCTTACTCATGAAATTACCAGTTAAAAGTACCCAAAGGAATGAAAATAAAATAATATATGTCAATTAAAAAAGGATTTGTAACTTCCCATAAAATAGCAGCCTGGACCATTACATTCTCTTTATGTCCAAGACGTATTCAAACATTGGCCCAGTTTCAATTGGACGAGGAAGACTTATCCCCTCGTTCAATACCAGAATGTCCCATAGAGCCGGATGCAATTTGATGAGAAAAACACATGTTGCTGTTTATTCCATGGAAACTCTATTGAAGTCTATGGAGAAAAACTGGAACTGAATTCTATCTACAAATGGCATGTTTTATATAGTGAACTTATTGCACGAGGCTAAAGTTTGAGCTTGTCAATAGCAGCAATGATCCAGGACTTCAAACTTGTCACAGGGGGTCACCATCTTGGAAAGTGTCTGTGACACTCACATGCTCAGTGGGCTCTGATTGGCTGTTGAGAAGCTAAGCTTAGGGCTCGTCACTAATTATCCAGCAGAAAATGAGCTTCCCTGGCTGTAATATAAGCTGATGCTACAGGTTTGCTGATTATTCAATTCTGATGCTAATTGCACTGGTTTCTGTGCCGCCATGTAGTAATTATGTGTATTAATTACTAATCAGCCTTATATTGTGACATTTCTATTCTATGTCTACTGTATATTGTGAGTGGCTCCCTAAGCTCAGTAAGTGACAGCAGCACAGAGCATGTGCAGTGAATCAGCAGAAAAGAAGATGGGGAGCTACTGGGGCATCTTTGGAGTCACAGATCTTTACTGCTAAAGGGCTGTGGTTGCCTTGGGCTGGTACAGAAGCTCAAAACATCATGTACAACATTTCTACCTACTTCTTTAGTTAGGCTTTAATTCTATTTTAAATTCTACTTCAAACTGAATGTCATCTATAAGTTTTCATATATGGTTAAAAAAAAATCATTGGAATCAGGTCCATTATTTGGCATCTTTTTCTTGCTTTGCCATATGGCTTGCAGTGGTCTGCTCAGTAGTCTACCCCGAGCAATTTGTCGTTGTGGAGACACAACAGAATGTATGAACATTGAGATATTTGCATTTGTTCTTGTGGACTGCAGCCATCTAAATGGTTGAGCCAGTATTTCTAATGAATTCTTCCACCTGCTGCCGTCATGTGTTTATCTCTAAATCATGGCCAACCAAGGGCACCATGTTTTCTATCCCCTATATCCCCAACAAAGAGGCAGCTAACCATTTGGCTTTGCTTGGGTCTTTATAGGGTTATGGATTCCAACAACAGATATCATCATCATCATCATTTATTTATATAGCGCTGTCCAGATACGCAGTGCTTTACTGCAGTTATAGCAAACAGGAATAAATGGTGGATAACAAACAAGGATTACAGAGTACAATAGGGTTAGAATGACCTAGAGATTAGAGTTTACAAGATAAAAAGTTAGGGTACAATTGAGACATTAGGATTATATATACACACAGCAATGATTAATTAAGGTACATCGAATAAGCCTCTTTAAACAGATGGGTCTTTAAGGAGCGCTTGAAAGTTTGGAAGGAAGGAGAAAGTCTGACAGCTTGTGGCAGAGAGTTCCAGAGAAAAGCAGAAGCCTGAGAGAAGTCTTGTAGGTGAGAATGGGCAGAAGTGATCAGAGGAGAAGTGAGGGAAGATCAGAAGCAGAGCGTAGGTTTCGTGAAGGAGAGTATTTGGAGATTAGAGATGAAATATAGGGAGGGGTTTCATTATTAAGGGCCTTGAATGTGAGTGTAAGTAATTTCAATTTGATTCTAGAAGAGATTGGGAGCCAGTGAAGGGACATACATATGGGAGCAGCTGATGTTGAGCAGTGAGATAGATGAATGAGTCTAGCGGCCACGTTTAGAACAGATTGGAGTTGTGAAAGGTGACTTGATGCTAATTGCAGATATAGTTTCTTTGGCCATAATTTTAGAATCCAGATGACAGCTGACTTAATAGTGAAGAAGACCACGGGCTGTACAGTAAAATCCTTACATCCCCAGCCAATCATTCCCTTAATCAGTGACTCACCTTATCTGTGGGTAGGGAGCTCCTTCAATGGTGCATGTGAATTGGGAATCCTCACCATCCACAAAGTGAGCATTTCGAAGCTTATTGACAAACCTTGGAGGCACTAAAAAAACAAGGGAACAGAATAATTTAATAGAATTTCTCTCATCCTGAGTTTGCATTGCAATAAAATACCCAACAAAACTTTGCAATTTCATTCAAATCTTCGTGTTCTTGTACAAAAAACAAGATTGCATTTTGCCAGACAAAGTGTATATAAATACGTCAGAGAGTTGCATTGAAGAGATAGACAATATGATGATAATGTGTTACCTTGAACAAGAATCTTCCCTAAAGTGCTGGCGTTTCCGGCTGGGCTGGCTGCAAAGCACATGTACTGCCCTGAGTCCGCACCAGTCATGTTATCCAGAATCAATGTGCACGAGCCATCAGGGTCCTCAATAATGATGTGATGGGGATCAGCTTCCACAGGTCTGCCATCTTTGATTGGAAAACAATATAATTATTCCCTCATGAAGATGTTATAGTTGCCTGTCCACAAGAGCTTCATCAGGCAGGTCATTGTTATGTAAAATAAAATGTCGTTGCCTGAGGGCAGTACCTATAGCCGAGCCTCACATGATGACTACATAGGTTTTTGCATTGTAATAATATTAGTAAATAAAATACGTTTTGAATTACCTTTATACCAGGCAACGACTGGTTTAGGTGTCCCTGTTACACGGCATGCCAGCTTGACAGTTTCTCCCAATTCGGCTGTGCAGTCTGCTAAAATTTCTATGAATTTCGGAGGATCTGAAAATGCACAAATGCCATTTTGACTGGTTCATGTCATATAGTTTTGGCACTTAATTAATCAATATGTGGTTTGGTACTGGAATAGCACCACAATACCTACAATGTCCCCATTTTGTTAGAGTTCATTGCTCTGTTTTCTCTTGCTTTTCTTTCTATCCTTCCTTCAACACTTTAGGTGAAAGCCATAAAGGAGTCAATTTCCCCACATCTTTTTCTAGGGCTGCACTAAGTTCCTCCCCCTGTTAAATTATACAATTCTCAGATTTTTTGTGTCATTTCCACTGTCTAATCCTTCTTCTAAGCACTACTTATTATGGTAACTCTATTATTAAGCCTTCTTATTTACAGGCAGCCACCATCCCAGTTAATAGTGAACATATTTGTAATCTAATAAACCTCAATAACTGCCAGTTTGCTACCTCTTCACTCTTCCAATCCCTACACTGCCTTTCAATGGGATTCTGTATAAAGTCATTGATTTGCATAGATGCCAACTACTCTATGATACATTTGTAAACTAGAGGTCCTCCCCTTGACCAAAATTCCCTTCCATTTTAAATCTGAATTCCCCTAATGTTCAGCTTCTTAAAGAAATACCTGCTCATTTTATCTTCTTATCCCATAATACCTAATCTTACCCTCCCAGAATCAACATGCTCTAATATTTCTTTAACATAGGGAGCCGATCTACTAGAGCAGGGGTCCCCAAACTTTTTTACTTGTGAGCCTCATTTAAATGTAAAAAGTAGTTGCAGAGCAACTTAAGCATGAAAAAGTCCATGGGGATGTCAAATAAGGGCTGTGATTGGCTATTGGTAGCCCCTCTGTGGACTGGCAGCCTACAGGAGACTCTGTTTGGCAGAACACCTGGTTTTTATACAACCAAAACTTGCCTCCAAGCCTGGAGTTCAAAAATAAGCTCCTGCTTTGAGGCCACTGGGAGCAACATCCAAGGGGTCGGAGAGAAACATGTTGCTCATGATCTACTGCTTGGGGACCACTGTACTAGAGAAAAGATTTCAAAGCTTTTTGTAGCAGTGAATACTAAATAAATAGATAAAATGTTACTGAACATGAATGTGAACAGTATCAACATTCATACCAAATACACTATATAGGTAAAAGTATACATTCAGAATGGTTCAATGAACCCCAGGATGAGCTAATTCACATTTCTGGCCTTTTCCAATGACATGGTCTAAACATATCTAAACCAGGAAAAAAAGTTCTGGCATCTCCTTCACTTACTCTCTTTCAAGAGGTTCTAGCTTCTCTACATAAAGATGGTCTCACATGATAGACAAAAGCATCAGGTTTCAAGAGACGTATCAGTGTAATTAAAATGAGAGACGGCATGACTTACTCCAGACTGGCATACTAAAGCGCTCTTGTATGCCACAGATTTCCTTCACCCAGGAGTTTTTAATGATGACGGTTCGAGCTTGCAGCAGGTATTTCCGGACTGAGTCTTCCCGTTCATGCCATACCTCAAAAGCTCTGTCATCTCCTTCTATCTGATCATTGATGTCTATATTTGTCAGCTGAGATGTGAGAAAGAAAGCTAAACATACTCAAGTCCAGAGCAGAATCATTTATAAATCAGTAAAGACAGTAGAACTTCCCAAAGGGAAACATCTAGTTAAAGGGATACTGTCATGGAAAACATGTTTTTCCAAAACACATCAGTTAATAGTGCTGCTCCAGCAGAATTCTGCACTGAAATCCATTTTTCAAAAGAGCAAACAGATTTTTTTATATTCAATTTTGAAATCTGACATGGGGCTAAACATATTGTCAGTTTCCCAGCTGCCTCCAGTCATGTGACTTGTGCTCTGATAAACTTCAGTCAATCTTTACTGCTGTACTGCAATTCGGAGTGATATCACCCCCCTCCCTTTCCCCCCCAGCAGCCTAACAATAGAACAATGGGATGGTAACCAGATAAAAGCTCCCTAACAAGATAACAGCTGCCTGGTAGATCTAAGAACAACACTCAATAGTACAATCCAGGTCCCACTGAGACACATTCAGTTACATAAAGTAGGAGAAATAGCAGCCTGCCAGAAAGTAATTCCATCCTAAAGTGCAGGCACAAGTCACATGACTGGGGCAGCTGGGAAACTGACAAAATGTCTAGTCCCATGTCAGATTTCAAAATTGAATATAAAAAAATCTGTTTGCTCTTTTGAGAAATGGATTTCAGTGCAGAATTCTGCTGGAGCAGCACTATTAACTGATGTGTTTTGGAAAAAACATGTTTTCCACGACAGTATCTACAAACCTTCATCATGTTCTTGAACACGTAGCTATAAGTGTCTGTCTTTGTGTCCCGCTTGGGTTTGCAGATGATCAAGTAGTTTTTGAACAGAAATACATGACGGTTGTGACCCTTCCAGGCCATTCGAGCTCCAGGAGCTCCTTCCCAAACAATGAAATGACCCTGAAAAGAAGGACAATTAGTGTTTATACAACTGTTCTGATTTAATTTAGATAATTGCCAGGAATAGCCAAACAGGCAAAGTCTATTCAGTAACATCAATGATGCAGCACTTGAGAATATGTTCTCTGATTTGACATTCTTTCAGATTTTTCAATTATTGTGTTGAAGGAGGATACAAATTCTGTCTTATTATAATTATTAAATGAGAGCAAACAAGACTTTTTCATTTGAATGTACAAGCTAAGGGCTAACTTCTCCTTCCAAAGTTTTATAGAAGCCGTCTTTAGCGCATAAAAATTTAGAAATGAGGATAATGTCTCCCCAGTGGAATGATACTACCTGACGAATAGGTTCACCCAAGACCTCTAGTGTTCCAGGGTAGTTTTCGATCATGGACACATGCAAAAAGTTCTCTGCCCGCCGAGTAAGAGCAGATACAATGGCATAGGCCTGTTCCAGCAATGCACAATTCTTCCCATTTCTTGCTTTGTTACGGATGAGTTCCTGAGACAGTACATGACAAAAATCATGTCATTATATACTTAGACTGCAGACTGACAGCACAGCAATACATTAGGTATAGGTATATATGTGCTCCAATGACAATTGAACTGACCATGAAGCAGAGAACACAGGTTTTACATTTTCAGAGAGAAAATAAAGGACTAGAAAGAACAGAAAATGTTTCACAAATTTCTGATCCACAAGAACGTTGTAGAAGTTCTCACTAGCCTAGCCTTCAAAACTTTCCTGCCCCCCAAATTAACAAGGATTTTCTAATTCTGATATTTGTTGCCTATATCACTTCTATTACTTTAAATAGAGGAGTGACGATCTTTCAGGTCTGTGTCTCAATATTGTACAGTTGTGTCTCTCTCTGTTCTTCATGTTTTTCTACACAATGGCTCGGATCCTGGTAGTTTACAAAGCCTGGACAGGCCAGTCAGTCAAGTCCAAGAGTTAATTACGAAACAAGATGAATGGCCAGTTGGTCCCAGTTGTAACTGAGTGGGATTGAAAGTTTTTGAAACTTGGTCACAATCATACATTCCTAACACTCCTCAACCCACTACGTTGAAGCTCAAGACCTATTCCTCTTGACCCCTTCCAGATGTCTTGGATAACTAAAAACTCAATCACCATCATCAAACCAGAATCACAAATTGGTGCTCACCTTAATAATGACTTGATATCTCTGGATCCTGTTTATGGGCCTTTCCAGATAATGTTGCAGAGGAGGCACTGGGGGCTTGGATGGATCTGACAGTGCCAGTCTTTCTTCTGAATAGTTCTGTAAGATATTCAGTGAAATTTCAGTATGGTAACAGCATAAGGTGATGTAATATTTATAAATATACTAAGGGGCCGATTCACTAAGGGTCGAATATCGAGGGTTAATTAACCCTCGATATTCGACTAGGAATTGAAATCCTTCGACTTCGAATATCGAAGTCGAAGGATTTAGCGCTGAAAGTGCGATCGATCGATCAAAGGATTTTTCATTCGATCGAACGATTAAATCCTTCGAATCGAACGATTCGAAGGATTTTAATCCAACGAATGAATATCCTTCGATCAAAAAAACTTGGGCAAGCCTATGGGGACCTTCCCCATAGGCTAACATTGAGTTCGGTAGCTTTTAGCTGCCGAACTAGGGGGTCAAATTTTTTTTTAAAGAGACAGTACTTCGACTATCGAATGGTCGAATAGTCGAACGATTTTTAGTTCGAATCGTTCGATAGTTGTAGTCGAAGGTCGAAGTAGCCCATTCGATGGTCGAAGTAGCCCAAAAAACACTTCGAAATTCGAAGTTTTTTTAATTCGAACCCTTCACTCGAATTTAGTAAATCTGCCCCATAATGTCAGCTTAGCAGGAGAAAACAATACGCTTAATAAAATTCAATTGTTTTCAGATATGCCTGGCAGCATAAAGGCGAAGAGAAAATTCCAAAAAAAAGGTCTCCAAAAGTCCTATGAGAACCCCAATCACCTGATATTTCAGTAGGGTGAACCAAATAAAAAATGTTTGCATTTGCCCTAATATCTAATCCTCCAGAAGAGATTCAGACAAATAAATTATATTAAAAAAAAACTGTCCGCTTTGCTTGGCCAGTGCTTTAAAGGATGATTGGTTGATAACAGCTATTGTTCCTGGAGCAAGCTTTGCACCAATTATTAAATTAAAGCTTAAATAAGAACAAACAAAATCCAGACTTTCTAAAACACTCCAGTTCCTTGTAAAATCTGAGATTTGGTGCAGTTTATACACTTGGACTGTGCTTTAATAATTGTTTTCTAATTGCTTGGTCTATTTTCAGAACCATCATTTCATGGACAGACAAAAATCGCCAGACTCCATCAAGGGAATAAATCTATCACCCAAAAAAAAAAAATCTATCAAATTCTAGCGAAAAACAAATTGGAAAGACTGAATTATATATGTACAGTATATATACTTTTTCTATAGCCAAGTTTTGGTTTGTCTGGTTTATCTGATTTTACTACTGCACTGAAAACCACTATTGAGGCATAAACTACAGTTGAATTGGCACATTAAAGTTTGACAAGCCACATCTCATCTGGATCCATACCTCCCAACTTTTGAAAACAGGAAAATGCCTTTTGTCTGGAACACTTCCAGTTATTCCAAGCATGCCCCAATCCGCTCGGCCCAATCAATTACTGATTAGGCTGATGAAAACTTGAAGTGCCACTTTTGCAGCCAGCGGGAACATTTTATGGGACCCCCCTTGTAAAATAAATATTTAGGCTTCTTTGCTTTGCACAGACAATTAAAAGTAACAGGGTCAATACTGTCCCACATGGTCAATTGCCCTATAATTATTACACATGACTGTCTTGTCCAAATTGGGAATTTGAAGATTACGTTGGTCCATATTCATTTCTGATTTTAAATTTGTGCATTTGTGGCCACCCCCCTAAAATTCCCAGGCAACACTTTATATCCATGAACACCTCCCCCGGCAGGAGCTTTTTCTATGTTCATCTTTCAGTTTAACAACATGTTAATAACCTCCTAAATTACGCACTGGAACTTTTTTCGCTCGGGCTCACCTTGTAGAACTCCTGGATAGAATCACTGAGTACAACGGACTCGGCCTGGACGCGGCCAACCAGGAACATGATATACTTGTTGAATTCGTCCTCGTTCTTTATGAAGGACATGGCAATGTCATCGTCTGTGTCACATTTCTTCAGCTCAGGAAAGAAAATGCTGTTTGTAAAAGAAGAATTCAATAAGGTTTGACAGAAAAACAAAGTTCAGATATAATAATGTTTGTGTAGTGAATAAAAAAGTTCAATCATATTATACAGGGGTTTTGGGCACAAAGTAACCCTATATAAACCTCTACTGATTATTGTTATTAAGGGACAAGGTAAGTCCAGCTCTGCATTAGCATTTTGTATCCACACGTAGTCTGAGCATATTGAATAGCAAACAATGGGAAGGTGCAGATAGAATGCCCATGTATTCTACACCTAATGTAAAGCTGGTGGCAAATCCTTCCCAAACAATGGCAGAACCTTAAATAACAAAAAAATACCCACCTTGAGTGAAAATTGCCAATGTCGCTGATGTTCCTGAAGATGGTAGATTTTTGGCTAGCAACGCTCTCTGGGATATCGGGCCAGTGCTCAGTGTGATGTAGGTGATGGTTCTGCAAAAACTGTAGCTCCTTCACGTACTCCTTCTCTGTGTTTAGCAGCTCCTGGATCAGAATGCTGATAAGGCAAGAAGGAAGATCATTTGCATATTGGTTCTAGCACAGAACGCAATATTAGAGTTAATGCCTTCCAGCAGTTTGGGTGTACAGCCCTGGCATATATATATATAAGAAAGAAGCGAGTACTGTACTGCATATTTAGAGCTATACAGTAGTTGTGCACAGATGGCTGCCAAAGGAGACCTATTCAAAGAGGTGTGATAATAATTTGGGTGAAACGATAAAGGAAATGTTTCCTTTCTACCTGAGCTTCTTCTTGTACTCCTCTTCTGATAAACACACTCCAGAAAGTTCCGGTGCTTCTCCTGCAGTCCACTCAGTAGACAGCTGAGATTTAAAAAAGAAAACAAAAAAAACCAGTCTTCTTATTATACATTATGGGGCACATTCAATAAGCGCCGAAGCGCGGAACGCTAGCGTTAATTCGCTAGCGTTTTGCATTTTCGGTACTTCGCAAATTCACTAACGAACGCTGGCGTAAATTCGCTAGTGTTACTTCGCACCCTTACGCCAGGCGAATTTTCGCTAACGATGTAACTACGCAAATTCACTAACTTGCGCAGTGTACTGAACGCTACCTTTTACGCTAGACTTCCTTCGCCACCTCAGACCTGGCGAAGCGCAATAGAGTAGATAGGGATTGTTTCAAAAAAAGTCAAATTTTTTTCTAAGTCCCAAAAAACGCTGGCGTGTTTTCTACATGATGGGTGATAGGCTGAAAAAGATCGAAAAATTTTTGGGGCTCCCCTTCCTACCCCCCTACATTTCCTGACTCATGGCAACTTACCTAGACAGTGGGCACATGTGTAGGGCAAAATAAAATTTATATTTGCTGATTTGAAGGTTTTCTAGGCATTTGTAGTGCTGATACGTGTTCCTCCATTGAAATTTGAATTTCGCGCCGTATGCAAATTAGCCTTCGCTAGCGTAACTTCGCTTTATATAGTGAATCAACGCTAGCGCAACTTCGCAAACTTACGCTACCCCTGTGCGCAACTTCGGATTTTATTGAATTTGCGGAGCGCTGGCGAAACTACGCCTGGCGAAGTGCGGCGAAGTTGCGCCTGGCGCAACTTCGCATCTTAGTGAATTTGCCCCATATGGGTTTACTGTGTAAGATATATTTTACTTGTTACCATTGTGGGTACCCCTGTGTTTATATTCTTGATAAATAAGTGGCAATTTCTGCAGCAAATTATTGTGAAAACTCAAGCAGAAGCTGCTGGTTTTTCTTTAATCTAAATATTAATACACATTTACGTCATAAAAGCTTATTAAAATACATTAAAGATCAACCATTAATCAATTTTATGCTTCTAACATTTAGAAACTTTCAATCAGAAAACTTTACCTTCAGTCTCTTATCCAAGTAAGCTGGTGAGACCCAACCTTGCCTTGACGCACTGAACTTGGTTGGCTTCGTTCGGACCATCCATTTAAGGGGATGTGCAGAGTCTAGAACCTCCACATACTGACCCTCTTTCAAGGTTATTGATTCCTTATCTGCGACAATTGGGTTATAATCAGCAGACGCCATGTAGATGTCAAATATCTGTGGTTACAAAAACGATAGTTCTGTTATAAGGTCTCCTCATGAAGCAGTAATAGTGATATTTCTTCTAGTCATTCTAGTCATTTATCATCCAGGAGTAGCTTTACCTCTCCTCTAGAGTCGCCATCTTCTGACTCTGAGGAAGACTCAACAGCAATAGAGGAAGGCCTGGACCTTCCGTGGCGTGGGGATGCTGAAGGGGTCTTCGTTTCATCATCACTATCCATTCCCGTCATTCCAGGGACACGAAGTGAGGCTGTCAAAGAAAACCATCAAAGCCACACTTTATGAACAAGATTCTCAGCCTATACCTTCCATCCAATATCTCCTCCACACAGATATTCTTAGTGGTAGTAGGACACAAGGCAAAGCAGACATTACCTATAATTCTATATATAGTTAAATAAAATAAATATAGCCCTTAAGCTGTTGGTAAACTACAACACAACTTTAGATGTTATTGAGTGCTGGGAGTTGGACAACTGAATGGACAATATTTGGGCAAACCTAATATAAAGTGTTATTATCACCATCTTGGTCCATTGTTTCAATCTTTCCCTCAACGGTCTCCATCTTGCCCTTCTGTCTATATTTTGAACTACTTAACCTGCTTCTTCCCATTATTCCTATCAAGAACTGATCTACTGAACTCAGGGCAACCACCTGTATCTAGACCCCATTTTTCCCTACTGTCTCCATCTTGCTCTTCTGTCACCATCTTGCTACTGTCTCTGTCTTGCACGACTATACCTGCTTCTCCCCATTATTCCTACCAAGTGCTGATCTACAGAACTCAGGGCAACAACCTCTGTCTAGACCTCATTTTTCCCTACTGTCATCAGGGCTGGCTTTCCCAGACGAGCGCTCCTAGGCTGCACGGTCCTAGTGCACGCCGGCGCTGCATGTGGAAGACGGTCAAGGAATACACAAGTCGCTCATGCAGGAAAGAGAATTTTGCCATTTTACAAAAAAAAATAGGATTCCATTGGTTTTTTTTGTTTTTTTACTTATAATATTTGGTCTAGGGCCCTCATGCTTTATACTGAAACTGGTTGCAAGGATCCCTCTTAACCAAGCAACCAGGAAGCAGTTTTATATGGATTCTGTCACGATTTTTATGGTGTAGTTTTTATTTCTAAATGACACTGTTTAAACTGCAAATAATTTACTCTACCATGTAAAATTTCATTCCTGAACCAGCAAGTGTATTTTTTGAGTTGTAATATTGGTGTGTAGGTGCATCTCAGGTCATTTTGCCTGGTCATGTGCTTTCAGAAAGAGCCAGCACTTTAGGATGGAACTGCTTTCTGGCAGGCTGTTGTTTCTCCTACTCAATGTAACTGAATGTGTCTCAGTGGGACCTGGATTTTACTATTGAGTGCTGTGTTTAGATCTACCAGGCAGCTGTTATCTTGTGTTAGGGAGCTGCTATCTGGTTACCTTCCAGTTGTTCTGTTGATGGGCTGTTAGTGGGTGATATCACTCCAACTTGCAGTGACTGAAGTTTATCAGAGCACAAGTCACATGACTGAGGGCAGCTGGGAAACTGACAATATGTCTAGCCCCATGTCAGATTTCAAAATTAAATATAAAAAAAATCTGTTTGCGCTTTTGAAAAACTGATCTCAGTGCAGAATTCTGCAGCACTATTAACTGATGTGTTTTGGAAAAAAAACCCTGTAATAACAGGTTAGAAGATACACAGAACAGCATTTTAAATTTGAGATGAGTTAAAAAATCTAAATTGGATCCCTCTTTAAAAATATTTGCCAAAATTGATGTTAATTTGCAGGGCCGGATTTACTTACCTAGACCTGCTGCTGTTCGTCAACCCTGTCCCCTCCCCTTCATTTGTGCACATGTACAAATTTATCTCTTCAGCCCCAGAGCTTCTGAACCAATGTGGGTGTGGTTGGGCTTCATGCCGCCTCCCAAAATCCTGCTGCCCTAGGCCTGGGCCTTGGTGGCCTTTCCACAAATCCAGGCCTTTTTCTCTCAAGTATATGTTTGGAGATGAGAGTAAATGGTGTTTATAGCAGAGTTGCACATAAATAATAGAGGGCACCCTAGAGGGACCAAGAGCTACTAGCACACAAGGCAAGTACCTACTGCTCTTCACTTGCCTTCTGTCTCACCACAACAGTTTTGTAGGTAGAAAGAAATGTTTGCATTTACTTATCTTTTTGGGGGCTTGAGTACAGCTCCCATAATTGTAAGGGGGTGTTAATGCCTCCAGGTAGTTACACCGACCTTCACAATATGGAAGATATGGGCTCTTATCAATGCATAGGGTTAGGGAAGGACTGCATTCTTTCTACAAGGACCACACTCTGACTAAATAAATCGACTACACATTCATTTTTGGAAGATTCCCTATGGAAAGTTCTGTTCGTTTGTGAGACAGGCTTAGGAAGACTTACCTTGACTTATCTTTGCAGACACCATTTCTGTAATATGTGATGTCAGTTTCTGGAAGAATTCCTCTGTTCCAACATCTGTCAGTGAAACATGGGGCTTGGACACCTCTCCTGTGCAAGGAAGATGAAAAACACTCTACTCAGGACACTCTACAGTCTGTTTTCTACATACTTTGTAGTTTCAACACCTGATCTTTGTTTTTTGTTGTTTTAATTTTTTTCCCCATCTACAAACTCCCATGAACTCTAAATTTGACCCTTGATAAATCTGCCTCTAAATGTTTACATGATTTTCTAGTCGACTTGAGGTATGAAGATACAAATTATGGAAAGACCCGTTGTCCAGAAAGCCCCAGATCCCAAGCATTCTGGGTAACAGGTCCCATACCTGTACTAAAAACGAATACAACAAAATTAGTATGAAAAATCCCTATGAATGCTATGATAGCTCAATCTTCCAATAATCATCAGAATTTTATTTGGATCAGTTCTTGGCAGTTGCACGTACCACTATCCTCAGGAGGTTGCACGGAGATGCCAATCACTCTGCAAACAGATAGAAAACAAACTGATTAAAACTGACTGTGCACGACCTGACTCCTACCCGATTACACAGCTCAACAAGTCAACCTCTAGACATTTTGGGGGCCTGAAAAATAACTTTCTGTGCGGCCCAGTAATATCTAGTTACAGCACTGGAAGACAATTAAGGAATACATGAAGAAGTCTAGAAAATAAGCCCTTAATAGGGAAACTTACCCAGTTTCTGTCTCCCTGCCCTCTTCAAACCTGCACAAAAGGGTGAAACGGAGAGTAGGTTTGGTCATTACAGGAGGACGGAGAGGTCAAGTAGCACCAACATATCAGTAGTTAAAGGAATTAAAGGCAACACTCAAGCAGAAATTGAATACTATTAAGCAGGTGCTTGAGTGGCTCCTGAGCAATTAGCAGTTTACAAATATGTTGGGGAGATTAAACTGCCCAGTATTTTAAATATCCACCAATTTCTTCATAGCCTGCACACTAACCACAGGTTTAGAGGGGGTGGGGTTAAGTCCTTACAGCCACAACTCCTTAACATTTCTGTAATTCCTATTGCCCAACCCTGGGTCACACAGTGCCAACCCAACCTCGTCAGCATCTAACAACTCATGAATTTCTCAGTAACGTTGTAGCCTCTCCTTCTCAGATCCTAAACCTTTGGTCATTAAAGAAACGTAAAAGCTAAAAGAACACCTCAAACTTCAGTGTTAGGAACATGGGCATCAAAATCCGGAGAAACATAGAGAAACACCCTAGGGGGCAACACACGCACCCAAGCGCTGAATGGGTTAAAAGTGCACTCTTAAAGGGGAAGTAAAGTCTAAAATAGAATAAGGCTAGAAATGCTGTATTTTGTATACTAAACTTATTGCACCACAAGCCTAATCAAACAAATGATTTATGATTTCAAAGTTGGCCACAGGGGGTCACCATCTTGTAACTTTGTTATACATCTTTGCAAGACCAAGACTGTGCACATGCTCAGTGTGATCTGGGCTGCTTAGGGATCATCATAAATTATCAAAACATCACAAGTCAAATAATATCTGCCAGAAGCCGATATAACAAGACAATCTAATGTGGATTTTATAGTTTTTGTATTGTTTAATACAAACGTTCTCCAACTCTGCAGAACCAGTGGCTGCAGCAAAATAATCCTCCAAATAGAATCCCAGTTTATCTGTTTAAATCTGGCTCCATGATCTTTGTCCCTGCAGCTGGAGTTGGAAACAGTAAAGGGGATGTAAAGGCAAAAATAAAATCCTATACAAATCTCTACACAGACACCAACTGCTCTACAGGGAAACAAACAAAGCTGCTTGAGTTCTGCATGGCTGGGAATTAAGGCGGGGGCTCCCCCTGCTGTTCATAAGTATGATTGTTTCCCTGCTCAGCAGTTAGGGACCGTCTGACAATTCCTATCCACAGTAGTAAATGAAGGGAGAATTCCACTGCATACAGTCAGGTTTCTTATAAAAACGGTACACATTTTTAATCAAAGTATATTGGAGATAGGTTTCTTTTTCATTAAAGAAAGTAAAAGTGGGATTTCATTTGTTTGCCTTTACATGCCCTTTAAGCCCTTCTATGCTGGGATGAGGAGGGTGGTATCTAAATAACGGTTTTGTAAACTGTCTACTAAATGCCCCCACGGAAGCACTGGATTGGCCTGCTTGTGGTTGGTGGGCCCTTTGACATCAGGTTATCTGGTGGGCCTGTGATGTCCCAGTCTGAAACTTATTGTAAATAGATTGCTTCATCTTTATTGGCTAGTGGCTGAATGGAGCTTACATAGTGGAACATGGGGATAATGATACAATGGGAGACACAATTACTACTTGGGCCCCGCGGCTATTGAGGGTCCTGTTGGAATCTTCACTAATGGACAACTTCAGAAGTCTTGGCTTGGGGTAGGTTGCTGTGGGACACAAACATCTAAAATCTACACACATAGAAATACACTTATATACATACAAGCCTTGTCAAAAACAAAAACCTACAATGTGCACTTTTTACTGCTACAGATAAAACACAGGTACTTACCCTGGAAGTGATGTTCGGCCCAACATTTCTTTCACTAATTTGTCTGCTTCTTTCAGAATCTTTGCTTCTTTAGCTGTTAAACACAGTGTAGAGTCGGATGGGAGCTGATTGGTAACACAACTGATTTATGATAATATGGGTTTCATACATGACTTTAACAACAACCTGTGGAGGTTGCTTCTGCCTATGTAAAGTGGTGTCATTACCTCCATACAGTAATATAGAAGTTCAAAAGCAAATACCTGCTCATCTATACACAAACCTTACCTTCTGCAATCTCCACAGAGGCTGTGCAGATCGACTGCCCCACCTTGTTTGTTGCAATACAGGTGTAAGTCCCAGAAAATTCTGTGCCAACATCCAGTAAGATCAGACTGTGGTGCCTGTTTGAACTGGCCATTTTGTACCCAGGAGTCTCTGGTTTGATCCAAAGTACATCTTCAGGAGAGTCTTCCTTCAACCAGGTGATTGTTGGAGGAGGAATTCCTAAGGATTCAACATACATATTTGTTACATTACGTTACTGCACCTGCTATCCCACAGCCACATTACATTCCCAGAGACTATTATCCACTGTTACTATAGACACCATCTCTCCCTACTATACCTGCTATCCCACAGTCACACTCCCTTCCCAGAGACTATTATCCACTGTTACTATAGGCACCATCTCTCCCTACTATACCTGCTATCCCACAGTCACACTCCCTTCCCAGAGACTATTATCCACTGTTACTATAGACACCATCTCTCCCTACTATACCTGCTATCCCACAGTCACACTCCCTTCCCAGAGACTATTATCCACTGTTACTATAGGCACCATCTCTCCCTACTATACCTGCTATCCCACAGTCCCACTCCCTTCCCAGAGACTATTATCCACTGTTACTATAGACACCATCTCTCCCTACTATACCTGCTATCCCACAGTCACACTCCCTTCCCAGAGACTATTATCCACTGTTACTATAGGCACCATCTCTCCCTACTATACCTGCTATCCCACAGTCACACTCCCTTCCCAGAGACTATTATCCACTGTTACTATAGGCACCATCTCTCCCTACTATACCTGCTATCCCACAGTCACACTCCCTTCCCAGAGACTATTATCCCACTGTTACTATAGACACCATCTCTCCCTACTATACCTGCTATCCCACAGTCACACTCCCTTCCCAGAGACTATTATCCACTGTTACTATAGGCACCATCTCTCCCTACTATACCTGCTATCCCACAGTCCCACTCCCTTCCCAGAGACTATTATCCACTGTTACTATAGGCACCATCTCTCCCTACTATACCTGCTATCCCACAGTCACACTCCCTTCCCAGAGACTATTATCCACTGTTACTATAGACACCATCTCTCCCTACTATACCTGCTATCCCACAGTCACACTCCCTTCCCAGAGACTATTATCCACTGTTACTATAGGCACCATCTCTCCCTACTATATCTGCTATCCCACAGTCACACTCCCTTCCCAGAGACTATTATCCCACTGTTACTATAGGCACCATCTCTCCCTACTATACCTGCTATCCCACAGTCACACTCCCTTCCCAGAGACTATTATCCACTGTTACTATAGGCACCATCTCTCCCTACTATACCTGCTATCCCACAGTCACACTCCCTTCCCAGAGACTATTATCCACTGTTACTATAGGCACCATCTCTCCCTACTATACCTGCTATCCCACAGTCACACTCCCTTCCCAGAGACTATTATCCCACTGTTACTATAGACACCATCTCTCCCTACTATACCTGCTATCCCACAGTCACACTCCCTTCCCAGAGACTATTATCCACTGTTACTATAGGCACCATCTCTCCCTACTATACCTGCTATCCCACAGTCACACTCCCTTCCCAGAGACTATTATCCCACTGTTACTATAGACACCATCTCTCCCTACTATATCTGCTATCCCACAGTCACACTCCCTTCCCAGAGACTATTATCCCCAGTGATACTTCAGACAACATGCCACCCTAGTATATCCATACATACATATTTGTACTTCATAAGACAAAGGCTTTGCACAATTCACTAAAAGACTTATTGGAGCAGATGAATAAGAAAGTTTTACCTTCAATTTTCACAGACAAGGTTATGCTGGCTCCTTTCAGTACTTTTTTGTTTGTGAATCGTTCCAAGAACCTTGGTGGTACTGGCTTCTCTCCATCTGTGGGTTAGTAAAATCAATATATTACAAGAAGACATGCAGATTGGGCAGCCAACTTAGTGGAGCATGTTCGGTCTCCACCTAATACCAGCCGTAGATCTTTCTTATGAAAAATGATTCCTGTACCAAGTCTACTCAGGTATATCACTTATTGCTCTCTAGATGGGGCTTCTGACTGTTTGGGGTGTTTGCTCTATCTGCTCCACTAACATGTATTAGGATGGGACTGAAACTCTTGCATATTTGGTAAAATATGACTGTCCTGAAATAAAGTTAAATGCATTAACACCTTATTTGTTTAGGCTTTTATATCCACATGACAAGCTAGAAATAAAATAGATTAAGCTTGATAGCAGACACATTCTTATAATATTTAATTGGGGTAAATGCTTCGGACAATAGAAATGTATAACATTTTTCAAGCAGCTATCAAAACATAGCATTGTGAGTCATTACAAGATTCCCAGTTGCTTCCAGTGGTGGAAATTAGATGTCCTTGTGCTTTTATCATAGTGTTGAAAGGAAGCTCATTTCTGCTTAGTGACAACTAAAGGTACCCTATGATTTCCTTATAAATGAGACCCCCCATATTTTAAGTAATAACATAGGTCTTAAGGGTTCAGTTATTTGGGCAGAAGCTTCTCCACCTCACCTTGACAAGTAGGAATGTCAGTGTTGACCACTGTTCTTTTACCATTCAAATGTGAAAATTTCCGCACCTCCCTCGCCTTTCCTATGACTAGGGATGTAGCGAACTGTTCGCCGGCGAACTAGTTCGCGCGAACTTCGACTGTTCGCGTCCGCCGAATGTTCGCGAACGTCGCGCGACGTTCGCCAATACGAGTTCGCGTTCAATTCGAACAAAAGTCGTTCGACCATTCGACCATTCGATTGCTTCGACCGCTAAAATCGAAGGATTTTCGTTCGAATCGAACGATCGAAGCCATTCGATCGAATAAAATCATTCGATCGAATGGCTTCGATCGTTCGATTCGAACGAAAATCCTTCGATCGAACGATTAAAATCCTTCGATCGTTCGAATCGAACGATTTTGCGGATGTTCGAAGTTCGCGAACTGTTCGCGAACTGTTCGCATTTTTGCCGGTGTTCGCGAACGGCGTTCGCGAACACATAAACGGCAGTTCGCTACATCCCTACCTATGACAATTCCTACTGGACGGTGCAAAACTCTCGGCACACGTCAATCATAGTAATCACAGTTGAATGGAAGAGAGCAGCACAACACCATTTTGTAAGGTAAAAAAAGAGACCATCCTTGCCAAACATTTTTTTGAGAAAAAACACACAGTTTAACAAATAAGATGGCAAATTTTGGAAGAGGTGTGGGTGTCTCCAAGTACTGTTACTGATAAAAAAAATAGCTTTACTGAAAAGGGAGGCTTTCTGGATTTGGAAACTTGAAACATTGCATCCTAAAGGTCTTAATGAACATTCCAGTCTAAATTGTTTCTTATAATATGTATTTTTCGAAAGTTTGTAACACTGTTTTACTTTTCACAGATAAACTGGCCAGAGGGTGAAGAGAAATGATAGAGCTAATGATAAAAAAAACCCCGCTGGCCGTGAGTAATTATACCACAAGATGTTATATAATCATATATATCATTGTAGTCTGGATGTGTAATTCCTGCACTGTGATATTTTGTTTAACTGATGTTTGATACGGACATCCTTGTTTTGATTTATTGAGAAGAAAATTCCTTCTTTTTCATGACACTACAAAATGGACCCTCAGATTAGGGTTGGACAGGACTGAGTACCAAGCCTCAATTTGGATCCGTACAGGAACTTGGGAACATGTGGGTGGTGGGTGTGGTCTAATGGGCTTTATAAGGTTATGGTTAGCACTGTGTGTTTATCCTGATGAAGGGTGGGTGAAAACCCCCCCGAAACGTTGATTTTTTTTTGTGGTGAAAAATAAATGGGGAAGCTCCCCACCTGCAACAAAATGGTGTTGTGCTGCTCTCTTCCATTCAACTGTGATTACTTTTACCATTCAAGCCACATCACAAAATTGGCTACTGAGACAAACAATTTACTTGTCCTCCTAATGTGTCTGGCTGAACTGGGAATACTTATAAATAAGGAACCACTGACCTACTGCATCTTCCATTGGCTTGTCTTTCTGTAGCTCATCTGGCCCTTTAACAAAGAAGACAACAACATAATATCAACAAAAATGAAGTCATTTTGGGGAACCAGGTCAAGAGCAAAAAATATTTTGGGAAATATGTAAGAAAACTTTTTGGAGACGTCAATTATTTTAATGTGGAAGTTTACATGCATCGTTCTACCTGTACAGTAATCCATAACATCCTTTTACAACAAGAACCTACCTTTGACAGAAAGTCTTGCAGATGAGTAAGCAGAACCAGCTGAATTACTGATGTAAGTTGAATACTCCCCAGCGTCTTCCTTTGTCACATTCAGAATTTCCAGTGAATGCAGTTTCTTTTTGTCAGTCATTAGTATTCTGTCAGAGGCATGGATGGGTTGACCATCTTTAAACCAGTAGACTCGAGGCCTTGGGTAACCTGAAATACAAGCAGTTATACTCAGAGACTGGACATCTCTTAGCTAGTGGGTGCAGTCAGATGACCATTGTAGAGAACAAGAGCCTTTGGGTTCTCTGAAATACACAGTCCTTCTAAGACAGTGTAAGACCTTAATATACTTGTCTGTCTGCCATTTTGGATTTCAGTCTTTGAGCCAACAACTGCAGTTTTATTAAAATTCTTTTGCAAACAAGATAATGTCAAAATGTTGGAAGTAGACACTGGTGAGGGGGTGGTAACCTATTATTAGTTTACTATGACAACACAGTGGTCTATTTACCTTTCACTTTTATCTCAAATTTGGTAAGTGGAGTCCCTGGGGCAACCATAGTGTCTCGTAGCTCTTCTAGAATCTGAGGAAGCTGGTCTTGTTCTGTGGCAGATTCCAGGCCCTCCTGTTCCCTTTAAGCCAAAATGAAGAACAGATAAAACAGAAGAATGTTTTCATATATATGTAACCTTGTTATAGTTGAGTGATACCATCCTCCTGATGAAGCTAGATGGCTTCTTTGACTTTGGTTCTGAATTCTATTTAATTTAACAGGCATTGCTTTTTAATATCCTTTAAAAATATACTGCAATGCAACATACATTCCAAATCTCTGCTTTATTTTCAGTAGAAGCTCATTGTCAAATGTTTTGAGGTAATGAGAGATGCTTCTATGTTTAGCACAATCACCAATTCTTTCAGTGGGACATTGGGACAACATTGCACTTTCACGTGTGGCTTCACTGGAACAAAAGTTGAGTTGAGTAGAAAGTCGAGCAGAACATTTTCTAAGCAATTTACTTTGCAAGAGGATTTACCTGGACAGATATCCCTGTGCGCTGAAATAAGATGATGTTTCTGTTGCCTCTGCTGTGTCGTAATCAGAGCTGGTTACTAGAGGAACGGACAAAGTCAAAAACAGAAAGTACACCCTTTATGTTCTTCTCTATTTTTTGATTAATCTCAGCCCACAAGGGAATATTACCTGCAACTAAATCAAATTTTGGGCCTGAGTGCTTTGCAAATGGTATTTATAAATGTACTTGCCTCCATACATACCTATTAAGCCAGGGCTGGCTAAACTGATTTGAGAAGATACAATGAAAAGTGATTGTCAAAAGGACAAGAGGGATAATATAATCTCTTAATTTTGGTGTGTATTTTGGGATACTTTATTTACACTAAAATCATTGTTGTGGTGTCAGTGAACCCTAGAATAAAAACAATATCCTCAAAGAGAGAGACCTTTTAGAGCAGATTGAGCTGAGATTAATGGTGACCTCCAGTATTACAGTTAAAGGAAGTCTTTTTGTCACTTACAGTCCACTCTCAGCTCAGCCTTGGTTGAAGATACCCCCATTCTATTTTCTGCCAGACATCTGTAGACACCCATGTCTTTGGGGACTACGGCAGTTATAATAAGTTGGTGGCATCCCTCTTGGTCTTCATTGATCATGTAATGGTCATCCTCTTCAATCACCTTACCATCTTTGAACCAACGTACTGATGGCATTGGTCTTCCAATAACAACACAATCAAAACTGACTGGATAACCATCTTGTACCTCCTGGTTCTGTAGTTCAGTAATAAAAATGGGAGCTGAAAAAAATAATTTTCAAATATTATTGGTTTTATTATTTTACTTAATGCAATTATACATAAAACATGAATTATGCATTCAAATAAAACAAGTCCTATCATTAGCAATGGTTCTGAATTTCAGCAATAAAATTAGAAGCCAATGTTTTTATTTACTAAATTTAATTTACAGAAAACATGAATTTTTCATAGAAATAAAAAAAAATCTAAGATTCAACAAACAAAAATACTACCAATGTCAACAAAAAGTCAAAATTAACAGAATATCTAAAATATAACTTACGGCTAGTAAGTAGTGAATTTTTTTGCCAGGCATGGATTCACTGCGAAATTCCACATTTTGCCATCTGATCATTTTTTCAGGGAACACAGGCAAAAATTTGCAGCATCAAAAAAGTTGCCAAAACAAAAATTTGTGGCAGTTACAAATATTGCCATAAGAAAAAACGCCAATTGACTTTCATGCACTTGGACAAAAAAGTTGCGGAGGCAAAAAAAGTTTCAGAGACAAAAAAGCCGCCACAAGAAAAAAATCCCCATTTACTGTAATGCATTTGGAGTGAGAAAAAAAGTTGCACCCACAAAAATTTATAGTGCATAAAAACAATTTTTCACAGTTTTACAATTCTTTTTAACAGTTTCAGTGAATCGAAACCAGGAGAGATTCGCTCATCGCTACCTACGGCTGAGGAAGGAATTAATGATATTCAAAACTATGTCACCATTGATTTGGGTTGCCCTATTGCATTTGTTTTACTCACTATTTATGTTTTTCTTGTCCTGCATATAAAATATATTGGTCTGTTAAAATTGCCCACATTTGGAACAAAAATACTCACCAGTATCAGAAGTCAACAAGGTCATTTGATGTCTTGCCGCCATTCTCTGCTGCTCAGTGGTTCCTGTCTCTACTTTCATTATCCGTAAGTCAATATTTTTTGCACCTTGGTCCAAAATATCTATTTTGACAGGGATGCCCATTGCAGAGAACATCTCTTTGAATCTTTTAGCAGCAAAGGATGCTTCTGACATGACTTCAAACTTGATGTAAATATATTTATCATCCTCTCTGTAGGTTTGCTGGTCTACAGGTGGTAGGTCACCCTCATCAGCACTAACAAATAGTTCTTCTTCAACATCAGACATTTCAAGGGATGTCTTGGATTTAAAGATCTTATGAAGCCTTCTTCCTGCCTTTCTAAAAGCATCATCCAAATCACTTCCTGTTGTACTCTCCGTTTCACTGTCTGATCCATACTTAACAATCAACGACTTTGGTTTTAGAGTAACTTCAGGTAAACCACTGCCAACCACCAAAGAAGCACTATGTGAAACTGCACCAAACTTGTTAGAGGCTTCACATGTATATTTGCCAGTGTCTGCAGTTTCTACAGCAGTAATAATCAAGGAACAGGTTCCATCAGGGTAATTATCAATATGATAATGCCGGCCATCAGAGAGTTCTTTATTGTCTTTCAACCATCGAGCTGTAATGTCAGTTTTGCAGATAGCTACACATTCAAGATGGACTGTTCCTCCTGGTTCAACCGATAAATCTTTAAATGTTTCCGCGAATAAAGGACATTCTTGTTGCTTGATCACCTTTCTCGCTTTGTATCCTTTAAAAGCAGCTTGAATTTTCACAGCCGCCTTATCCAGTGCGGGGTCATCATCATGAAATAAATCTGGAATCTCAGGTTCTTGTGGGGGTTCCTTGATTTCCTTGCGCTCAATTTCCTTGGTCTCAAAGTGTTTAAAAAATTTGCTTTCAGACACTTTGTGGACTTTGGAGCTACGTGTGACAGTAGAGTGGCCAGCCTTTTTAAGATAAGTCACCAAAGATGGAGTTCCAGCTCGGGATTCATCGTCCGAGCTTGTTACTGAAAAATCAGCTTCACTTGTTTTAGTCAAATCATCAGACGTGTACCCTGAAAAGTCTGAATGCCTTTCTGCTTCTTTTTTCTGCCTTCGCTTTTCTTCTTCTTCTGGCACCTCAGAGATGGAATTCAGCGTAGGTTCTCTGCTCATTCTCCGCTTCTTTGCTAATGCTTCCCATAATAAATGGAGATCCCCCTCTTGAGCAGCCTCTGGTGGGAGACTTGGCTGGCTCTCTTCATCTTCATGTTTGACATCAGTTCTTTCTTGTGCTAGACCAAAAATCTCTTGTATGCTCATGACTTCGGTGATTATTTGTTCTGAAGAGCAAAGAATGTATAACATGAATTGTATAGAACTGGGTTCAAGCTTTGTCTAAATTTGACATTTCCAAACATGCACATATTTTACATATTTTATTAAAGGGCCTATTATCAGTGTCGGACTGGCCCACCGGGATACCAGGAAAACTCATGGTGGGCCAAGGTGTAAGTGGGCCCTCATGCTGCTAAACTTTTGGCCTATTTCATTGCCATTCCCTATTTCCATGAGAACAAAGAAGATAAATATATGGAACAATTGATTATGTATGTAAAGAAAAGAGATTGAGGAGATGAAGAATAATAATACTGAGAATGGGTCTAAGGTTTTTGGGTGGGCCCCTGGTGTCCCAGTCCGACACTGCCTATTATTAAAAGCAACATTTTAATTTTTTTTTCACCTTTTTCCTTTTGTTTTGCCCACTTTGCCTGTTTAGCCAACATTTTTTTCCTCCAATCCCAGATTCGTTTTTGTCATATTTAAAGGGGAACTATCGCAAAAATGAAAATTTAATATAAGCTTCATCATACTGAAAACTTATATTATCTAAATACAATACATTAAATATTCTGTACCATTTCTGAAGTAATCAAGTTTATCTTCACTATCCCTCTCTCAGCATCTGTTTCTCTTCATTCCGTCTTCATTCAGCAGTTGGGTGTCAGATATTTACTGACAGTTGGATCAAATATATCTTATAGGGGGGGCTCCTTTTCCTAGAAGTTGAATTAGAGCTCACTCAAATAACTGATTCCAGTACAAACAAAATCTCTCTCCTGCATGTAGAGAGACATGATGTCTGGTGATTTTAATAGAGTGAGCTCTAATACATCTTCTAGGCAAAAGGAGCCCCCTATAAGATATATTGGATCTAACTGTCAATGATTATCTGACACCCAACTCCTACATGAAGCCAGAATAAAGAAAAACAGACACTGAGAGAGGAATAATGAATATAAACGTGATTATTTCAGAAATGGTACCGAATTTTTAATTGATTATATTTCGAAAGTCTCTTATTTCAGTATGCTGAAGCATGTATAAAATTTTCATTTTTGCAATAGTCCCCCTTTAATTTTGTAACAAGAAAATGTAACAAATGTAAATTTTGCATATTTGACAAGCAATGAAAAGTCGGTTTTGCTACCATTTCACAAGACTTTTCACCATTATCTGCTTTACCATCTTGATGCAAGGATAAACCATTATTTTTATCACTTTGCTAGGAAAATTATTTTTCCCTGGAAACGATTGTGCTATTTCCATGACTACATTATTTTTGTTAATATTTCACCCTTTTCTCTTCAACATTTCACTGATATTCCATGAAAATAAAATAATTTGAATGACAAATGAATTTCTCAGCTTGGTAAATTCAGAAGTGTAAAAATGTGGGGCAAATAAAAATGAACTTTTCCCATCAGTTTCTATTTAAATGAAAAAAATGATGAACATCAAATATAGAATTGCATTAGTTCTTCTGGTATCTATTTGTTATATATTATTTTCTTACTGCAGATGTGAGAAAAAGAATTCTAAAATTTTATCCAAATTTTATCCAAATTTCATCCAAATATTCTGAAAAGAATTTCATCCAAATTTCATCCAAATACTCTGAAAAGAATTTCATCCAAAGCAGACAAAGCCATAAATAATTTCCTTACTTTCCAAAGTAACAGAGGCGGTTGTTTTTTCTCCTGATGAGGTTGCACATGTGTAGGAGCCCTGATCATCTGATGAACTATTATGAATAATCAGAACTTGTTTTTGCCCTTGACAAACAAACTCATATTTTCCCCCCGACGTCAGTATTTCGCTTCCCTTCATCCATTTGACGTCCCGGGTTTCTTTAGAGAATTCACACTCAAGGCGAATAGTTTCACCTTCCTTTAGATTTTTGTTTTCTAGTTGATGTTTTATGGTGATAGGGTGCTCTGCAACATAAAGAAAATAAGTGTAACAGACTCTACAGAAGAATGAGATATGTAGAAATACAGTATGTAGAAATAAGAAGCTTATTTAATGCAGTACAATATGTGAGTATTCTTTGCCTGTAGTGACCTACAAGGGGGTTTGGGATTGAACATGTGCACATTTCAGAAGACAGAATATTTAATTATGACAAAAGTATCAGCGTCTGTAGTTACAAGTATATTTATTTTTAAATAATCCAACAGATGTGATCCTGCCGCAAATCTTCACATGTTCTTCCCTACAGTGTTCAACTTAAAGGGATACTGTCATGGGTGAATCAGTTAATAGAGCTGCTCCAGCAGAATTCTGCACTGAAATCCATTTCTCAAAAGAGCAAACAGATTTTTTTATATTCAATTTTGAAATCTGACATGGGGCTAGACATATTGTCAATTTCCCAGCTGCCCCAAGTCATGTGACTTGTGCTCTGATAAACTTCAATCACTCTTTACTGCTCTACTGCAAGTTGGAGTGATATCACCCCTCCCTCCCCCCCAGCAGCCTAACAACAGAACAATGGGAAGGTAACCAGATAGCAGCTCCCTAACACAAGATAACAGCTGCCTGGTAGATCTAAGAACAACACTCAATAGTAAAAACCCATGTCCCACTGAGACACATTCAGTTACATTGAGAAGGAAAAACAGCAGCCTGCCAGAAAGCATTTCTCTTCTAAAGTGCAGGCACAAGTCACATGACTGGGGGCAGCTGGGAAATTGACAATATGTCTAGCCCCATGTCAGATTTCAAAATTGAATATAAAAAAATCTGTTTGCTCTTTTGAGAAATGGATTCAGTGCAGAATTCTGCTGGAGCAGCACAAGAAGAATTAATTAAGACCTATATCATATAGCCGACGCTTAAATTGAGTTCTTGGTTGGGTACAGCCCCCCATATGATCCGATATTTGTCTGAATTGCCCAACTGAAAATAAACGTTCAGTTACAAATGTCAACCTAACTGGGTTTCAAGCTGTTGCCTAATTATTTCTTTAGGTCAGTGGAAACCTCTACTTTGAATAAAACTCAAAGAGAAGTAGTGAACACCTATGGATTGCATTTCACCCTCAAAACACTGGTTCTTCTGATACCATTAAGAATGGATGTATTACTGAAAAATATCTTTGGGGTACAAAAAGTACAATATCAGGGGCAGATTTATCAAGGGTCGAAGTGAATTCGAGGGAATTTTTGAAGTAAAAAAAAATTGAAATTGAAAGTAATTTTTTGGATACTTCGACCATCGAATAGGATACTATGACTTCGAATTCGATTCAAAGTAAAATCGTTCAAATATTCAACCATTCGATAATCGAAGTACTGTCTTTTTAAAAAACTTCAATACTTCGCCAAATTAAACCTGCCGAATTGCTATGCTAGCCTATGGGGACCTTCTAGGCCATTTTTCCAAGTCTTTACACATCGAAGTAAAATCGTTCGATCGTACGCTAAAATGGCTCGAATCCTTCGAATTTACTTTGATCGTTCGATGGCCAAATTCGGTGAAAAATCCTTCGATATTCGAAGTCAAAGTATTTTAATTCGATGGCCGAATTTTGAAGTATTTTTTACTTCGAAATTCGACCCTTTGATAAATCTGCCCCTTAGTGTTGCCACCTAAATATAATTCATCAGAAGAGGTTTCCAATATTATGTCACTCATGGAAGCATACATGTAGCTTTACAGATATTTTAGGAAGGGATGCACCGAATCCACTTTTTTGGATTCGGCCGAACCCCCGAATCCTTCACGAAGGATTCGGCCGAATACCGAACCGAATCCGAACCCTAATTTGCATATGCAAATTAGGGGTGGGAAGGGGAAAACATTTTTTACTTCCTTGTTTTCTGACAAAAAGTCACGCAATTTCCCTCCCCGCTCCTAATTTGCATATGCGAATATTCAGTTCAGCTGGGCAGAAGGATTCGGCCGAATCCGAATCTTGCTGAAAAAGGCCGAATCCTGGCCGAATCCCGAACCGAATCCTGGATTCGGTGCATCCCTAATTTTAGGTACACTATTCAAAAGTCAGAAGTCACAAAGGGAAACAATATCAGGAAAGTATTTATTTACTGCGATCTAACTGACCACTGAGTTAATGAAGTGGATCTATGACTTTTGAAGTCTGAACAACAAAATAACAAAATTGTGTAAAATCAATGTTTTTAATGCTGATATTATAAAACTGAAACAGAAGAGGGGAGCAGTATGTACGACAATGGAAAGGATCTGTGAGCATAAATATTAAACTGCTTCAAAGCCATGCAGTGGCAAAGCCAACAATTCTTGTATTGTGGAAATAAGACATAACCCCCCTATCAGTTGACACCAACTGCTGAGGTCAAGAAAGATTCAAGTGTAGAAAAATTCAATTTCAAGCTTAGAGCAGCAACACTATGTTTAGAAACTTTGACCACCATTGAAAATAGTGATAGCGTATAGTCTCCGTAGCTGTATGAAGGTGAATTCTTTAAAGGATAAGTAAACCTAAAATATAAGTTAATGTAAAATTGACGAAGGGGCTATTCTAATCACTTTTGCAATGTACATTCATTATTTATTTATTTTTAATTCCAAGATATTAAAGGATACATGTACTGTTAATATGAATGAATTTTGTTACAACAGCGCCACCTGCTGGTCAGTTTCTGACCAGTCTGACCACCAAGTAGTCAAGGAAGAAGTTGTCAGGAGAAAGAAAGAGGCTGCTCTGATGTTCTTCTGCTTAGGAAAGATTTGAGAAAGGTGTATAATTGTTTTCCTAAGCAGAAGAACATCAGCCTCTTTCTTTCTCCTGACAACTTCCTTGACTACTTGGTGGTCAGACTGGTGGGAAACTGACCAGCAGGTGGCGCTGTTGTAACAAAATTCATTCATATTAACAGTACATGTATCCTTTAATATCTTGGAATTAAAAAGAAATAAATATTGAATATACATTGCAAAAGTGCTTAGAACAGCCCCCTCATCAATTTTACATTCACTTATTTTTAAGGTTTACTTATCCTTTAAACAATCTCTGTATATCGCCGATCAGCGCTGGCCCAATCTCCCCTCAGGAATAGCTACACAATTTCGTTTGAAAAGCGGCTTTTATTTTGGCTCAATAAGTGGTAACAGGCAGTGGGTAAGTGGTACAAACTAACGCATTTCGTGCCCTTCCTATCGGCACTTCATCAGAGTTCAAAGTGAGTCACGTGTTGATATACTCTGAGGAAGTGCCTTTGGGCACGAAACGCGCCAGTAGTAAGGACATTATGCACTGTTAATTTGTGAGAAATAAAGAAGCTTTAATTCATCTTCACAAGTCCGCATATTTTGTAGATGTGTTGTTGAGAGGAAGTTCCGTGGCCAGCGAACAAGATACAGACATGTGATTGTCTTGAACCAATCAGTGCAACACTGGTGAGAAATTTGTATTTGTTTGAGTCACGTGTTTAAATAAACGATCTGGTGCATATGTGATCAAACACATGTGTATGTAAATTTGCGTAACACGTTCTATTCAATTTGCATCAGATGTTCTATTCAATGTGATTATGTGCTGAATTATAATACAACGTGAGTTGCGTTTTTCAGCAGCGTTCTTAGAGGGGGGCGGGCCCTGGTGCGTGACGCGCAGCCGGGCCCCGCCCCCCTCTGTACGGCGCGCTCCCGGGGTGAATTTAGTGGCCTGCGGCGCTGCCGGGGGGCCCTGAGGGCGTACGGGCCCTGGCCCGCTCGCACCCCCTGCTCCCCCGGTAGTTCCGCCACTGGCGTTTTTAAAAAGCTTATTAAAAATAGTGAATATAAAATATGTGAATATAAAATGACTATATAGTGAATATAAATACGTATATATCTGTGATACCAGTTCATTTGAAAAAATTCTCTTTCAATTGTAATACACATATTATCCTAATAACCTTTCTTTCCAATAACTTTATTTATTGTCCCTCCATATAATTAATTATTAATATAATATCAGTATCATTCGGCCCCAGTATAGATTAAATAGAAATAAAAATTCCAGTTAATCAATGCACAATGCAAAGGACACAGTTAAAAACATTGGGGCAAATTCACTAACCTGCGGAGTTGCGCTAGTGCAGGCTTCGCCACACTTCGCCGCACTTCACCAGGGCACCGGTAATTCACTAAAATCTGAAGTTGCACTCAGAGAGGCGAACGGTAGCGAAGTTGCGCTAGCGTTAATTCGTCAAGGAAAGCGAAGTTACGCTAGCAATGCCTAATTTGCATATGGCGCCAAGTTAAAGTACAATGGACGTATATGTAGCAGCAAATACATTACACTACACAAGCCTGGGAAAGCTTCATTAAATAAAATAGAGTTGTTATTTTGCCCTATACATGTGCCCACTGTATAGCTTAGGTGCCATATGTTAGGAAATGTAGGGGGGAAGGAGGGTACCCCAAAAAAATGTCTGATCTTTTTCAGCCTATCACCCTTAAAAAAGGAAAAGACACCAGTGTTTTTTGGGATTTAGAAAAAATTTCAACTTTTTTTGAAGCAATCCCTATCTACTCTATTGCACTTCGCCTGGTCTGAGGTGGCGAAGGAAGTCTGGCGTAAAAGGTAGCGTTCTGTAATATGCGCAAGTTAGTGAATTAGCGTAGTTATGTCCCTTCGCTATAGCACAACTTCGCCTGGCCTAAGGGTGTGAAGTAGCGCTAGAGTAGGTCCACTTCGCTAGCGAATTTACACCAGCACCCATTAGTAAATCGGCGAAGTAATGAAATAACGTCACGCTGAAAATTTGCGCTAGCGTTAGGCGCTTCGCACTTTAGGGAATTTGCCCCAATATATTATAGGACAAATATAAAAAAGTTATATATGTACTTCGCTACACTGTATCAGTTCGTTACAATTCATATATATCTTAGTAGTATTAATAATATCATTGATATCTAATTAATTCACAAGCATAACGGTGTACATATAACCTATACTGATTGATCATTTCTGACACACGTGAAACATCAATCATTTTTCAAAGTTACATCACAACGTTATCTCCCTATCCTATTGTATATGGGGGGGGGTGGATGATGAACAGCAGAACTAATCTAAAAACACTGAATTTTTTAATATACAAATTTTATAACAAATGCGGCCCATAGACTTGATTAATCAAAAAGCCATGCGAACGTCGAACTGCTACACAGCTTTTTTTTTATTTTATTTGAGGCACCGCTTAGTGATTGGCGAATTAGTGGCGTTTTGCTTCGCCAAAAAATTCGCGAATTTCGCGCGAAATTCGCAAAATGGCGAAAAAATTTAGAAACGGCGCCGGCGTCTCGTTTTTGACGCCGGCGCCCATTTTTTTTCGATGCTGGCGTCCGTTTTTTCGGGAAAATTTTTTTGAAGCAAATTCGCCGCAAATTCGTGCCTGGCAAATAAATTCGCCCATCACTAGCACCGCTCCTTCTCACCTAGCTGTACCGTCTGAGCTAAATGAACAGGTTCCCCAGCTCCATGTTTGTTTATGGAAGAAATACGGAATCTGTAGGCCTCGCCTGGTACAAGGTTATCCACAACATACTCCATGGTTTGAATCCAGGGATGGGCGAATTTGACCCGTTTCGTCTCGCCAAAAATTCGCCGCCGGCGAAATGTCGCAGACGCCCATTAAAGTCTATGGGCGTCAAAAAACATTTGTTGCGCGGCGAATTATTTTTTTGACGCACGTCTCCGTACAAGTCTATGGGCGTCATTTTTTCGGCGAAACGAGGCGAAAAAATTCGCCCATCCCTATTGAATCATTTCTTTGTTGCACTGTTTCCAGTCACTACCAGGGCCTTTTATTTCAACATTGTAATCCTAGGATGGCAGAGCCACCATCACTCAGCGGTGCAAACCAAGAGAGTGTCAAAGACCGACTGCTTTTACTTACAATTTCTGGCTCTTCTGGAGGGTCAGGTAAGGCTAAAGGCACAACAGATAGTGATGGGCGAATTTGTGCAGTTTCGCTTCGCCGAAAAATTCGCGAATTTCGCGCGACATTCGCGGAATGGCGAAAAATTCGCGAAACGGCGCCGGCATCTCGTTTTTGACGCCAGCGCCCATTTTTGACGCCGGCGCCCGTTTTTTGACGCCGGCGCCCGTTTTTGGCGCCGGCGTCCGTTTTTTCGAAAAAATTTTTTTTGACGCCGGCGATTTTTTTCCGCCAATTTTCTCGGCCGTTTTGCGAATTTATTCGCCGACGGCGAATCGCGCAAATTCGCCGCGAATTCGCGCCTGGCGAATAAATTCGCCCATCACTAACAACAGAGTCCCAATGAGAATAAGTCTATGATAAATAGTCAGTGATGTGAAATATCTGGTTTGGTGGGTGATTTGCAGTAAACATTACAAGCTATGGTGTTTCACATTTTAATATTAAAGAAGGATATAGAATGCCATATTAAAATATGGGGGGTTGTCTGTAAATTTTTTGTTTTTAAGCTTCTAGGGAGAGACCAAAAATTGCTGCTTGATTTACTTTCATTAATACAACTCAAGGCAACAAGGAATTTACTTACCAAGAACAGAAATCTTGGCTGATGCCACTACATCTCTTGAAGCAAATGCCACTTCTCCCGAATGATGTAGTTGAGCGTCTTTAAGAATTAACTTGTACTCATTTCCATCTACCTGCATTGCCCAGTTTTCATCTGGTTGGATATCTACTCCATTAAAATACCAGGCAACCTCATTTACTGGAATGGCTTCACTTAGGATACAGCTAAAGGTTGCCTGGCCACCAGCAATGACTTCAGTGTCTACAGGAGGCTTCAGAACTTCCAAGCGCCATCCTGGATTCAAACACATATTGCAATGTTCTAAAGTTTGTGAATATATATCAATGTCTTTACATTTGACTATTCACCATCAAACCAGTATTTTAATGACCACTTTTTAGGATTTTTATTTTGCGATTTAATTCAATTTTGATGTAATAACCCAACACTACTTTGAACCATTTGTAAACTACCTGAACGAGGACCATTCCAAAAAAAAAAGAAAGATAATTTTAAATAAAATTCTGTTTTCAATTTATATTAAAGAATATACATTTCTATATAAATAAAGGGGGACCTTCTAGAACCTATTTGGAGTCAATTGGTGGACTTTGAAAAATCAACATTTTTTTTTGGGATCCAACCAAATTAGTTTCTAATTTAGCCAAATACGGACCTATTTGATCGAAAACTGACCTATTCGGCCAAAAAAAAACCTTTGACTTAATTTCGGTTGGTCTTTTTGAATTCAAAATTTGACCCTTGATAAATATGCCCCTAAGGGTTCAGATTTGTTTCAACTGAATACAAAGGATTTCGCCAAATACTGCAAAATAAATATTGTAATCTGCTGAATCCTATGTCTAGGTTCAGTGCATTCCTACAAACAAAAAAAGTTGTACTCATCTATATCTAAACTCTATGGGGCAGATTTATAAAAGGTGGAAGTGAATTTTTAAAGTAAAAAACTTCGAATTTTGAAGTAATTTTTGGGTACTTTGACTAGGGAATAGTCCAACTTCGAATCGAATTTGAAAAAACTGTCTCTTTAAAACTTTGACTTCGACCATTCGTCACCTAAAAGCTGCTGAAGTGCTGTTTTAGCCTATGGGGGACCTCCTAGAACCTGTATGGAGGCAATTGGGGGAGTTAGGGAGATCGAAGTTCGAAGTAAAAAAAACTTCGAATAGTAGTAGATCGAAGTAGCGATACTTCGAATCGTACGATTCGAAGTAGGCCGAATTTGGGCCACTTTGACCCCAAAAAACTTCGACCTCCATTCAGTTGGTCTTTTTGAATTCGAAGTTCAAATCAATTCGAAGTTCAAATCAAACTTCGACCTTTGAATTGAAAATTTGAAATTCGAATTTTTGATTTTTTTTTATGGTCAAAACTGTCAAATTCTACTAGGGAGTTATTCAAATACTTTTCGAGTTTTTAAAAAAATTCGAATTATATTTGAGATTTACATTTACGTTTAAGTTCGACTATTCGCCACCTAAAACCTGCCAAATGGAAATTGTCCCTGGATCAATTTTGAGTTTTTTGCAGCCTTCCTGACATTTGGGTTTTTTTCGGAGAAAAAACTCGATTTGAGTTTTTAAAATTCAAATCAAATTATATTCTAATTTGATTCAAGTTTTTTTTAGCACTTAAGGGAAGCAAAGGTTCTACTAAAGTATACTTATTGTAAATTTGAATTGCCATACATTGGATGGACAATAATATAGTAAATAAATAACATTATTTGATTATCGATTATAATGTGTTTCACTATAATTCCAAATGATCCTGGTACTGATTGATTAAAAAAATAATTAGAAAAGTAGGTATCCTTTTTCATACCACACATGGGGAGGCCGATTCACTATGGGTCGAATATCGAGGGTTAATTAACCCTCAATATTCGACTGTGAACTAAAATCGTTCGACTTCGAATATCGAAGTCGAACGATTTTGCGCAAATCCTGCGATCGATCGATCGAAGGATTTTTCGTCCGATCGAAGGATTTTTCGTTCGATCGAACGATTAAATCCTTCGAATCGAACGATTCGAAGGATTTTAATCCAACGATCGAAGGAAAATCCTTCGATCAAAAAATCACAGGCAAGCCTATGGGGACCTTCCCCATAGGCTAACATTGACTTCGGTAGCTTTTAGCTGCCGAAGTAGGGGGTCGAAGTTTTTCTTAAAGGGACAGTACTTCGACTATCGAATGGTCGAATAGTCGAACGATTTTTAGTTCGAATCGTTCGATTCGAAGTCGAAGGTCGTAGTCGAAGGTTGAAGTAGCCCATTCGATAGTCGAAGTAGCCCAAAAAAACTTCGAAATTCGAAGTTTTTTTTATTCTAACCCTTCACCCGAATTTAGTGAATCGGCCCCCACGGGTCAGATTTATCAAGAGTTGAATTTCAAAGAAATGGGAGTTGTTTTTTTTTTAACTCCCATAACTTTAAAATTCGAATAAAAAAAGACTGATCAAAATTTATTTAAAAAATCAAAGTTTCTAACTTCGGGTGAATAAGCTGTATTCGAATTGTTCGAATCAAAGTTTTAGCGCATTCAATTGAATTCGAATCAAAGTTTTAGCGCATTCAATTGAATTCGAATCAAAGTATCTGCCCCAAAAAACTTTGATTTTTCAAAGTCCACCAAATGACTCCAAATAGGCTCTAGGTGGTTCCCCATTAGCTAAAACAACAATTTGGCAGGTTTTAGATGGTGAATGGTTGACGTCAAAGTTTTAAGGAGACAGTACATGATAAATTTCGATATTTGAATGGTCAAATTTTTTTCAAATTCGAATCGACTTATTTGATAGTCAAAGTACACAAAAATAGCTCAAAATGTGATTTTTTTTTAACTTCAAATTTTCACTTCGACCCTTGATAAATCTGCCCCTAAGAATGATACCATCTGACAACTTAATTAGCACATTCCAAATGAGTTGCTTCAGAAAATGGTAAACAAATATGATTAAGATGGCACAATTTCAACTCAGACATAAAGCTGGAACCTATAGGAACTTGTAACCAATAATACAACTCATACTCAGAGCATTAGGGGCAGATTTATCAAGGGTCGAATTTTGAATTTGAAAAACTTCGAAATTCGAACTCAAAAAGGCAAGCGGAAATTAAGTCAAAGTTTTTTTTGGCCGAATAGGTCAGTTTTCAATCGAATAGGTCCGTATTCTGCCGAATTAGAATAGTACGAATCAAATTAATAGCACATTCGATCAAATTCGATTCCCCAAAAAAACTTTTCCACCAATTGACTCCAAGTAGGTTCTAGGAAGTCCCCCATAGGCTAAAACAGCAATTCGGCAGGTTTTAGATGGTGAATGATCAAAGTCTAATTTTTAAAGAGATAGTACATGATAAATTTCGATATTCAAATTTTCGATTTTTTTCGACACAAAAAATAGCTTGAAATTCAAATTTTTTTCGTTCGAAAATTCACTTCAACCTTTGATAAATCTGCCCGTAAATGTCAGGTTTTACATTGCTTTGCATTTTTGCAAAAATTTGTATTGGGACCAAGAGTTTCTTTAAAAATTTGGAAACAAAAATACACAATATAATTGCAAAAGTTATAAAAAAAAAAGAGCAAAGGTGTTGTAAAAATATCTTTAAAAATTATAATAGAAGACTAGATAATTTCCATGCTCAGATATATTTTTGTATTTATTATTCTGGTATTATTAATACTATTGTTATTATTGTTATTATTATTGTTGTTATTATTAGATGGGAATTAATTTATTCTGTTAGTAGTAGAGCAAATCGGACCTTGTTCGTATAATATTTTTTTATGATAAAGACATTTATGAGAAAGCAGAAGCACAATATAAGGCCAAAGTTTACTTTAGTTATAAAACATTGAAAATACACCCTAGTCAAAATCACACAAGTGCATTTTAACTCGATAAATATTAAGGGGCAGTTTTACCATAATAGTAATTTTATTTAAAAAAAAAAACCTCAAACGTCAAAGAAAAGTCTGCCACATTTCGAATTAATCTTGAAAGCCTGAATTTAAAAAAACAAATACAACTCCCATTGATTACAACTTACTAGCTTTCAGATGCTGAATCTTTTTATATGAGTTTTTTGAGTTTCTTGCATTATTTTTTTGTTTTTAATTCCAAGATAATAAATGAAACATGTACTGTTAATATGAATGAATTGTGTTACAACAGCGCCACCTGCTGGTCATTTTCCCACCAGTCTGACCAGCAAGTAGTCAAGGAAGAAGTTGTCAGGAGAAAGAAAGAGGCTGCTCTGATGTTCTTCTGCTTAGGAAAGATTTGAGAAAGGTTTCTAATTGTTTTCCTAAGCAGAAGAACATCAGAGCAGCCTCTTTCTTTCTCCTGACAACTTCCTTGACTACTGGTCAGACTGGTGGGAAAATAATATAAATGAAAATAAATAATGAATGTACATTGCAAAAGTGCTTAGAATAGCCGCCTTGTCAGTTTTACATTCGCTTATTTTAAAGGTTTACTTATCCTTTAATAAATCTCAAAAATGCAAGTTTTGGAAACCGGAATTTGAATGTTGCCATTTCTGTTGCGAAAAAGTCAGATTGCGGTAAAGGCTTTTGATAAATCTGCCCTGTAATTTCAAAGCTGCAATTTTTTTTTAAAAAAAAAATGAAATCTTAGTAGCCAAATAAAAACATGTTCAGAGGGTCTATCCCACAGTCCTGCAACTTCCCCTATAAAAATACATTATGAAAGAATTTGAGTGTAACTTCTAGTGCTTACCTTGCACATTCAAAAAGGCTGAGGTTACAGCATGGCCCGCTATGAAGGTTACTCTGCAGCTCTCTTGAGAGGTGAGGTTCTTCAGTAAAAGAAGATGCCTACGACCATTTTCAAAATAAATCATCTCAATGTTTTCTGATGTCCTCGCAGGTTCATCATCTAGCAGCCAGTTATAGTTGTAGCACTCAGGCTTAGACAAATAACACTCAAAAAGTGCTTCACCTCCCTCTACGGCATCGATGTTCTCCAGCTCTTGCAGCACTTTATTCTTGGCTTTTGCACAAAACAAACAAACATAAACAAAAGAAAAACCTCAATTACTGATGTCAAGAAAGCAACACAACCCACATAGGACTTTTATACAGTGTGCATTAGAGGAAAATATATTGGGGCAAATTCACAAATGCGCAAATCGCCTAACGTTAGCGCAAATTTGCCAGCGTGACGTCATTTCGGTACTTCGCGGATTTACTAATGGGCGGTGGCGGAAATTCGCTAGTGAAGTGGACCTACTCTAGCGCTACTTCGCATCCTTACGGCAGACGAAGTTGCGCTATGGCGAAGGGTCAACTTAAATACGCTTATTCACTAACTTGCGGATTTTACTGAACGTTACCTCTTGCGCCAGACTTGCCTTCGCCACCTCAGACCAGGCGAAGTGCAATAGAGTAGATAGGGATTGCTTCAAACAAAGTCCCAAAAAACGCTGGCGTCTTTTCCTTTTTTAAGGGTGATAGGTTGAAAAAGATCGTAAATTTTTTTTGGGGTACCCTCCTTCCCCCCTACATTTCCTAACATATGGCACCTAAACTATACAGCGGGCTCATGTGTAGGGCAATATAACAACTTTATATCATTTTATTAAGGTTCCCTGGGCTTGTGTAGTGTAATGTGTTTGCGCAGCATATTCGGCCATTGTACTTTAACTGCACGCCGTATGCAAATTAGCCAAATCTAGCGTAACTTCGAACTGCTGAGCATAAATTCGCCAGCGTTCATTACCCTGTGTGCAACTTTGGATCTTCGTGAATTAGCGTTGTCCAGGTGAATTTACGCCTGGCGAAGTGTTGCAATGTGCGCGAAGCCAGTGCTGGCGAATGTCCGCCGGTTAGTGAATTTGCCCCTATGGGAGACGCCATTTCTGTCATTCTGAACTTTTGGGATAAGGGGTTTCCAGATAATGGATCCCATACCTGTATATATGAAGCTATTTATAGTCAAGTCTTGCAATACAAATGTAAACTGTTGCACTCTATTATAAAAAATTATAAATACATATATATACATTTATATATCTCCAATCTTGTCCAAAAAAGCGCATTTAGATCAGGAATGACCGAACAAGACATTGTAAGATTAATATCCCTGAAACCATATAGCACAAGATTATCCTGCCGTCTGTCCCTTTAAGATTGAAACCATAATCCCAGCTACAAGGGGTTTTCTAGTCTTTGCTTTTACTTTAACTTATAATATCAGTGTTTCCAATGTCTAAGTCATTTTATTTTTTAAATAGTTGCCCAATTATATGAACTATATCTCCAAACCAACTTAAACAGAAATGAGATAATTAGGGCCTTATTTATCAAAATTGGAATTTTTCTGATTATTTAAAATAAAAAAAATAAAAAAAAAAAGTAGAATCCATGATTGGACCTTATTTATTATTTGAAAAGCACGATTTAATATGATCGGGGACAAACACAAAAAATCAAGTGAAAATCGAGTTTTTTCCCAAATCGATCAATTTTTTTTCAGAGTTTTTCCTGAATTTTTGTCCAAAAAGTCTGAAATAGCCAGATTTTTTGGATAATTCCAGCACAGACCACCAAAACTTCCAAATAGGATAGGGACATCTCCTACTTGTATACAACCTAGGTAGGTCTGAGATGCTGGATTTTCGGATTCTGACTTTTTAAATCCTTGGGGTATACTAAATCTTGAAAAATTTGAGGTTTTTTTTTTTCCACTAAAAAAATTGGATTTTATACAAAGAAATCCTTGATTTTTTTTTTCCAAGATTTTGGCATTTGAACTTAAATAAATAACCCCCTAGATGTTTTGGGCTGAAATATGGTGAATATCTGAGATATTTTTTTTTCTCAAGAAAACTCTTGGAAATATGATTTCTTTCTTATTTCAAAACAAAATGGGATGAGTGAAATGGATTGTTAGCAATAGGCAGTCAGTTTTCCACTGGTGCTGGAAGACCTCACCTTCAATATCAAGCATAGCCACAACTCTAGTGCCTTCAGCTTCACACACATAGGGGCAGATTTATCAAGGGTCGAATTTTGGAGTTGAAAATACATCGAAATTCATCCATAGAATTTGAATACTTAAAAAACTTAATAAAGTTTTTTCAGCGAATTTGGCAATCGTTTGATCGAATTAAATTCATTCAATCTAACGATTAAATCCTTCGATTCGAAGGATTTCAGCGATTGATCGAAGGATTTTAATTCGATGTGTAAAGACTTGGAAAAAGTTTGTAGAAGGTCCCCATAGGCTAACATAGCACTTCGGCAGGTTTAATTAGGCTAAGTATTGACGTCAAAGTTTTTTTTAAAGAGACAGTACTTCGATTATCGAATGGTCGACTATTTGAAATATTTTTATTGCGAATCGAATTCGAAGTAAATTTGAAGTCATAGTATCCTATTCGATGGTCGAAGTATCCAAAAAATTACTTTGAATTTCGAATTTTTTTACTTTGAAAATGCCCCATAGACTCCACTATCTTCTGGGATGGCAGATCTATTGGTCAGCTTTGAATTTGACATGACATGTTTTATATAATACAAATGAGAGTTCGCAGTAACTAATATTAATTTGAATCTATCATTTTGAACCAAATATTTATACTTGAGATTACTGTTAAAAACGATATATTGTATTGAAGTTGGAGCGAAGACCCTGTTTAACATTGATATCTGTTTTGGTTCTGAATGATTATACCCTTGTGAAACGGGGGGCTTTATCCCAAAAAATCTGTTAAATTCCAAAGTCCCTTTAAAAACATTTGAATTTTGTGCCAAAGCGTGATGGCTTTTGAAGAGCCAGCAATGAAGGAGGAAGGAACCACGCGCTTTGCGTCCCCCGGCCACTAGACCACCAGGGTAAGTGTCCCTTACGCATTGTATATTCATATATGTGTTGTTTTTGCAATATAAAAAAAACTATAATAAATAAAAAATGTATCTTCAACCAGCATTTTTCCTGGTCAAATATTTTCACATGAAGTATAAACAGAGAGGTAGAACAGCTGTATAACTAGTGATGGGTGAATTTGCGGCGTTTCGCTTCGGAAACGGCGAAAAATTAGCAAAACAGCGCCAGCATCAAAAACGACGTCTGTTTTTTACGCTGGTGTCCGTTTTTTTCTGCGAAAAATTCACAAAACTGCGTCTCGTTTTTGACGCCGGCATACGTTTTTTCGGTGCCGGCGTCTCGTTTTTGACGCAGACGTACATTTTTTCGACCATTTTTTGGTCCATTTTTCGGCCATTTTTTTCGGCAAATTTTTCGGTGAATTTTCACAAGCAAATTTTCGCGGGCGTTTTGCAAATTTATGCTCCGGTGGCAACTATGTATAACACAAACACTTGCCGCTTGCTTACAAATGTAACACTCACACCAGAACATACTTTCATAGACACAAATAAAACCTGTTTTCATTGAGATGTTGTAAATGAGCCTAATAGTGGAGATGTTAAATAAATCACCTATCAGTAACTCACAGCCTTCCAAATGTTAGCGAACTACACATGCTTGTGCCTCTTACAGAGGCTCTACAATATTTCTGCAATGGGACATTCAGTTGGCTGATTCTGTTTGTGCAATGAAGACCTTTTGCTCATGCGCCAGATTCATAAGTAACGTATCTGTGTCTGGTGTCTAAAGCATTAGTATTACCTTGAACGAAAACAGAGGCTGTTGTTTGTGCGGTGTCTGTACTGCATGTGTAGGGCCCACAGTCTTCTAGGTCCACGTTGTGAATAAGCAATTCAACGACGGAGCCACTTTGCTTCATTTCATATTTAACGCTGGTTTGTAGAACAAGAGCTCCCTTCCTCCATTCCACGTGGGCATCGGGTGTGGATACTTTACACTGCAATAAAGCGGTGCCTCCTTCCTCTGGTTCAACATTCTGAAGCTCTTGGGTGAATGTTACAGGTAGTTCTGGAAAGAAAAACATGGTTTATTTTAATTGTATTCACAGCTGGAAGCAGCTCCTTGATTCTGGGGTTCTGGCGTCTTACCTAAAAGTAAATCTGCAATTAAGAACATACTATGCAAAAGTCGCAAAGGCATTCCATACACAGTCACAGGCCACGTGCACAGGTCAGAGTTGGACAAAAATGTAGCATGATGTCCTCTCCTTCCAGGGCATCTGAGACAAGCTGCCCCATGACCAGTTTTGTTTAATAAAAGTAGGGCCAGTGTTTGGAGCTTTGTATTATTTTGTGATTTTGAAGGTCACTTCACGTGTCACTTGTGCAACTAAAAGAGTTTCTACTATAGCCATCTTCAAATACCTCATTAATTGCTCCTCTTCTTCCCTTAAATTCTCTTTTGCCCCAAACATTTGTTTTAACACTGGTTGTTAATTTGGCCTCTCCTGACAGAACATTGCCCTCTGGATGGGACAAACATGGACATCTATCTAATCAGGCCAGGAATCAAATGCCATTGGTTTAGGATTGCATTGAACCATTGATGCAAATTTCTATCTGCATGGAGCCCTCTATGTAAGTCAATCACATGTAGGTTATCTTGATAGGCCACTTGTTTAACAACCTGGATTTTGATGTTGATAACGAGCTTTAGGTATTGTATCCAATATCCCTAAGTCAATATTGCCTGAAGTTGTCACCTCAACATAAATGTTATCCCTGGCTGTTAATAACAAGAGCAGAAATTTCACGGTTGTTTATCTTCATAATTTCGGAAAGATAAACATTTTCCTTCTATTTTCCTTCCACTCAGTATACACAGATACATTTATAAATGGGGTTTAATGTAACGGTCAAATGCACATCTGAAAAGAAAAATATGGAAAGTCAACAGGAAACTGCTCATGTTGAATGTTCCCTTTATTCTAAATTTTACATATTTAAACATCTTGAAACCAAAGAGATGAATGTTTAGGGGCAGATTTATCAAGGGTCGAAGTGAATTCGAGGGAATTTGCGAAGTAAAAAAATTCAAAATTCAAAGTCATTTTTTGGATACTTCGACCATCGAATAGGATACTACGACTTCAAATTTACTTTGAATTTGTTTCGAAGTAAAATATTACGAATATTCGATAATCGAAGTACTGTCTCTTTTAAAAAAACTTTGACTTCAATAGTTTCGCCAAATTAAACCTGCCGAAGTGCTATGTTAGCCTATGGTGACCTTCTAATGCATTTTTCAAGTTTTTTGTAGTCAAAGTAAAATCGTTCGTTCGATCGCTGAAATAGTTTGAATCGTTCGATTCTAACGATTTAATCGTTCGATCGAACAATTTTACTTTGACCGCAAAATGGTCAAATTTGGTAAAAAAAAACTTCGACTTATATTTGAAGTCGAAGTATAGCTATTCGATGGTCGAATTTCGAAGTATATTTCACTTCGAAATTTGACCTTTGATAAATCTGCACATTTACCTAGGGTCGAATAGCGAGGGTTAATTAACCCTTGATATTCGACCGTCGAGGTAAAATACTTCGACTTGGAATATCGAAGTCGAAGGATTTACCGCTATTCTTACGATCGAACAATCGAAGGAATAATCGATAACGATTAAATCCTTCGAATCGAACAGTTCGAAGGATTTTAATCCAACTATCGAAGGATATTCCTTCGATCAGAAAATTGTTAGGAAGCCTATGGGGACCTTCCCCATAGGCTAACATTGGCCTCGGTAGGTTTTAGGTGGCGAACTAGGGGGTCGAAGAATTTTTTTAAAGAGACAGTACTTCGACTATCGAATAGTCGAATAGTCTAACGATTTATGGTTTGAATCGTTCGATTCGAAGTCGAAGGTCGTAGTCGAAGGTCGAAGTAGCCCATTTGATGGTCGAAGTAGCCAAAAAAAACATTTGAAATTCAAACTATTTTTCCTCTATTCCTTCACTCAAGCTAAGTAAATGGGCCCCTTAGTGTTAAATAGCATATAGTTTGAAAATACCAAAGTCTGTGACATGAATCCACAGCTAAATGACACAAAGAAAAGGTACAAAGAGCCGTAGTATGCCAGTGCCCTCTACTGTAGTCAATATGGAAAACCAAGTTAATAAACTTTTTGAACTATAATGGGCAAATCTGAAATACAGTTGTACGTACACTTGAGTCAATAAAGCTGAAATATTTTGACGGAATACTAGAAGGTATGAGTTTTTCTAAGGGCTTAAAATGTGGGACCTCAAAGTTTCGGACCTCAAACTGGAATACTGGTAAGTTCATGGACTGACTTCATCCTTACTCTTAGGTAACTTTAAAAAGACCTTCAGATTCAAAGATGGATTATAGAGGATCATGCTGATAGGATTAATGGGTATAAAGGGGTTTGTCTATTTCTGATCACTTTTAGCTGGAAAATTTAGGGTTTACCTATTTATGACTATTTATTTTATTTTATATTTGTATTCAGTCATCATTATAGTGCTTACTTATTTTCATATGACGACTTTTTACAACTAAATAAATATTGACACATTATGGGGGTTATTTATCAAAATCCGAAAATATCTCATTATTTTCTGAAATTTACTACGACTAAATCTCTACTATTTATTTCCATTTATTTATCAATACATTTTCTTGAAAAATTCCAGTGTGGGAAAAAAATAGAAAAAAAAACATGCAAAAATCTGTACACATTTTTCGGATTTTCTGCCCGAAAACTCAATTTTTTTTTTAGATTTTTTCACAAAACCCAGCACGGATCAGGATATCTTCAGGGCTTCTCCCATTGACTTATATACAACTTTGGCTGGTCTTGAGATACCAGATTTTTGGATTCTGACTTTTTCTATCCTCGGGGTATAATAAATCCCAAAAAACTTTTTTATTCTTTACAAATAATTCAGACTTAACAGTAAAAAATATTTTTTTTAGCTTTTGCCATTCGGACTTTAATAAATAACCCCCTTAGTATTCGTAGGCCTAGTTGGCTGTTTGAGTTAATACTGTTTGCAAATACGGTTATACTTATTTCCATGAGCGATAGGATCGATTCCTTACGGTTGACTTGGAGTCTGGCTGATGTTGCTTCACTTTGGGCACTACAGCTATATTCCTCAGAATCCTCCGAGGTGAGGTCCTTAATGCATAAGGTGTGGACAGATCCATTCATGCTGATTTCATATCGCCCGCCATGTATGATAATCTTGGATCCCTTTCTCCATTCCACTGGAACATTGACCTTGGATATCTCACATTGAAGCACAGCCACTCCTTGTTCCTCTCCTTCAACTGGCTGAAGCTTCTTGGTAAACTTCAAGGCTACAGCTGCATTTGCATTATCATATAATAATTGGGTAAGAAAAAATAAACATTTCCTTTGTTAGTTCTACTATTAACTAAGATTTCTTAACCAAAGTGTATAACTAATTACAATGGAAAGGCCAGCAGTTTAATCATATACTCTACCTGTAACGCTAAGCTCTGCCGACGTTGTATTCTGCCCTACTCTAAAACTGACGATCCCAGTATCTTGTGTTGACACCTTTTTTAGTGTTAAGGTGTGAATTTTCCCTTTATGGCACGAAATCTCATTCATTTCATTGGACTGCAGGGGAACACCAGCTAGGCACCACTGTACATCTGGGGCATTTTCCTTGGAAACTTTACATTTGAAGATGGCATCTTCCCCCTCTTCTACAGAAACGTTCTGAAGATGGTCAACAATGAACGGCTCTGGCTCTGAGGCAGAAGATTTGGGAAAATGTACATTTAGCTTCTGTTACCTACATCTGCTTCCCACTGTGAGATATTTGTTTATGAAATGTCACCTACAACAATGGACGCAAATACTTCAAAAGACCCTTCACTAGAGCAAATTGGGCTCAATGTGACTATTGAAAGTCATCAACTTTTCTTTTTTTAGCTATGCTTTAGTATTGAGAATTTATACCTAACCATAATCATGATAAGTTGCCAACCCCATGACACACATTTTAAAAATTGAGGGTGTTTTCTGCATAGCATTGGGTATAAAATAAAACAAAGACCCTTGCGCTAAACCTATATAATTAAGACGTTTTTGAAGGCTTCACTCCACACGTTAATCATTCAGTTACATTTTAAAATATGGTCCTCATGGTGCTCACACCAACCTTTAACACAGACATTAGCCACTGATTTCTGGTCCCCTGTATCACAGGTATATTCTCCAGCATCAGACATCTGAAGTTTGAGTATATGAAGTTCTACCACATGACCAGCCTGCTTCATTTCATATTTAGAACCTGGTTGAAGAGTAACTCCAGCTTTCTTCCACTGAATTGGAGCATTCAATTTAGAGACCTCAGCCCGTAGAATAACATATTTGTTTTCTTCTCCCTGCTCATTCTTCAGAGGTTTTGTTATCTGCACTGGGAGGGCTACAACATAACAACATAGCAGTTCAGCCATTACCCAAGAAAGATTCTCTTGCAAGTAATTCAAGATATGCGAATTTAGTCCACACATGTAGATAACACTTAAACATCCAACAGACCAACACAGATACCCATGCAATGGTGGGAGGTGAGTCATTTAGGACACACATGAATATTACTGTGGACCAAGAAAATGTGCTCCAGAGGACATGAAAGCAGCCAAGAACAATGAACAGCTAAAAGGACAGTTTTTTACATAAAACATAAGAAGAATGCTATATATAGACAACAACAATCTCTGAGGAGAGGAAGCTTTTAAAGCTGGCCATAGACGGAAACCTAAAGTCTTATGAATCAAAGTTTTGTATGATTTTTGGACCGTGGGTGGGTTGTCCCGACATTTTTTGTTGTACCATGGCGATCAGTCATGTAGTCAATCGGACAGGTTATAAGATCTCTGTTGGTTACCTATCTGAAGATATCAATGTGTGTCTTTGCTATTTGTCGGACATAACTTTCGTTAGATTGCTGTCACGGCCAGAACATTGTCTGATGTTTCATACAATCACCTACAGGGCATTCTGGTTTATTCTGCTTTAGTACTATGGACTACTATAATAAAAAACGTTCAACTTTCAAAATGCTGTCTGAAATTCTTTTGTAAGATTTAGGGTATAATTTGGGCAATGCGTCTTCAGGAGAAAGTTGTGTTTAATGCTTCATCTCTTATGAGAAGCCTTCTGGTTTTCTGGAGTGAATGGTACATCACTTGTCAACATACTGTTGCCATATTGCTCCCTTCTATAACTATGTTTGGGCAATGGGCTTGGATGGTTCTGCTCAGTCTCGTGGCTTTGAAATTCTAGTCCAAGCTAGTAAAGTAATTTATAGTTTCAAATCAATCATCATTTGGTGATGTGGAGTTTATTCTTTAAAGTAATAAAGGCTTAGTTTGTGGTGGCCTTTATGTTTGCTCTAGAAAGGCAATGACATTGGATTCTCCCCAAGATACTTGGTTGTAACTTTAATATATGATGTACACAAGGATTAATTGGAATATGCACATGTGAATTGGGAAGAGGATACAAATGGCTTTGTCAGGCAAATCAAGAACACAGTAGCCCTTCACTTAATCATCCTAAGACATTAAATGGCCCATTGCCAAGGAATTCTCTAAATTGGCCCAGGCAGGGCCTGCTCTTCATCTGTATATCATTGCAATATATAATATAATGTTGCACAATCATGGAAAGCTCAGCTCAGAGTGGGATCCACTTGTTGAAAGTGGAGGGTGCTCAATCAGAATTCCCCTCCCTTACATTGGGTCATAGGTCAGTGTAGAAAAAAGGCCATTAATAAAGGCTTGATAAAATGCCCAGACGGCATGTTGATAGTAGAGATAAAGAATTTAGAATTTTGTAAGGAGATGAAAGAGGAATGAAAAGAAAGGAAAGAAAACAAAGGTCACATAATAGAAGACATACAAAGAATTGACAGACAATGATACATGGCAACGTGTATCTTCAAGTTATCTTTGATATATTTTTGCTTCGTAAATTCTGGCAAGTCATTATTCAGCCTGACTGCCATTTTAGAGAACTGTACCTGTGACTGTTACTTTTGCTTTTGTCTGTTGATGTCCGATATCACAAGTATAGACGCCTGAGTCTTCAGGTTTGAGGTTACTGATCTGCAAAGAGTGAACAGCTCCCAGTTCCTTGATATCAAACTTTGCACTGGCAGATATCTGCTCTGTGCCTTTCCTCCACACCACTGGAACACTGGGCTGCGAGAGTTCACATTCAAGGACAACTGAGCCATCTTCATCCACTTGTATATCCAGAAGATTTTTGGTAAAGACTGGAAGTGGGGCTGAAATGGCAGAGATTTCATTATAAAATGTTCTAGACCTTCTAGTGGAGTTACATCTTGTAAAAGGGTTTTGATACTTAATACTCTGTAATTACTTCTTTTTTTTTATAGTTACTATTTACTGGATGGAGATGAACAACAAAGGAGATCCTTTGGCTTCTAAATGGGGGTAACAATATAAAATCTATTGTGGCAACAAGGTCTTTCTTTCATGGCATTACAAAGTAACAAGTCATCAAGTCAACCAATTAGGAGCATTGCTAACAGAGACCTCTTTCTGTCTGAATAAAACCTTTTGCCTGAATACAATACTTTTCATGAATAAAGTCTACATTTGGAGAGAAATTGTATAGTGAAAGCCATTTTATGTTAGTCATGTGACTGTCTCTGTTTCCTTTCTAGCAAATGGACTTGCTTTATGGTTTATGATCCTAGATATAGTATTCAGGGTCAATATCAAACAGCCAAAGCAGAGGAAGCTCCTTAAAATGTTGCTTCTAATTAGCAATAGAAAGTAAACATGCTTCCCTTGAACCAAAGGTCTGTATGTACAGGTATGGGACCTGTTATCCAGAATGCTCGAGACCTGGGGTTTTCCGGATAATTGATCTTTCAGTAATTTGGATCTTCATACCTTAAGTCTACTAGAAAATTGTGTGAACATTAACTAAACCCACCAGGCTGGTGTTGCTCCCAATAAGGATTAATTATATCTTAGTTGGGATCAAGTACACAGTACTGTTTTATTATTACAGAGAAAAAGGAAATCATTTTTAAAAATTTTGATTATTTGGATAAAATGGAGTCTATGGGAGATGGCCTTTCCATAAATGGGAGCTTCCTGGATAATGGGTTTCCGGCTAACGGATCCCATTCCTGAACAAGAACACAACAACCAATATAAATAAAGGGAACATTCAGAGGGACATTCACAAAATGATGGATGCAGCGGTTATCTGACTTCCATCATCCTCAGTGTCTTACACTATCTCTCCATGACAAGTAGCAGCAGACACATTCAAGCCAGTGCAGTCCACAGCAGGATAGACCTGTGGTTATAGGACAGGTCCATTAACCAGAAATGTGTAAAACATAGAAATAACACATATGTCCTGTCCTGTCATGGTCTTCCTATTTGTGTGGTACATAAGCAGCTCAATGACAATCAAATGATGGAGTTGGCATCAGCATACCATGCATACAACAAGAGGATTGTAGACCTATAAATAATTGTGTTAGTTTGTATGTGTTCTAATATGTTTCCATTAAGATCTTGGGGAAGCTGGATGTTGGCTTTACTATTCTTATCATAATGACCATGCTAATCACATTACCTTTCACAGTAAGTTCTGCTGTTGATGTGTATGGTCCAACCCTGAAGGTGACACTGCCTGTGTCCTCCTGTGTCACACTGCTCAGTTTCAGCTTGTGGATCTTTCCCTTCTCCACCGAAATATCATTCATCTCGTTATTCGCCAGAGTGATTCCCTGCAACTTCCACTCTACATCCTTGGCATCAGGGTGGGACAGTTCACACGTAAACACTGCATCTTCTGCTGCAAATACTGACACATCTTTCAGGCCCTTCACAATGGTCACATCCAGTTCTAGAACCAAGAACGTGATTATTACTTTCCAGGGCACCATGTGGACATTACTAAAAAAGCCAAAATAATAATATGTAGCACTTCTCACACCACACATTTTGACATCCCACCAACTTTCCTTCAAAGTCGGTGGGATATCAAAAGTTGCTGTCAGGGTAGTAATGGGATAGTGGTATCCCAGCAAACTGGAAAATGAGGTTCAATGTTGATAAATGCAGGTTATGCACTTTGGCAAAAATAATATAAATGCAAGTTATACACTAAATGGCAGTGTGTTGGGAGTTTCCTTAAATGAGAAGGATCTTGGGGTTTTTGTAGATAACACGTTGTCTAATTCTGGGCAGTGTCATTCTGTGGCTACTAAAGCAAATAAAGTTCTGTCTTGTATAAAAAAGGGAATTAACTCATGGGATGAAAACATAATTATGTCTCTTTATAGGTCCCTGGTGAGGCCTCATCTGGAGTATGGGGGCAGTTTTGGACTCCAGTCCTTAAGAGGGATATAAATGAGCTGGAGAGAGTGCAGAGACTAAGTGCAACTAAACTGGTTAGAGGGAGGGAAGAGTTAAATTATGAGGGGAGACTGACAAGGTTGGGGTTGTTTTCTCTGGAAAAAAGGCGCTTGTGAGGGGACATGATTAGACTTTACAAGTACATTAGAGGACATTATAGACAAATGGCAGGGGACCTTTTTACCCATAAAGAGAATCACGTACCAGAGGCCTCCCCTTCAGACTAGAAGAAAAGAAGTTTCATTTAAAGGAACAGAGTAGGGGGTTCATCACAGTGAGGACAGTGAGCTTGGGGAATGCACTGCCGGGTGATGATTCAGTTAATGACTATAAGAGGGACTTGGATGATTTCTTGGACAGACATAATACAAAGGCTATTGTGATACTAAGCTCTATAGTTAGTATAGATATGGGTATATAGAATTTAATTAAAAGTAGGGAGGGGTGTGTGTATGGGGCTGGGTTTTCATTTGGAGGGGTTGAACTTGATGGACTTCCATTCTTATGGTCTGTGCTTCCTGATTCAAAGGGCCAGGGGTGGTGTCTTCATACACCATTTTTTTTTACAATACACATAAATAATCACCAAAGTTTGAAGAAATAGAAAATTGAAAACACAGAACCACTCTTTTATGTATTATGAATAGGCCCCTTAGTGACTTGTCAAAATGTCAAAGTAAAAAATAATGGGCCAGTTTCATTAGATGAGAAAACGCATCATCTAATTATATTCCAAATTTTTCCAAAGAGTAATATTCAGCTTTCTTGAGATACTTTCAACCATGAGATGAAGTATTTCACATTAAATGGCATATATATAGAAGTCTATGGGGCATTCTGGAACCAAACTGGGAGATATATTTATTTCATTACATTTGTTCTGGCCCAATGTTGGAGAAATAAAACAGGAATGCTATTATTTTTGATGTTACACAAAAACACAATAGACAGGATTTTCTGGAAATGTCTGTCAGAGATACAGAACAGTGGTAACTACCAGATCTGGCTCAGAACTGTAATGCTGAAGTAAAGTCTTTTATATTAGGAGATGCCAATGTGGTCATTCGTGTTAAATGTTGCTAAGAATTTGGTTTAAAGAAAATTGCAAATGATTTAGTGCAACTGTTCATTTTTAAACAACAGTTCAATAAAATGTATGGCATGGGGGCTCACTTATAAGTGGGATGACGGACGACCCCTCTTCAACTATGCCCCCTCCATGGTCATCATTACCCAAGCTTCTCAAGTCCGCACTGGACTTTTCATCCCAGGTACTGCAGCCTTACCATTAACTTTAAGAGTTGCTGAAGATTTCTTGCTCCGGGCCACACAGGTGTACTCTCCAGCATCTTCCAGCTCCAGATTGTGGATTATAAGTTCTCGGACTCCATCTTGTTCTTTCATTTCATACTTGGAACTCG
>CM076683.1:6067843-6190343 GCA_038501925.1 Xenopus petersii
ATACTGTACTGGAAACCAATAAGAACCTCTGAAGGAAAACAAAATACTTAAAGGGATTCTGTCATGATTTTTATTGTGTAGTTTTTATATCTTAATGACACTGTTTACACTGCAAATAATCAGGGATGGGCGAATTTGACCCGTTTCGTCAAAATTTCGCCGCCGGCGAAATGTTGCAGACGCCCATTAAAGTCTAAGTCAAAAAAAATTTGTCGTGCGCGAAATTATTTTGCCGCGCGTCTTTTTTTTTTTGACGCCATACAAGTCTATGGGCGTCATTTTTTCGGCGAAACGAGGCGAAAAAATTCGCCCATCCCTACAAATAATTCCTTCTACCATGTAAAATGTCATTCCTAACCCAACAAGTGTATTTTTTTGTTGTAATATTGGTGTGTAGGTGCATCTCAGGTCATTTTGCCTGGTCATGTGCTTTTAGAAAGAGCCAGCACTTTAGGGTGGAACTGCTTTCTGGCAGGCTGTTGTTTCTCCTACTCAATGTAACTGAATGTGTCTCAGTGGGACCTGGATTTTTACTATTGAGGGCTGTTCTTATATCTACCAAGGAGCTGTTATCTGGTCACCTTCCCATTGTCCTTCTGATGGGTGGTCGGGAGGGGGTGATTTCACTCCAACTTGCAGTACAGCAGTAAAGAGTGACTGAAGTTTATCAGAGCACAATTCACATGACTGGGGGCACCTGGAAAGCTGACAATATGTCTAGTCCTATGTCGGATTTTAAAATTAAATATTAAAAAATTGGATTTCAGTGGAAAAGTCTGCTGGAGCAGCGCTATTAATTGACACATTTTGAAACAATCATTTTTTCCCATGACAGTATCCCTTTAAGTATCTGATAGGTATCTGATGTTTGCAGTCCTCCTATAAGCCAGGGACATCTGCATGTAAATAGGTTTCAACATCTGAGCATTCCATTTTGTAAATCTTATAAAACAAACTATAAATATCATCTGATATGGCTTCCTAGTTTGTTTTCTTTTGAAAAAAAACCCCCAAAACAACCAAAAAAAACACATGTAGAACACAGAATCCAAAGTGCCACTGGTGTCACACAAAGCAAATAAGTTTCATAAAATACAATAAAAAATGGTCATTGCAAAAGGGATCATCATAGACCAATAAGAAGATATTTTTTAGTGTTTATAGCACTGATAACATTTACAAAATATTGTTCATCATTCAGAACAGTCCCTGCCCCAGTGGAGCTTACAATCTAAGGTTCATACCACATTCACACAACACACTAGCATCAATTTCATCAGGAGTAGGGATGAACCGAATCCAGGATTCGGTTCGGGATTCGGCCAGGATTCGGCCTTTTTCAACAGGATTCGGATTCAGCCGAATCCTTCTGCCCGGCCGAACCGAATCCTAATTTGCATATGCAAATTAGGGGCGGGGAGGGAAATAGCGTGACTTTTTGTCACAAAACAAGGAAGTAAAAAATATTTTCCCCTTTCAACCCCTAATTTGCATATGCAAATTAGGGTTCAGATTCGGTTCGGTATTCGGCTGAATCAATTCATAGATGATGAATTGTTTTCATAGAAATTCAGCAAAAGCTTCAGGGATTCCAAAATTGCTCTCCTTGAATATCCTTTCTTAGGTGTTGTTCTATACAACACGTATTGTCATATTTACAGTATATTTACCTTTCACTTTTAGATTACAGGTTGTTTTCTCTATACCGCAAATGCAACTGTAATCCCCAGCATCGCCTAAATCCAGATTGCTGATGAGCAGCTCAACTTTTCCTCCACTCTGTTGCATTTGGTATTTGCTGCCAGATTTGAGGACCTGAGATCCTTTCAGCCATTCTACTGGCACATCTGGTTTGCTGAGCTCGCAAACCAAACTTGTCTTTTCTCCCTCAGTCAATTGAATACACTTCAGTTCTTCTTTAAAAATCACTGGAAGGACTAAAAGGCAAGAGAGAAAAATAATTTTCTCTCAAATGCATCACAGACTCTAAGGCGCAAATTCTCTAAGCGCCGAAGTGCCGAACGCTAGTGTTAATTCGCTAGCGTTTGGCATTTTCGTTACTGCGCAAATTCACTAACGAACGCTGGCGTAGTTTCGCTAGTGTTACTTCGCATCCTTACGCCAGGCGAATTTTCGCTAGCGACGTAACTACGCAAATTCACTAACTTGTGCAGTGTACTGAACGCTACCTTTTATGCTAGACTTCCTTCGCCACCTCAGACCTGGCGAAGCGCAATAGAGTAGATAGGGATTGTTTCAAAAAAAGTCAAATTTTTTTCTAAGTCCCAAAAAACGCTGGCGTGTTTTCTACATGATGGGTGATAGGCTGAAAAAGATCGAAAATATTTTTGGGGCTCCCCTCCTTCCCCCCTACATTTCCTGACTCATGGCAACTTACCTAGACAGTGGGCACATGTGTAGGGCAAAATAAAATTTGTATTTGCTGATTTGAAGGTTTTCTAGGCATTTGTAGTGCTGATACGTGTTCCTCCATTGAAATTTGAATTTGGCGCCGTATGCAAATGAACCATCGCTAGGGAAACTTCGCTTCGCTTGGCGAATTAACGCTAGCGCAACTTCGCAAACTTACGCTACCCCTGTGCGCAACTTCGGATTTTAGTGAATTTGTGGAGCGCTGGCGAAAATACACCTTGCGAAGTGCGACGAAGTGCGGCGAAGTTGCGCCTGGCGCAACTTCGCATCTTAGTGAATTTGCCCCTAAGAACCTTGGACTTTTTTTTTCCAGGGAGGAGATAGCGTTTAAACTTTGCTTTTGCATTATACCATTATATACTCAGCAATGACCGTGTAACTTTACACTTCTGAAACATATAATTTGCAGAAACATTTTGCATGTTACAACGCTCATAACTGGAAGGGAAACACTGTTGTAAAAGGAACAGTTAGTAAATTTGGTAAGCATCTTTCATTTTCTGATTATCTTTTTAAAATTAGACCATAAAAATAAAATGTGGTTAAACTTGCTCCAGTATAAACTTGAACACAACAAAAAATCGCATTGTTCCATTCATTTTTTTGAAATCTGAAAGTTTAAAAAAAAGCTCAAAAACGTAAAAAAGCTTAAAAATTGAAAATGAACCTCCCATTGCAGGTTTTAGTTGGCAGCGTTTTGTCATTCTCAATTCTTTAGATTTTTTTCAATTTTTTTTATAGGATCACAGAAAAATCACAATCTTGAATTTTAACAAATGTGCCCCAAAATGTTATAATGGCATACAGGGATGTGTAAGAAAATTCTCAGAAAAAAAATTTAATAAAACACTGCTACTGGTTAATGGTTAATAGATAAAGATGAATGAATTAGGAAATTAGCAAAATAAGAGATTTACTCATGTTTACCATAAAAGCCCGATGGACCCGGCCTTCATGGGCCCCTCCAACCCAGACATGCATCTCTTGCCCCCCTCTGGCCCTGATTATGCCACAAAACTACAGGACAGGTACGCATTTTGGCCCAGGGGGAAGTTGCAACTAAAGGCCCCCATACATGGGCCAATAAAAGCTGCCAACAGACCAAGTCGGCAGCTTATTGGCCCATGTGTGGGGCCATCCGTCGGGCTTCCCCGATCGATATCTGGCTGAGAGGTTGACTAGGAATGTTGAAGAGAAGCTGACAGTAAATCAGCAACGTGAGATATTAGGACAAAAGTTTTTGTGAAACTGGAAGAACATATCCATCTTTATCCTGGTGTTTTCAAGTATTGAATTTTAACAAATGTGCCCCAAAATGTTATAATGGCATGAAGGGATGTGTAAGAAATGACCAGAAAAAAGAACATTTAATAAAACACATGTACTGGTCAGTGGTTAATGGATGAAGGTGGATGAATTAGGAAATTAGAAAAACAAGAGATTTGCTCATGTTTACCGTTGACCGTCACCACAGCAGAAGTCTTCTTATCGCCACAAGTACACGTGTATTTTCCCGCATCTTTTGGATCTATGTTGTTGATTACAAGATCAGCACTTGAGCCTTCTTGTCTGAAGGAATATTTCTGACTCTGACTCAGCACATGGGTTCCTTTCTTCCACTCAACAAAAACATTGGGTTTGCTGAGGGCACAGTGGAGAGTAGTTGTATCACTTTCTGTGGCCTCTGTGTTCTTCAGCTCTTCTTTAAAAACAACAGGCAGAGCTGATAGAAGGAGAGATGTTTGTTGCAGGGGAAAATGAGTTGGATGTGTATATTTAATAAATTGATAATTTGTTAAAAAATATCAATTTGATAAATAAGTAAGTAGTATTGGGTGTCAACATTGAAGAAACAAAAAACGTTCTACATGTTAGCATAAACACCTAAAATAATAAACCCTAATTATTCTTTAATTCTTCATCTCTTTAAACATGTATTTTATGTTGGTAGTACAATGTTGCATATGTTAAATGCTTAGGCAGCTTCTTAAAGTAATAGCTGTTTCTTTCAAGATGCCCTGGCAGAAGAGGCTACCAGCAAAAATATATTACTAGTCAAGGAAAGAGCTAAGAATTACCATTCACAGTTAAAATAGCAGAGGTCTTCTGGTCTCCACAGATGCAGGTGTACTGGTCAGCATCATCCAGATCCGTATCACATATTAGCAACTCAATCTCACAACCTTCTTGCTTCATGTGATACTTATCATTGGATCTTAAAGCTTGATTTCCTTTCATCCACTGTACTGATGCAGAAGCCTTTGTCACCCCGCAACACAACGTGGCTGTTACCCCTTCAGTGACCTCAACATTTTTCAGATCAGCATTGAAGACTGCAGGCAGCTCTAGAGAGTGGAATGTGGACATTCATGATGAGTGTTGATGTTGCACTTTACAGCAGATTTTGGCATTTCATAGGCGGTAGAAGACCTTGGTTAGAAGATTCTTATACTATACAATGATCATTTTTTATTTTTACACATTTACCAGTAACTGTTAAAGAAGCAGTAGTGGCCTCCTCTCCACACACACATGTATAATTCCCAGAATCCTTTAACTCCAGTTTGCTGATGGTTAGTTCCGCTATGACACCATCCTGCATCAGTTGATGCTTATCACTGGGTTTAAGAGTTTCGTGACCTTTCTTCCACTCTACTCTTGCATTAGGCTTAGTCAGCTTACAATGGAAGACAGCCTTCTGGCCTTCTCTTTCTTCTGCATGTTTGAGTTCTTCTTTAAAGAGGGCTGGTAATTCTAATGGGAGATGACAAAAATGTAGTGGATAAATAGTCCAGTCCCATTGTGGTTTAAACATGACCCATGAATATGAAATCACTTGGTAAGCGAGAAAGAAGGCCGCATGGTTACTCGTTAAAAATCACAAAAAATCATATATGGTTCAGAATAAGTATCAATAAGTCAAAAAATAAATTACATAAAAATTGATAATTGTGGGGCGTTGTACATTGGCTTCAAAAGCTTTTGGTTTGAGTGTAAGCGTCTAGAGTTTGCTAATACAGGTATGGGACCTGTTATCCGGAATGCTCGGGACCTGGGCTTTTCCGGATAATGGATCTTTCTGTAATTTGGGTCTTCATGCCTTAAGTTAACTAGAAATTCATTTAAACATTAAATAAACCCAATAGGTTGGGTTTGCTTCCAATAAGGATTAATTATATCTTAGTTGGGATCAAGTACAAGCGACTGTTTTATTATTACAGAGAAAAAGGAAATAATTTTTAAAAATTTGGATTATTTGGATAAAATGGAGTCTATGGGAGACAGCCATTCCGTAATTCGGCGCTTTCTGGACATCGGGTTTCCGGATAAGGGATCCTATACCTGTACTAATAGTTGGTTCTCTGATCCATTCCCTTTGCTGAAGTAAATTGGTGATCCGGATATTTCAGTGTTTCTAAGAATTACTCAAAACAACTAATTTTATTTTTACTTCTAAGGAAAAGCTGGTTGTTTGCTTAAGATTTACTTTAAAAAGAGCCTGTCAATAAACAGACTCTAAAAAAAGTTGAAAAATTGGCAATTTGGCAAAACCAAGAAAATATTTTGGACAAAATGAATCACGAAAGATTTTTTAATTAATCTAATTAATAGCCATGGATGCCCAAGTTGCAGTATATATACTATTATATTTTTATTTCTGTCAATTTAATATCAAAAGTAACTATTAGGCGGTTATTTATTAAAGTCCAAATGCTAAAAACTCAAAATTTTTTAGTCTTTTTGACTATAAAATCCAAATGTTTAAGTGAAAAAAAAAACTCACATTTTTCATGATTTATTATACCCCAAGGATGGAAAAAGTCTGAATCTGAAAATCCAGCATCTCAGACCTACCGAGGTTGTATATAAGTCAATGGGAGAAGTCCCGAAGATGTTCTGATCTGCACAGGGTTTCATGCAAAAATCCAAAGATTTTGTGGTTTTCAGCAAAAATCCTGAAAAATTCATGTGATTTGAATTTTCGTAAGATTTTCATTATTTTTTGAGTTTTTTCCCGCACTGGAGTTTTTGGGAAAATGTATTGATAAATAAGGGGAAATAACCCTTGCAGATTCGGAGTATTTTTCAGAAAATAATGAGATAAATTTGGATTTTGATAAATAACCCCCTAAGTGTTGAATTTCTTGTACCCTACTTATTTTAGGGGTGATCAAATCAATCATTGATCTGGACAGATAGAATTTCCGTGCAGTTTGACTAATTACAAATCAACGTAACTGTTTATTTTAAGGACAAACATGATCATTTATTTGTTTTAATTTTTTTATATTCAATTTAATTTCTAAAGGGAGTAAATTATTTACTTTGTGTTTGTTTTTTTACCATTCTCTCTGGTCTTGCAATTGTTATTGTTAAATTGAAATTAAAAAAAATTTAATAAATTGCAAACTTTTAAAAATGGAATTAAAAAATCTACTTTGTACATTGTACAAAGTGATGTAAATGAACTAAAAATTAACTATTTCTAAAAAAATGTAAAAATATATCTGTTTTATTGAGACGATAAAACATGTGGAAATTCTAACGCGTAAACATCGAGATTTAGATGAAGGAGGCAAAATTAGATGGATGCAAAATTGGTGGCAGCAGCGAAAAGTTAAAGAATGAATTAAGAAGTAAAATGAATTGATGTAATGAATTAAATATGAGGTGCAACAGGTGAACAAACAATGAATAACATTTTTTAACAAAGACGTGGATTTGGTGTAGATATTAATGAATCAGCAACGAACATAAACACATCAAAATGTATATCAAAAAATATAAGCGGTGAAAGAACTGACGAACGCAAGTAGCAATGACGCAAATGAGGTGGCAGCAGTGTTAATGACGGTGATGATGACGGGTAAGCGCAAGCAGTCGAGAATGGATGGAGACTTGTAAAAAGACATCAAGTGGGAAAGGAATTACCATTCACAGTGAGTGAAGCTGTGGTCTGGTAAACTCCACATACACAAGTATACTCGCCGGCATCTTTCAGGTCCAAATTATTAATGACCAACTCTGCCTCAAGACCTTCCTGTACCATTTTGTACTTATCACATAGCTTCAGAGTCTTGTGTCCTCTCCTCCACTCTAGTAGTGCATTAGGCTTCGTCAGTTTGCAAGTCAACACAACTGAGCTCTCTTCAACAGCTTCTTTGCTCCTGAGTTCCTCTTTAAATTGTGGTGGCACAACTAATATGGAATTAAAAGCAGATAATCATGTGCAAATTAAATATTTTTAAGGCTGATCTTTGATTTACTTCGGGGTGTCAGTGTGATGAAAGCAAAAAAAAAAAACGGTTATCATGAATATGCATGATCAAAATAATGTGGGTAAAGCTGTGATTATGAGAAGTTATTATGGAAAACTGTTAACTATGAATGAAGTGCAACCGATTCAACAATGATTTACCATTCACAGTCAGCATGGCTGTTGTTTCGTGATCTCCACAAAAACACGTGTATTTCCCAGAATCCTGCAGATCTAACTGACTTATAAGTATCTCAGCCACAAGGCCTTCCTGCCTCATCTTATATTTGTCATTGGGCCTGAGGGCTTCCTGTCCTCTCCTCCACCCTACAGAAGCATTAGACTTGGTCAGCTCACAGCGCAGTGTGACGGAGTCTCCTTCAACTGCTTCTTTATTTTTAAGGTCCTCTTTAAAACGTGGGGGTAAAGCTGGCAGAATTTGAAATAAAAAAAAATATAGTTAAAGACTAAAATAATCTTCTATGTTTCTTAGAGTTTAATGCATTTAGCCTGAACCATCTTTCTCCATCAAAAATATATGTCTTCTTTAGCAGTGGGAATCAAAAGATTTTCTTTTTTCGAATTTGTTATTCATATTACCTATAACGCTTAAGATTGACGTGGTCTCCACATCTCCACAAATACAGGTGTAAACCCCAGAATCCTCTTCTTCTAGATGAGGAATCACCAATTCTGCAATAGCACCATCCTGGCGCAATATGTGCTTTTCAGATGTCACCAAGTCCTCACTATTCTTTCTCCATTGCACAGTCACGTCGGGTTTGCTAAGCTCGCAGTGCAGGATAGCTTGGTCGCCCTCTTTTATGTTCTCATCCTTTAGTCCATGTTTGAAGTGAGTAGGCAAGGCTGAGAAATGCAGAGGGCACAATGAATGGTCAAACTAGAGGAGAATCAGCTGAGCACTCAGTTAATGGTCTGTACACCATCACATATAACTAAAAGACAGTACAGAGAGATATTTAATACAAATAAGTCAACATAATGATTCCTCTGTAACTTATAAAACCCTAATTACAATTTCCATAAACAAGTAATGTATAAAAGTAATTTAACATAGAAATTGTCCTGTAGAAGTATGAGTAAATAACATGTATGTGTGTATTTGCTCACCCTTTTTCAGCTATAGACTACTATATAGTACCATGGCACTATTATGTTTTCTTATATTCAGAAAATCTAGAGGTAATTTTTACCATTCACTATTAAGACAGCTGTGGTCTGTTGTTCACCACACACACATGTATATTCTCCCATGTCTTTCAGTTCCAAATTATGGATTATTAGCTCTGCAGTAGCCCCATCCACTCTCATTTCATATTTGGGACTTGATTTCAGAGCTTTGTGACCCTGTCTCCACTCAACATGGCCAGGAGCTTTTGTCAAGACACAGCGTAGAGCAACTGTTTCTCCCTCTGGGCTTTCTTTATTGCTCAGTTCTTCTTTGAAAAGGATAGACAGAGCTGAAGATTGCAGAAGAGATATGGAATGGTCATTGATGGATTCAAGATGACAAAGAAGCTAAAAGGTAACAAACAGTCCTACTGGTCCAAAACAAGAAGAAAACATAAAGAGGACTCGTTAAACAATGTCAAAGATATAAATAAAAAAATCTTAGTTATTACAGAGATCCATGTTGTAGGGCTACATTGAATTTCTCCTTTACAGTAAGGGATAACTTCCATGTCTTTGATGGAGTTCAATCATTATTTTGTGATCTTTTACCATTAACTGCTAGGTTTGCTGTGGTCTCCTGGTCTCCACAAACGCATGTGTATTCGCCGCTGTCTTTCACATTTAGGTCACTGATACTCAGCTCAGCAGCCAAGCCTTCAAGTTTCATTGTATACTTGTCACTTCCCTTCAGCAGCCGGTGACCTTTCTTCCATTCCACCTTTGTGGCTGGTTTGGAGAGTTCACAGTGAAGAGTGACCATTTCTTCTTCTGTAGCTACTGCATCCCTCAGGTTCTTTTTAAAGAATACCGGAAGAGCTAATCCGCAAAATTAAACCACAACTATCAACTATCACGATTATAATTTCAAATTTCAACATGAAAAAGTATAATAAGATATTAGTATATATTTTTTAAGAGATGAACTAACGCAAGTTTTTTTTTTTTTTAACCCACACAGATTTAAAGAAAATAATATCTTAGTTCTTTATACCTGGAAAAAACATCCTATGTCTATCACTGTATATAATAAGACAGAAACATGATGGAAAATAGGAAACCATTTACTGGAAATTGCAACAAATGGAACAGCCATTGAGTATATTTTACCATTCACTGTTAGGGTTGCCGTCGTCTGCTGATCCCCGCACACGCATGTGTAATCACCCGAATCACTTTCTTCAAGATTGCTGATTAAAAGCTCAGCAGAAAGACCTTCTTGCCTCATTGAATATTTCCCACCAGGTTTAAGAAAAGATTGACCTTTCGTCCATTCCAAGACAGCTCCGGGTTTAGTTAACTCACAATGAAGAGTGGCCTGTTGGCCTTCCGTGGCCTTCTCGTCTCTTAGTTCCTCACTGAAACGCGGTGGGGAAGCTAAAGAATAAATTGAACATCTAAAAGATACTAAATCACCAAATAATGTTTTTTTTCTGGGGGGGATTAATTGAGAAACATTTCATTCTGTTTTGGATCAGGGAATTGGAAAGCCTGTAGCAAGTTATTGGTTTTTCATTATACAAAGTCACATCAGAACATCAAAGATCATCAACCATCAAGTAGCAGTTATATCTAATTACACAGTGGAAAATTATGCAATTGCCTATTCAGAATTATCACAACCCAGGATTTAAATATATACATGTAGATAGATTCCATTGCTGGGATATTATCCAACATACTGGGGTTATTTATTAACTTTTTGCTGCAGAACGCAAATTTTTTGTTTGTTTTTTAAATTTTTCAGGATTTATGAAAGTCTGATGTTGCAAAAAGTCAGAATCACAAAATCTGCCATTTTAGACCTGCAAAGGTTGTATTTAACTTTTGGGAGAGGTCCCAATCCTATTTGGATGTTTCTGTGGTCTGCCCTGGAATTAGCCCGAAAATCCAACTATTTCTGTCTTTTCAGGCAAAAATTCCAAAAAGCTGGGATGTTCAGGAAAAAACCTGAAAAAAATATACGATTCGTAAAAAAACTAAAAAAAATCATATGATTCAGGTTTTTGCTCAATTTTATCGAGTTTTCCCCCTGATCCAATTAAATCAAGCTTTTTTTATAATTAATAAGGTCCAATCGTGGATTCTAGTTTGGTTGGATTTTAGTAAATAACCCTCCCCATTATATTATAATGAATATGTCTTATAAGAAGCAACATACTGGGTGCCCTACACTTAGATTATAATGAAGATGTCATATAAGGAAGGTGCCTTTAGCCTGTAGGTGTCCTGATGCAGAACCCTAATGTAAAGTCCTTTGTTCCTCAAGGATTTTATTGTCAGAGCATCAGAAGTGTTTTGCTGTCACATAGGCATTCAGCCTTGAGATGTTTATTTCCATTACTAGAAATACTATGGTGCTTATATTTTGTTGTATTTCTTCTTAAGTAAGGGTTTTGCTGGACAATGATAGGGTCCATACTGTTTACTATGTCAACACAACTCAGTTAGTTTTTTTCACCCAGACCTCACATACCAACATATTAAAAACCCATTACTTTCAAAATTAATCTAAGGAAAACTTAGGCATAACAAAAATGAAGAAGAAAGACTTCATGAAGGTTGCACTAGGAGACCCTCACAAGTAATTGTACTGCCATTTTAGTTGTTTTGTTGGGCTCTCCTTTAAAGCCTCATTTACAAGTAGTTTTAGCTTATATCTTTTCCCTGGATTGTACTCTTGTACCTCCCTGTATGGTTCAGTGAATGTCATTAGTATAACTCAATAGTCAAGGCAATGGATTCAAAAACCGTAGACACTGGAAAGATGTTCATTAACTCATGGAAACAGTGCAGACAATTGGTCAGGCTCTTGTCTTTTGTATCCTACTGACTTCAAAACCAACCCTCTAGAATAGACCGTTATAAAAACCATTCTAAGCCAAATTATACAGACCAGAATCCTTATGTCCTTGAACCAACAATTAAAGTAACGTTCCCAGATATGGGGACATACTGTATCTAGACAATCCAGCCAAAAGGACTGAATTGATTGTATTTCTTAGTCATAGGCTTTACATGTACTGTTAATATGAATGAATTTTGTTACAACAGCGCCACCTGCTGGTCATTTTCCCACCAGTCTGACCAGCAAGTAGTCAAGGAAGAAGTTGTCAGGAGAAACATAGAGACTGCTCTGATGTTCTTCGCTTAGGAAAGATGTGAGAAAGGTTTCTAATTTTTTTACTAAGCAGAAAAACATCAGCCTCTTTCTTTCTCCTGACAACTTCCTTGACTACTTGCTGGTCAGATGGGTTGGAAACTGACCAGCAGGTAACAAAATTCATTCATATTAACAGTACATGTATCCCTTAATACCTTGTAATTAAAAAAAAAATAGAAAATGAATGTAGATTGCAAAAGTGCTTAGAAAAGCACCCTCAATTATTTTATATTCACTTGTTTTAAAGGCTTACTTATCCTATAACTGCAATTGGCTTGCAATTCGTGCTGATGAAAGACCTCCATGATCTGGTAACCTTAAGTTATATTAAATTATGTTCACTGTGTTCTTCTATCTACATAATAAACAAATGAGCCATCACAAATAGAAATATGCATTTCTATTTGAGATGTGAGATGTACCAACTCACCTCAGTCTCCAACAGCCTTCACCCAACATTGCCATGCTAGGAAAGGTTAATCAAGAACAAATGGCAGAATCCAAGTTAGCTATTACTAGAATAAACCAGTTGAAGCATAACAGGCCATGAAATGTCTCAGCCTCAAACCTATTAGACCATTAGTACAATGTAATACAGGCAGACATACCTAAAGTATACTATGAATGTAAAGGAGAAACAAAAAGGCATTACCAACTACTGTCACTGTTGCTGTAGACTTGTGGTCCCCGCACACACAACTATAATCGCCTGAATCCTCCAATACCAGGTCACGTATTTCTAGCTCGGAAACTGCACCTTCCTGTCGGATCTTATACTTTTTGCTCTGTTTTATCATTCTGTGATCTTTCTTCCATTCAACGGAGGCATTGGCCTTTGTGAGCTCACAGCGCAGGGAAGCACATTCACCTTCTGAGACCTTCTGGTGTTGAAGTTCTTCTTTGAAAAGGGCTGGCAGTTCTAGAAGCACAAATAGGAACAACAAACTTTATTGATAATCAAAAAGAAACTATGCTACTGTATGTCAGGAATAACTATTTGTTCTCCTACACTGTCATGAAGGTGCAAGCACATTATAGTAGTTTGGGTGACTAATGTGTCATTGATAGTACTAAGTTCATGAACATCATGGGTTGATTAGGGGCAATCAGAGAGCAAGAACCAATGGCATCATATAATAAGCAAAAGCGCAAAGGCTGGGGTAAAACTTACAATAGTAGGTTTGTCCTTACAAAGTCTACCTCAAGTTGTCTCAGGGGCACTTTCTAGCAGGCATGTACTGTAGAGTTCCCATTCCACATCAGTGCTCCTGGCAGAATGTTTTTTTTAAGTGCAGTATTAAAAACACAAGGTGCAAGGGGGGCAGGGTAACCAATGGACCGAGGATTTATATCTGCCTGTATTAAGCTCTGAGGAGGTGATGTGCGCCCATGGCGGGGCCAGAGTTCAGAGGAGAAAGGAGCCTAATGGCCACACATTGCCCTCTGGATCAGTACTTGACCCGGAAGTCTTGCACTGGAATCCTTAAAGTGCAAAAAGTGCTAAAAAAGAATAAATAAATATAATTTAAAAAGCGCAGTTGTGAAACTGCCCCAGATGAATGAATTATAAAAATGTATCATATTGCCATGCAAAAAGTCTGGGGTTATGACATGTGCAAAAGAAAGTGATCCGGTGCATTTAAAGTGCCAGTGCTTCATGGTGACCAACCACCAGTGTTCTTCTGGCACCCCAGGTTTGCAAGGCCTGGGGCACTATACGGGGCTTCATTTCTTGAGCAGGCCCTTGGCCAAAGGATCAAGTGTTTCTCTGCTACACCAGGGAAGGGGCTCCCGAAATACCCTCCTAAGCTACAGAGTATCCCTTTCAACTAAGAACAGATACTACACTTTATCTTAGCCAAAAGGCAGAGGAAATATGTCCTTACTCAATGTAACAAGGCTTTAGAAACCCTTGCTCCAAAGAAAAACACATAAATTGAATCGTGGAATTATAATATGCACTATGCTAAAACAACATTCACTGCCGATAATATTCATTGTTGCTTCAATAGCTGTGCTTTTATCATTTTGGTTTTCTCACCCTTAACTTTAACACGTGCAGAAGTCTGTTGGTTTCCAGTATCACAAGTGTAGGTACCAGAATCCTCTGGTCCTGCCTTATAAATAATTAAATCTACTAGGCATCCTTTTTGCCTAAATTCATATTTCTCATTGGCTTGAAGGGTTGCGATGCCCTTTTTCCACGTGACTGGGGCGTCAGGCTTAGTGACTTCACAAGATAAAGTCACGGAGGAGCCTTCTTCAATCTCAGCATCTTTCAGGTCTTGTTTGAAGCGAACGGGCAGGGCTAAAGATAGAAAAGTGTGAAACAAATGTTTCATTATTCATTGTGCATTTCTTATGTAGAGGAAGCAGTTTTTAAGAGTTCACTAGTTCCTGCAGTTTATAACAGGGTTAACAATGGAATGGTCTTGTTAAAACCCTGAGCATTGCTATGGTACCACAAGTAAGGCAAACACTATTAGAAATGTCCCATAATCAAAGCAAATTCTTATCCTTTTTCATGTAATTATTATATATATATTATTATAAGGGAGTCATGATTTTTATTAGGGATACACCGAATCCACTATTTTGGATTCGGCCGAACCCCCGAATCGTTCACAAAAGATTCGGCTGAATACCGAACCGAATCCGAACCCTAATTTGCATATGCAAATTATGGGGTGGGATAATTTGCATATGCAAATTAGGGTTCGAAGCATATGCAAATTAGGGGTGGGAAGGGGAAAATGATTTTTTACTTCCTTGTTTTCTGACAAAAAGTCACACAATTTCCCTCCCTGCCCCTAATTTGCATATGCAAATTAGGATTCGGATTTGGTTCGGCTGGGCAAAAGGATTCGTCCGATTCCGAATCCTGCTGAAAAAGGCTGAATCCTGGCCGAATCCCGAACCGAATCCTGGATTCAGCGCATCCCTAATTTTTACACTACAAATAATTTACTCTACCATGTAAAATTTAATTAATTCTTATCCCAACAAGTGTTTTTTTGTAATATTGGTGTGTAGGTGCATCTCAGGTCATTTTGCCTGGTCATGTGCTTTCAGAAAGAGCCAGCACTTTAGGATGGAACTGCTTTCTGGCAGGCTGTTGTTTCTCCTACTCAATGTAACTGAAGGTGTCTCAGTAGGACATGGATTTTACTTTTGAGTGCTGTTCTTAGATAGGTTACTTCCCATTGGTCTGCTGCTGGGGGGGTGATATCACCCCAACTTGCAGTAAAGAGTGACTGAAGTTTATCAGAGCACAAGTCACATGATTGGGGGCACCTCGGAAACGGATATGTCTAGCCCCATGTCAAATTTCAAAATAAAATATCACAAAATCAGTTTGCTCTTTTGAAAAATGGATTTTAGTGCAAAAGTCTGCTGACAGTATTTAAAATGTTGTGCCTTTCTTTGAAGAGCTTAGTGGACTTTTATAGCTCACAAATGTCCTCTTATTTATTAAGGGAATAGATAAAGTCATGAGTACAGAAGTATGAAACTTTGAATGTACTGCCAACCTGGAAGTAAGAAATAATGTGGTGTTCTTACCAGTCACTGTCACATTGGCTGTGCTCTTTTGGTCTCCAATATCGCAAGTATAGTCTCCAGAATCTTCCGTCTTTGCATTCAGAATAAACAGCTCAGCCACAGTGCCGACTAGCTTCATGTTGTACTTCTCTCTATTCTCTAGGACTTGGCTGCCCTTCATCCAACGAACAGACGCACTTGCCTTGCTCAGTTCACAGTGCAACTTCACGCTGCCTCCCTCTTTGGCTTTCTCATTTCTGAGCCCTCGTTTGAACAAAACTTGCTCAACTGGAAGAGATGCATATGTTTCTATTGCACAGATCTATTTTTTTCAAGTCAGAAAATCACTAAAAGTTTTCACTAAAAGGCTTCTTATATGGTCAGATGTAATGGAAATGCTTACTTGCCAATAGCAGTGAAGCTAGTCACAGTGAACCTCCTTACAAATATCAGAGGTGGTGTCTTTGCTAACCAACAAGACCCCTCTAAGCAGGTGATCACTTGACTATTTTTACCTTGAGTGGTTAGGCTCTCACTGGAAAGACACATGAGATAGGTCTATGTTGGGAAATTATGAAGGGTGGTCCCAACCCTAACTAGCACCCACAAGCTAGCATTGTGGGGTCTTTACCTTTCACAGTTAGAGTTGCTGAGGAGGTCCTATCCCCAGTTCCACATTTATATATCCCAGCATCTTCCTCTACTAAATGGTGAATCAGTAGTTCCACCCTGTGGTCTCTCACTCGCATTTCATGCTTCTTGTTGGCTTTAAGCACATTTCCATCTTTGCTCCATTCTACCTCGGCGTCAGGATTGGACAGTTCACACCACAGGGTGGCTGTTTCCCCTTCCACAGCTTCAGTGCTCTGCAGCTCCCGTTTGAAATAGGCTTGTGGGGCTTAAATGGAAGAAAGATCAGATGACATTGGATGTTGGGAGCCATAACAGACATGGCTTGTTTCATTGGTTAATGCAGATACATTTCAGAGGCACTTGTAATCATTATCAATTCTTATACCTTCTAATTTCATCAACAGATTATTGGGAATTGTGGCATACATTAGTATCATCTATGCATGATATAAGAGCTCAGAACCTTGACTACCCTTTGTATATGTGCAATGGAATGTGTTGCTTTAGAGAATACATTTCAGAACAATATCTAGAATACAGAGGAACATGTATTTCCTGAAAATGTCTCATTCTGAATTCAGCTTAATAATGACCATAACTAAATGGGACATAGGGGGTTCTTTCCTTATTCCAAGGACTTTTGTCTCAGCCCAAAATGAGTATAACATAAACACAGGGAAGAACTTCTTTAGATATTTCAAAACTGAAATAACCTACTATCAGGACAATGGCACATGGGAAGTTGTGGTCCCCTTTGACCTCTTTCTCTTGGAGCATCATCAAGATGGGGGGCCTTATTTATCAAAATCTGAATTTTAAAAAAGTAATCTGAGTATTAAAAAAGTCATACCAAACTAGAATCCACAATTTGACCTTATTTACTATTAAAAAAACATGATTTAATCAGGGAAAAACTCAATAAAATAGAGTGAAAATCTAAATTGTATGATTTATTTTCTGATTTTTTTCCCGAATTGCTCGATTTTTCTGGCCTTTTCCTGAAAAGTCAAAATTTTTCGGATTTTTGCCTGAAAAGGCCGAAATAGTCAGATTTTTGGGTTAATTCCAATGCAGACCACAGAAACTTCCAAATAGGATATGGGCCGACCCCTATTGATCTGAGATACCGGATTTCAGATGCTGACTTTTTTCAGCATTGGGCTTTAATAAATACCAAAACATTTGGATTTTATAGTAAAACAAAAAATAAACATTTTCAAGATTTCAGACTTTAATAAATAACCCCCTAAGAGTTCTGTACTTTAAGCAGCTTTCTGATTAGTAGAATGGGCATAATGCAAAATCCACACAGACAGAAAAAATACTATAAATCTTGCTTAATGGGTGTTATTTTAAGGTCTGAAATAGTTTCACCAATTACAAACTTTATCTCTAGAAAAGAACATTTTCATCATTAATATTCCTTGCTAAATACATCCCACTGTAAAAAAGCAAGAATGAAATATTGAACATTTACTAGGACAAAGTGCTATTTAGTGAACCATGCACGGAGAAAGAAAAATAAGATTAGAAGATTCAGACAGAGTGATGGCATGTAAGTGTCTGCAGCAGGTAGTTCATGTCTTTGGCAAAAAAATAAGATCAGTTGGCATTCTGCATCTTCTTATAAGGCCTATCAGTAGTGACAATCAAACAGTTTGTTTAATGAATGATCAACTAAGGATTACACTTCCAGTTCAATATATTAAAGCTGAGACCAATTTATTCCATTGTCATCATGCAGTGACCACTCTCTTTCTAGAGAAGGTCAATGTGGTCATCAAACCCTTTGGCCAAAATGTCATGCTTCCACTACATGTTGGTTTGCAACTACAATGTTTTACTTCTTGCTTTAATTAACTGTTGCTCAGGAACATGAAGCAGAAAACTGTTGGCCTTCAGTACATAGACTATGCCTTTAGATGATCCTTGAAGATCAAAAGATGGTTTCTATGTTTCAGCTTTTATTGCCAGATCACGTGTTGCATCTATCTGCTGAGTTCTCACAAAGTGCTTTGGATTAGTTTCTGACAAGGCCAAACATTCTGCTTGGGACGTCTTACCCAGGTCCGGATTTGTGGAAAGGCCACCTAGGCCCGGGCCTAGGGCGGCAGGATTTTAGGGGGGCTGCATGCTGCCCAACCACACCCACATTGGTTCAAAAACACTGGGGATGCACTGGAGATAAATTTCCCCAATCCCCATTGCTCCAGTCCAGATGATGAAAATTTGCACTAATAAAGGGGAAGGGAGAGGGGAGACAAATGGCAGCAGGCCTAGGGGCACCCACTATGTAAATCCGGCCCTGGTCTTACCCTAAACAGCAACAACTGCACTAGTTTTAGAGGTCCCAAATTCACAGACATAAGAGCCACTGTCTACCCCCATTGCATTACAAATGACAAGAGAAGTTTCACATCCAGATATATTAATTTGGTACTTGGACGATTGTTTGAGAACTTTTCCATCTTTATACCATTTTACAGATCCATTTGTTTTGGAGATCTTACAGTGAAGAGTCACTTTCTCACCCTCTGTAACTTCGCAATGACTCAGTGCCATTGTAATAATGCAAGGTTTCTCTAAAACAACATAGAACCACAACTTTACTTATTCACTTTATATATTATATATTGTTACAATAATTTGGAAGATGGTGCCTATATTTTGCCTGTGCAACATTGGGTTTTAGTACACATCAAGGAGGTAGTCGCCTAAAGATTCATAAATAAATATTTAGCACAGATAATTGGGGAGAAAATATTAATGTTTCTGTTTTAAATATCCCCCATACAGCTAAAAAATTATAAGCATCATTTGCTAAGCAATCTCATGTAAATCCTGACCAGTAGAGAAACCACTGGGCATTATGTCTTGAACTAATATGCCCACTGGTACAAATTTGTTTGTCTGTGTCCACTTTAAAGATCTGGACATTCCCACCTTTGTACACAGTTACTTTTGACTACCAAATTTACAGTCCTTTAATCAAAGTTGCTTCAGGGATAGAGAATGGTATCCATCAGGATAGGATTGAATCTCATTTACATCATTGGTATGCAATGGGGTTTTGTCCAAGGACCACTGTACATTTCTGTAATGTGTTGCAGAGATTCTACATTTAAATGTGGCGCTTTCGCCTTCATAAACTTCAATGTCCTCCAGGTCTTCAACTATAAGAAATTTGTGGCCTAAAATTAACATAGAGAATTGAAACACCTAGTTCCAGATATACACATGTGGTAATCTGCATTAGTTTCCACTTATAAACGGGGAATGGCGTGGCTATCCCCCTGATGGTCACAAGTATTATTTCTCAAATTCTCACCCAGCAATATAACAGGAGATACACCAAAAGTGCCGCATTCTAGAAAAAAGTGTGTACATGTGTCCAAAAATATGGCTGAAATGCTTAGTTGGCTGAATTTTGTACAAAAAAATATTTTAGCCAATTCAAGCCAAGTACTCTTACCTTTGACAGTGAGGTTGGCCTTCGTCTGTGCGTCCTTAATATCACATACATAGAGGTCACTGTCACTCTTCTCCAAGTCATTGACCTGCAAGCTTAGGGCATTGCCTTTTTGACTCATTTCATATTTTTCACTGGATTTGATCTCCGTTATCCCTTTTCTCCAGGTTACAGAGGATGCCTTCTTCTCTGTCTCACAGTTAAAAACTGCAGACTCTCCTTCTTCAATATTAATATCTGACAATTCCTTTTTGAACCAGTTGGGTTTTTCTATCAAAACAAACAAAAATCAAGATGGTAAAAACTACAGGGTAATAAAGATGAAGAAGACATGCTCTGAGCCGTATTAGCCATTGCTAGTTAATAATAATAATTTATAATAATTAATTATAATAATTAATAATAATTAAATCCCGATCTGTTCTGAAGCATTACCAGCATAACATAAAAATTGTACAGAAAATGAAGAGGCTGATTTATCAGTTTTTGAGTTTGGAAATCTCATCATGGGGAAAAAATTCACGATTAAACTGTATCAACTTTTTTTATACAGCACAATTTTTTCCTGGATCACTACTTAATTGGATAAGCTTAATCATGTTAAGTTGAAGAAAAAAAAACAGCACTTAATTCCATCCACTTTCATTAACATTGTTTTAAAAATCTCAAAAACTTGATTGAGTGTTCAAAATGCACCTCCCATTGACTTCTATAGACGCTCAACTGATTTTACCTGCCACATTTTAAATCAACATTATAGATAAACAAATGACTTTAAAAAAAATAAAATAAAAAAAGTAAATAAATACTAAAATATGGGAGTAAAACATAACTTATTTTATGTCAAGCATAATTATCTCTCACAGTTCTGTACAGGTAACTTTATTCTTGCTATACCTTTTATTTGGACGCTGGCTTTTGTTTGGGAGATGCTGGTTTCACAAGTATACTCTCCAGAGTCTTTTGAGGTGACTTCATGGATTGTCATTCGGGTTTCAGTTCCTTCCTGGAAAAATTCATATTTTTGGCTTTTCTTCAGCAGTTTTCCATCTTTGCACCATTTTACATTTGTGTCTTCTTTAGATAGTTCACACTTCAAAATAACGTCTTCTCCCACTGGAACGGTTTTATCTTCCAATGGTTTTATTATTTCAGATGGTTTTTCTGAAGGAGAGAAGGTACTAATAAAACTACTAACCCACAATAGACTAACTAACTAATAAATATACACTAAATACAATAATATATAGGAAAAGTTAAATTTTCCATGAGAATAAAAGTCAGATTTCGTCTGGTAGTCTGTACTTCATGAATCCAGTATCACCATACCCCCAAATATCTGGTTCCATGTTTAGGTGCTCGTGTTTCCATCTCCACTACATTTGAGCTGCCACAATGGTTTCTATTAAAACCATCAATTTCTACCACAATCCAAATGACTCAATTTTGAACTTAAATTTAAAAATGAACACAAAATCACATCAAAATTGAATGTTTGCTTTTTTTACGGAAAAAAAACTTGATTGAATGCAACTGTGTAAAAACTTGAATGCATCAATTTTGTATTCTACTTTTTAATGGGTCTACAAACTCTCAAAAATATTAAAAATTCTGAAAACTCGAATTAAATTTTTTTTTCATATTTTGCCCATGACAACTCCCAATGACGTCTACATGAACTTTAAAAGTTTACTTTAGAAGTTTTTACTTTAGAACTTTAGAAGTTTAATATTTCAGTTTTTTAAAATCTTTCAAATATTTGTGATTTGGAAAATATAATTTGATTTCATGAGTTTAAGTGCAAATAAAAATTTTAATTGTGGTAAACGTTCTAATTTGAAAGCAAATCCTGAAAAGAAGTGCCCAATTTGCATATATACAAGAGGGTGAAGCTTTGTCTAATGTTTCACCTCTGTTTTTGCATTATTAGGAATGTCCATCTTCAATTTATAGCTACTTCTGTAAACATCTGGGAGGGCAGTAATATTAACTGACCTTTAATAGTCAGTGATGCCTTGGAGTTCAGATTTCGAGCTGTGAATATGACTTCCCCAGCATCTCTTGCTCTCACTTCTTTTATATGAAGTACATATTTCCGTCCCTTATTAGAGACATTGAAACGTTGGTCACCTTCTACACTCTGTTCATTCACTGTCCAGGAACATTCATCGATGCTCTCGTGAGAAAGAATACACTCAAAGGTACAACTCTCACCTTCTTTAGCCTCTGAGCTCTTGAGACGCTTAGTGATTCCAATGTTGAGCTCTGTTAGAGTAAGTTTAAATGACAAATTGTGCAACAACTTTTAATCATACACACTGTTGGGCAGTTAAATAGATTGTAAATGTTATACAGTTTTCAAAAGAACAAATTGCTCATTGAGGAAAAAGGGCATTTTACCATATATACTCGAGTATAAGCCGAGTTTTTCAGCCCCCAAAATATGTTGAAAAACTCTACCTCGGTTTATACTTGGGTCAAGCGCAAAAACATCTAAGAATAGTCGCCAGCGTCTAAGAATAGTCGCCGGCGCCTAAGAATAGTCGCTGGCGTCCAAGAATAGTCGCTGGCGTCCAAGAAAAATCTCCAAGAATATTCGCCGGCTTCCAAGAATGGTCGCCGGCATCCAAAAACGAGACGCCGGCACCTCCAATGGGAGCAGAAACCCTCAATTTTTTAATTAAAACTTACCAGAAGCTGCTGCATTTCTCACCCTCGGCTTATACTCGAGTCAATAAGCTTTCCCAGTTTTTGGAGGTGAAATTAGGTACCTCGGCTTATACTCGAGATGGCTTATACTCAAGTATATACGGTATTAGCAGAAAAAAATAAAAACCCTGTAAAATCTCATTATTAGCTGCCAATTTTTTTTTCTAATTTCTAAAAAAAATTTTTAAAATGCAAAGTTTTCAAAAAAACACAAATTCAAAAATATTCAATAATGTGTTTTTTTTCTCTGAATTGAATTTTAATGAAATTAAACATTTCTTTTAATTATAACAAGCTGCATTCATTACAAAAAATCACAACTTTTTGAAACCAGCTTTTATGTCTGTTATTTACAGTTTTTGCCTATGCATTTTTGCAATTTACGTAAAAGTATTTTTTATGGCTAAGAAATAGTTTTTTTTGCAACATAATAGTCCTCTACTAGTAAGCTGCACTCAATACTTTACCCATTTGGATGTTAGGAAAATTTCCCTGCGCCTAGTAATTCTTGAGAATAATGTTTTTTTTCTAGAAGGGCAGTGAGAGGTAGCTAATGGCAGCGCTGAACCAAAGTAAACAGGCCAGTATGTGTACAGTACACACTCTGATGCATACGTGTCACCACAGAAGAACAAAGGCCTACAGGAGGAACCCAGACAATAATTAAGGTATGCAGCACTGTTTGAGCTTGGTTGTGTGAAGAAGCACAGCAATCTTGTGCCACATGACTTTAGAAGTAGAATTCTACCATCAAACAGCAGCAATTCATTCATTACATACCCTGCACACTGATTTTGGACTTTGCAGTATCTGTTCCAATATCGCAGATGTACAGTCCTGCATCAGACTTGTTAAGGTCATGGATTATCAAGCACACGGTTTTTCCTGCCTGCATCTGCTGATACTTGTCTCCATTGGGTAGGACTTGGTTATCTTTCTTCCAGACTGGTTTCACCTTGGCTTTGGAGACTTCACACCCTAAAGTAACCATTCCTCGTTCCTCACCTACAGCATCATCTAAGGACTTCATGAAAACTGCTGTTTTTTCTGGACAAAACATACAGACCATCTTATGTTTCCAACAATATAAGCAATCAACAGGTCAAGAAAATCCTTATTATGTTATGTTTTTAAATAGTACATGCAGAATCATGGGTTACTCCAGTAATCTAAGGGGCACATTTACTAAGGGTCGAATATCGAGGGTTAATTAAACCTCGATATTCGACCATCAAAGTAAAATCCTTCGACTTCGAATCTCGAAGCCGAAGGATTTACCGCAAATACTTTGATCGATCAAAGGAAAATTTGTTCCATCGATCGATTAAATCCTTTGAATCAAACGATTCGAAGGATTTTAATCCATCGATCGAAGGATTTTTTATGGGGAAGGTCCCCATAGGCTAACATTGAAGCTCGGTAGGTTTTAAGTGGCGAAGTAGGTAAAGTTTTTGAGACAATACTTCAACTATCGAATGGTTGAATAGTCAAGCGATTTTTAGTTCGAATCGTTCGAATCGAAGTCAAAGTCGTAGTCGAAGGTTGAAGTAGCCTATTTGATGGTCGAAGTACCCAAAAAAAACTTTAGAAATTCGAAGTTTATTTACTTCGAATCCTTCACTCGATCTTAGTAAATGTGCCCCTAAGAGTAGTAACGTTTGGGAAGAAAGACATAAGCGCAAATATGCTCATACTACGCTAATTCACTAAAATGCGGAGTTTTGTCGTGGGCACCGAACACTGGTGACTTTTCGCTAGCGTTTCTTCGGCAATGCGAGCATTTGATAGTAAAGGTGTGCTAGCATTCATTTCTGCCTAGCAAAACTTCATTAGGGATCTTGCGCTCAGGTCAATTTGCATAGGGTCGGGAAATTTAAAGTTGTATGGACTTCTTTATATTAAATGTTGGGGCATATACTTACAAACAGTGGCGTAACTAGATATTACTGGGCCCCACAGCAAATTATTTTTCAGGCCCCCAAAATGTTTAGAGGTTGACTTGTTTCTCCAATATTTATTGAAATTGTATATGAATTAGGGCCTCATGGGGCCCCTATACCTCCTGGGCCCCCCTGCAGCCGCAGGGTCTGCTTCCTCTATAGTTACGCCCCTGCTTACAAATTACACTTTTTAAAACACATGTCCAGGGAACCTTAATAGAGTAATTCTAATGCCCTACACATGTGCCCACTGTAAAATTAATGTTCCATATGTTTGCAAATGTATGGGGAAAACTGGTTATCTAAAAAAAAGTTCAAGTTAGCTCTTTTGCAGGCAATCAGAAAAAAGTGTTTTTTGAATTTTGATGCCTCTTCGACTCACAGAATATAATGTACAGTACGTGACAGAAGACTGAGGAAGTTCTAGCTACTTTGATGCACTTCACCTGGTCTGAGGTGGCAAAGACAACTCTGGCTAAAGAGGTAATGTTCAGTAAAATCTGCACTTTATTGAATTTGGGGAGTAATGACCATTCGCCAGAGCGAAAAGTAGCCTGGCGAAAGAGTGTGAATGACCCCTAGCGCGTCTCTTTTGCTAGTAAATTGTCACCTGCGACATTTTATTACATTACTGCTAGTTTAAATAAATACTGTATTTGGAGAAACATTGTAAATAATTCAGCAATCATTAGCTATCAACTTAAAGCCATCAGACAATGCCAGTCATTACACCAACCTTTAACCTTCAGCTGTGCACTGAAGGAGAGTTTCTTAGTCTTCACACTCACTGTTCCAGAGTCCTCGGGGGCCACCTGTTTCAGCGTAAGAGTGTGAGTGGCCCCAATTTTCTGAATGTCATTGAAATTATTGGAGTACAGGAGGGTGTTGTTCAGGAACCATTCCACCTCCTCATCATCGTGGGACAACTCACAGGAGAACACAGCACAGCTTTCTTCTTCAACCTCCACATCCTTCAAGGGCTTCAGGACTTTCACATCACGGGCTGTTATGGAAAATAGATAGGGAATGTACAATGTACCATAACTGAAAATACCGATTAAAATCCTAGTTTTTTTAAAGTTTTACAAACTATATATCTAGTAAACATATCTCCATAAAGGTAATTTAGTTATTTTGGATCTAGCCGTGATGTCAATATATTGTGTTTGTTAGTAAGAACTGACATTTTATTTATTATTTTAATGGGTCCTTGGACAAAGATAATTTTCAATCTGTCTGATCAATGACATGACAATGACCCCAATAGTAGCCTTAAATATAAGTTGAGGAGGGGGTAGACTTAGGTTAACTTTAGATCCATCTGTGTTGCCTGTAAGATCCAGAGGAAGGAGTTTGCATGCAATGAACATACAAGTCAATATGACCCATTTGTAACAAACTCACCACATGGGGGTTACTTTAACCAGGGGATTGAAGGGTTAGCATCGCCTAATGCAAATGACCAGTGCCTTAAACACTTTTTCCAATCAGGCAGGGAGGTGCAAACATATGCAAATCTGACCAGAGCACATTAGGAGTAAAATATGGTGAATACCATGACACGTTATGATGGTCATGAACTACAAAACATGCAAAGAATGACTGGTACAGAGGATGTGCACAATCCAATTTTGTGTTCGCAACTTTGGTTGGTCTTCCAGTATTGGAAAATACAGATGACAACAAACACTAATATATAATCTAAAACCTTCCTACCATGTACATTCAGGTTTCCTGATGTCTCGGCATCTCCAGCTTTGCAGGTATATGTTCCGGAATCCTCTGGAGTCACCTGTAATATCTTGAGCTCTGCCATGTTCCTCTCCAGCTTCAGTTTGAACCTCTCTGATGGTTCAATTTGACATTTATCTTTAAACCATTCCACAAACTTGGGAGGAGGCTTAAATTCACAGGACAGTATCACAGTCTGGCGCTCATTGGCAGTCTTATCCTCAATACGTTGGGTTACCCGAACGGGGATTTCTAACAGAAAAATGAGAACAATAAATGTATGCCTGATTAAATTTGGACTGCTTAATTCATGTTCTTCAGATCAGAATGTGAAGGACTGAAGTTATTCTTCATTTTTAAATTCCCTTATGAAACACAGACTAAAGCCGGTATTCTAAAAAAGGGTGGGGTAAAAATGGGCTTAACTAACTTAAAGGAACAGTAACACCAAAAAATTAAAGTGTCCTAAAGTAATGAAAATATCATGTACAGTTGCCCTGCACTGGTAAAACTGGTGTGTTTGCTTCAAAAACACAACTATAGTTTATATAAACAAGCTGCTGTGTAGCCATGGGGGCAGCCATTCAAGCTGGAAAAAGGAGAAAAGGCACAGGATACATAGCAGATAACTCATAAGCTCTGTAACATACAATGAGATTCTTCAGTGCATATCTGTTATCTACTGTGTATCCTGTGGTTGAATGGCTGCCCCCTTGGCTACACAGCAGCTTGTTTATATAAACTATAGTAGTAGTTTATAGTGTTTCTGAAGCAAACACACAAGTTTACCAGTGCAGCACAATAGTACATTATATTTCCATTACATTAGGGCACTTTCATTGTTTGGTTTAACTGTTCCTTTAACTTACTTCTGCTTGATTAAATTAGAGAGCAATTCCCCACATTTTCCATTGTGAATGAATATTTGGGATTCTGCATAACAAGGAACCCTATCTAAGATGGACTAAGTAGAAGAAGGCGGCTGTTTCAAATATCTTAAGTTGCAGCCACCATTCGGTATGTATTTTGTATGTTTTTTATATGGTTTTTACAACACAACAACTCCTACACCTTACCTTTAACCAAAAGTTTGGCAGAAGACTTGGACTTTCCAATGTGAAACTGGACAGCTCCAGACATCTCAGGAGAAGTCTTTCTCAATGTCAGTCGGTGGACGGTTCCATCTTGTTCTATGGTGATGCCTTTTCCATCACAAAGAACTTCTCCACCGAGGGACCATTTCGGGGGCTTCACTGACACAATCGATGTGACACATTCAAATGTAGCAGATTCAGGCTGTGTCACTTCTACATCTGCCAGTTCCTTCACAATATTAATTGATTGTTCTGAAAAATGAAAGATATATGTCATAAAATACAAGGACCTGTAATTTTAGGTTTTTAACTTTTATTAGTCAAGGAAAATTGCAGCTTATGTATCAATATATCTGTGGAACAATGTATCTGTGGAAACATGCAGTACTCATCCACTAGTAGTGGTGCTGCGTAATAACAGGTTCCTCGCAGCATTCCGAAGATGCTCTCTTATTCTGCATATCAGATAACCAGAGAGGAAGGAGCCCTCACAAAACTTGGGCAGGAAACCTGAAGCTCTTTCCGAACCCAATTGTACTCATGTATAATCATAACCATTGCATGATGTCCAGGACTTGACTACCACGGTTGCTGAGAACACCAGCTCTGCACAGCTGTCTGAGATCTCAAGTAAAAGTAACCAAACTACCATTGGGAGGGTACAGGCAGAGGCCACAAGTGAAAGGTGCACATGGAAGGCTCCACTACCTCTAGAGAGGCTTGAGACTTTGTGCATAGATTGAACTTTACAATTACTGCTGCTCGTGTGCAGTTTCTAAGTGGCCTTTTACTTAGAGGTGCCATTATAACCAGTTATACATAGGTTCTCACTACTTTTTTGTCTGACCTCCAGTAGGTATGTACCTTAATTAATCCCACTTTAGAAGATAGCACCAGGAGAATGTTACATTCACTTAGAAGTAAAAATACAGAAAAAAATTGTACTGTATGATCTATGTTTAGAATGTCATCAAACTCTTGTTGTGTAATTACCCTCCACTTTGTTGGTTACAGTTTTCATTTAAGTCTTAATTAAATCATTTTGATGATTGACATTGCTATCTTTGCATCTTTCAAGTCGCTCTTATACTTAAGAATGAGGTAAAATGTTTAGTATTTTTCAAGCTATACTAATGTTTCTCACCTTCAATCAGAAGTTTAGCTGAAGTCTTGTCATCTCCAGCATCGCATGTGTAGGTATCTTCATCCTCAAACTCTGCTTCATTGATGATGAGTTTTCTGTACAGCCCCTGGCTCACAATCTCATATTTATCACCCGGGGCAATCTGCTTGTTCTTTTTGTACCAAGTCACTTCTGCGCTAGCTCTTGAAACTTGGCACTCAAGGAATGCCCTGTGCTTCTCTATAGCAATCTTATCACGGAGGGGCTTCACAATTTTTATAGGAAGTTCTGTAATGATATTGATACAGTCATAAGGTTTCATGTGAAGAAGGGTCCATGTGTATTGTGTATTATGATGGGCATAGGTGAATAAGTTAAACTAAGTCAAAACCAATATGTGAACGAAAATAAATTGCATATAAATTCATGTAAAACAAATCATTGATGCCTTATCTAGTGACTGTCTATCTAATGAACGATGATGGTGATGATTTGTTGAAAATAATAGCTTTTAACTCAACAAAGAATGTTTCATTATGTTATAAGCAACATGAACATACTACCTAAAATATGTGTTTATGAAATAATAAATAAATACTAAAAAATACTAAAAAATAAAAAAACAATAAATTAAGTCAGAGGTCTATAATGTTTATTTTCTAATGGCCAAGATAAATGGAAAGCTTGGCATGTGGCCCCACCCAAGTTCATGGCTGGGCAAAGTAAACAGGTAATTTATAACATAATTATATGGTCCAATGAGTGACTACAAGATCAAACCAAATTGTCCCCAGACATTGGACATTGGACCTTATTGATGGTTCAAGAAGATTTTTCGAGTTCTCCTCAGGGGAATTTGGCAAAACAGTTCACCCTCTGAGAAAAATATTTAAAAAATAAATGAAATTTCAAATGTGTTCTACCTTTTATTTTTAGTTTTGCCCGAGATTCAGCTGTTTCAGCCACAAATTTAATTTCAGCTGCATCCTCAGCCTGGACACTCTGGAAAACCAATGAATATGTTCTTCCTAAAGGGGAAAAAAATCAGATTGAGTCAAGTAAAGATCCCGTCTGGCTTGAGGAACATTAACCTATCATGTGTGGCCACCTGTGCCAACCAGGCTCACCTTCTTGACGCATCTTTACATTCTCTCCTGCTTTCAGTTTGATGCCATTTTTATACCACTGGGTTTGCACCTCATCATGAGAAATCTGGCACATAAATGATGCACTCTCCTTTTCTACCACTTCCACATCCACAAGCGGTTTAACGATCTGGATGTCTCGACCTATGGTTTAAATGAATTTTAATGGGGGATGGGTAATACACACTGTACAATAGTAATGTAACAACATAAAGGATCACAGAAATAAAGTGGATTTTTCCATATTATGGAAACTTTTTCATGGTATGAATTTCATACCATATTCTGTCTGAGTATCTAACAGTAGTTTTATTGATTACCCAACTTCTTTACATCCATCCCTCCTCATTTTACATCCATCCCTCCCTCCTTTTGTTTTTGACCATCCTTGACATCTTATACTTTAACACAACATTCACACCAGATGAATATACACAAACATGAATAACAAAGTCTAAGTTACCTTACTCCACATTTCTAGGGGAAAATGCTAATTTTCCATACTAATTTTCAGTACGGAAAATTAGCATTCACCCCAATTCCGACTATTTATCAAAGTCGGAATTTATCTCAACATTTCCAGCCACAAACTCCAATCTAATCAGCACGGGTTTTTTCTGCGTATTTATTATTAGATTTTACCGAAAATCAGCTTTTCACGATTTTAACATATTTTTCACCCGAAAACTCTGATCTCTTATGCTTTTTGCCCGAAAACTTTGAGGTATTCCATGAAACCCAGTGCACATCAAAAAATTAGTGGGACTTCTCCCATTGACTTATATGCAACCTCAACAGTTCTGAGATTTTCCTGATTTTCCATCCTCGGCGTATAATAAATTCTGATAAATTTGTGATTTTTTAAAAGTCTGATTTTATACTAAATAATCACAAATTTTTCGGGATGTTTGCTTTCAGAGTTTAGTAAATAAAGTGTCTGTGCATCCTTGGAGAAAAGCCCCACAGTTATTGAACTAACTGGCCTATGGAGTTAGCTTATATTTCTGAACTCTTACCATGTACAGTCAGGTTTGCAGAGGTCTTGTCTTCTCCTGCATCACAAACATATGTTCCTTGGTCTTCACGCTCACACTTGTGAATTGTCACACTCCTTTTCTTGGCTTGTGAAATAATGGCAACTTTTTTGCTGGGTTTTAAACCAGAACCATCCTTAAGCAGAAAAGAAGGTGAAGAAAAGAACATTTAGCAATGGATAGAAACAGGATCAGAGTTGTTGGATATGAGCAAAATGATACTTATCTAGATGAGGCCTTTGCCATAAGATGACACTATTGGAAGAATCTAGCTATAAGTCCCATGATTAACAAGAAGGCCACTGACAAATTGGGAGAACAAGTGGCCTTTGGAATGTTTGATTCTTTGCCAGCACAATGCAATTGGCCAAAAGGATTGCAGCGCTGACCAATCTCGCACATAAATCTAAATTAAAATATTTACTGTAAAATGCATGACACTAAAAAGCTTTCTATGTAAAGGATATAAAATAATGAAAGGTAAGAAAATATACCTTGAACCATTTCACTTCAGCATTAGGTCTAGACACCTCACATTCGAATGTCACCTTTTCCTTCTCCGGCGCTTTAATGTCTTTCAGAGGTAGTGTGATTTTTACTGGTGGTTCTGCAGAGATAAATTCCATTTATTTATGGAAGGCCAATGCCAGACACATTTCTACCAAATAAACCTATGATACAAAATAATGGATTAAACTGGCAAAATTGTTGTGCAATCTGATAACCTCTAGTTTGTCTTTATCTCTTGGTATTTGGGCCTCAAGTTGCCTTCTGCTCCTTTAGAAGTTAAGTAGCTCTTGGTTTTGAAACTCATGTATTTTAGTTTATGGTCAGGATGTCTCAGTGTTTTGGAATGCAACTTTGTCATTCTTGTTATGTGGGGAAGTAGTTCCCATAGTTCTCAGGGCAGCCTAAAAACAGAATTATTCGCGCTGGTTTAAACCACTGTAAGGATATTGAAATCTATACAAAGTGTGTGTGTACCCAGGTATATTGCACCCTAAGAAAGAATAGGGATGGAAACCTAGCTGGAAGAATAGTGTTTCCCACAGGAAAAAAGGTTAAGCAAAGGCAGCTCAGCATGTATATCCAGATCCTGTGAGAACCTGGAGAAGGTCGCTTTGGAGAAGGAGACCTTATAAGGGAGGACTGAGTTCAGCACAAACCAGAGCCCCACTTCAAAAAAAGATAGTGGAGCGTCAATAAATTGACAGTCATTACAGTACAGGCACTTGTGAGAAACAAGGGGAGAAAATATCACTGCTGAAGAAATCCAGGAGTGTTGCAGATAACTAATTGCACTGTCTAGTTTGTGCTTACTATCATTTGAAATATTCTGACATTTATCATTTTGTGCTGTGCAGTTATATATCTCCTCTGACCTTCATATAACCCATGTTCTACCATAGAGTGGCCAAAAGGGGTATTTAGATACAAAGATGTACTAATAGCCATGTGCCATAAAATAGCTAAACAAGATATATGAAATACTGGGAAGATACTACTAAGAGTTTGATTATCATTGACATTTGGCAAAACCATGACAGTACTAGTATTTACATAAATAAAACCAACCTTTAACAGTGAGCTTGGCAGGAGATTGCAGTCCTTCTGATTTAAATACCACAGGACCTGAATCATCCATCTTCAGAGAAGACAGGGTTAGAGAGTGCTTCTTTCCCTTGAAAGTAATTTTGCATGTATCTGATGGTTTTAGTTTGATCCCGTCTTTCATCCAAAATCCTTCCACATCTTCATGGGACAGCTCCAACTCAAAAGTGGCACTATCTTTCTCGTGGACTTCTACATCCTTCAGCCCTTTGGCAACTTTCACTTGGCGCACTAAGAAGCAACGAAAATAAGGAACATTAAAGTCCAGTCCAGCTGAATTATCCAAATATGATAACCGTCAAGAATTTCATCTATGGAAACTAAAGATAATAAGCTTGTATCCATCTTTCATACATCAAATTGTTTTAATTTCATTTTGATGATCATTTTTATTATGGGATGCCTTCCTTGAATATCTTGGGGTTAAACAGTGACAGTGAACTAGAAAAGAAACAAGATCTTACTTTCCACATTGAGCTTGGCCTGTGTCTTGTCATCCAGGGTCTCACAGCAGTACAGGCCTCGGTCAGTGTACGTGACATTCTTAAGGATAAGGATCTGCTTAGTTCCTTCAGACTGGATCTCTATGTTCTCAGAGGGCTGCAGGACAATGCTGTTTTTCATCCATTTCACTTCCTTGGTGGCCTTAGAGACTTCGACTTCAAACCGGACGGTTTGTCTTTCCTCGACAGTGATAGCTTCCAGCTTTTTCTTGAAAGTTAGTGGTTTTTCTGAATTAAAAATGTTGTCACCCATTATATTTAAGAATGGCTGAATAAATTTATATTAATTGATTGTAAAAGTTTATCTTTTTTTACATAATATTTCTCTTTCCACATGCCCAACACTAAAAATCAGCCCTTCTTCCAGTTTATGTAAGAAAATCTTACATTATAAAATAATTGAATACCTTTATATCAGGGGTCCGCAACCTTTTGTACCCATGAGACACAATCTAAAAAGTGTTGGGAGAGCAACAATTCCTGGAGTGCCAAATAAGTTCTCTAATTGGAGAACAGCCCCAATGTGGACTGGCACACTACAGTGTCCTCTGTTTGGCAGGACACATGGTTTTTAGGCAACCAAAATGTGCCTCCAAGCCAGGAATTAAAAATAAGTACCTGCTTTGAGACCACTGGGATAAACATCCAAGGGGTTGATGAGCAACATGTTGCTCATGAGCCATTGGTTGGGGATCACTGCCTTGATATGATATCCTGGTTGACCCTCCAGCCCTTTCAGAGCTGTCTTACCTCGGACCTTGAGAGATGCCTTAGTCTGTATCCCTTCTGACTCTGCCATAATCTCTCCTGCATCTTGCAGGACCAGCTCCTTGATAGTTAGACTGTGGTTTGTGCCTTTCTTATTGATGGTGTATTTTTTGTTGCTTTCAATCTTGACCCCATTTCGATACCAAGTCACCACTGCATTGTCCAAGGAGATGGTACATTTCAGGGTGGCTTCACCCCCCTCTTCCATTACTGCATTGCTGAGTTCTCCAGTGAACTTCACTACTCTAGGTGCTGTAGGAAAAGTAGCAGAATAAGTAATTAAATAAATAATTCAAGTGTTAAGTGTGCAGTTTCCGTGCAAGTCTACAATTTTTCATTGTCTAACTGCCGGCAACCCTCTGAACTTCCTGGTATAATCCCCTTACAAGAAGTGTTTGTGTCCTAGTACCCAGTAGATTGTGGTGTGTCATAAATGGAGCGCCACAATTCTAAACCATCAGAACTACATTGTGATAGATAATCTGTTTCGGATATAGACAAAAACAGCTGACTAAAGGGTTTAACTAAGGAGGGAAAGCTATATATTACTCATGTCTCAAGGTGACAGGTCCTCTTTAAAGCTTGTACACAAAGAAAACAAAAAAAGGAAAAAGCAGGGAAATTTGGTTTAAACAACTTATTTAATAAGTAGCATTGGCTTCAAGAAGGCAGTCTTAAAATAATAGGAATTTAATTTCAATTACTTTTATTTTGCTTCACTTCAACACAAGTTGATTCTATGACTTCGTGTACAGTGGCTTTTGCTTTTATCTCTAGGGATATAGTGGTATTTTGTTTTCTAAATATAGTTCAAGATAACCTACAGTTTGTTATTTAGATTAATGGAGTAATGCTTGAGAAGAAGTGGCAAACTGGAGGTCTGTGAAAATGGTCAAATATATGGAATTATGTAAACAGCAGTATACGATTCCCCTAACATTGACCTAATAAACCAGACATATACATTTTTACCAAATTGAGTTTGGTACACAGGCACCTTTGGTCGTCAGTTGGGTGATGGTCTTGTCATCTCTGGATTCACATGAGTACTCTCCTTCATCATCTGCCTTGAGCCCTGAGATGGTCAATATGCGCTTGGCCCCGTCGCTTCTGATCGCAAAATGTTTTCCAGCTTTAATTTCCTGCCCGTTCTTGCGCCAGATCACATCTACTTTGGCCTGGCTCAGCTCACAGGTCAGAGTGATGTTGCTTCCTATTTCCCCAGTGACAGCTTCTAGTTTCTTCTGAAACTTCTGGGGAATTTCTGAGGAGCAGAACATTTGCAAAAATAGATGAAAAGAAATGTCTCCTCCTACCCACAGATTAAAAACGCACACATGCTAAATTGATGGGTATTAAGATTTATTTTAAAAAGCACTGCAAAATGTTTGCCCTTAATATAGCATAGCACTCAGGAGTAGTGATGGGCGAATTTGCGCTGTTTCACTGGAAAATTCATGCGAAATTTTAAAAAGCACTGCAAAATGTTTGTCCTTAATATAGCATAGCACTCAGGAGTAGTGATCGGCAAATTTGCGCTGGAAAATTCACGAATTTCATGCGAAATTTGCGAAACGTCGCCAGCGTCTTGTTTTTGAAACCGGCGTTTCATCTTTGACGCCACCGTCCATTTTTGACGCCAGCGGCCGTTTATTTGACGCCGGGGACAATTTTTTTTGACACCGGCGAATTTTCGCAGTGAATTTTTGAGGCTGTTTCTTGAATTTATTCGCTGGCGGCAAATCACGCAAATTCGCAGCGAATTTGTGCCAGGCAAATAAATTCGCCCATCACTACTCAGGAGATACAGATTGGAAAACAGGCAGCGGAGCTCTATCTCCACAAATTTTATCCAGCTAGACCTCAAGTCCTATAAGTTGTATTTTGAAATCTACAAGCAAATTCTATGGGGCAAATTCACTAAGCGCCGAAGCGCCGAACGCTAGCGTCAATTCACTAGCGTTGGGCATTTTCGTTACTTCGCAAATTCACTAACGAACGCTGGCGTAGTTTCGCTAGTGTTACTTCGCACCCTTACGCCTGGCGAATTTTCGCTACGGACGTAACTACACAAATTCACTAACGCACGCAGTGTACTGAACGCTACCTTTTACGCTAGACTTCCTTTGCCACCTCAGACCAGGCGAAGTGCAGTAGATAGGGATTGCTTAAAAAAGTCAAAATTTTTTCTAAGTCCCAAAAAACGCTGGCGTGTTTTCTACATTATGGGTGATAGGCTGAAAAAGATCGAATTTTTTTGGGGCTCCCCTCCATCCCCCCTACATTTCCTGACTCATGGCAACTTACCTATACAGTGGGCACATGTGTAGGGTAAAATAAAATTTTTATTTGATGTTTTGAAGGTTTTCTAGGCATTTGTAGTGCTGATACGTATTCCTCCATTGAAATTTGAATTTGGCGCCGTATGTAAATGAACCATCGCTAGCGAAACTTCGCTTCGCTTGGTGAATCAACGCTAGCGCAACTTCGCAAACTTACGCTACCCCTGTGCGCAACTTCGGATTTTAGTGAATTTGCGGAGCGCTGGCGAAACTACGCCTGGCGAAGTGCGGCGGAGCGCGGCAAAGTTGCGCCTGGCGCAACTTCGAATCTTAGTGAATTTGCCCCTATGAACCTGCCTCCACAGGTGAGTGCTGAGATGGCCAACAACTCAATTTATCAGTCTTCTAAGTTTTTCTAACTACAAATGCTTGAACAATTTACAGAAAATCTTGCTCTGGTTACTTCATGGAAAAGAAACTCTCTTGCTACAAAAAAATACACTATTCCATTGATTTCTACAAATCTGACCCAAAAAAAAAGCTTGGATTATAAAGCAGCTTGAATGTTCAAAATACACCTCCCATCGACTTCAGCAGAAGCTCCCAAGAGTTAAGTTGTCCCTTTTTAATCAAATTTTTCAGATTGATAAACCGTTGATAAACGTTGAAAGTTCACATATAAAAACTTGAATTTGAAAAAATATTTAAGTTAGCATTTGATTTCTAATAAGTTTACCCCACAGACTGAGCTATAATAAGGGAATGCAAACTCAACATACTCAAATTCATAAGGGGTAATGTAATTAAAAATCACAAGCAATGTTTAAAATGCAGTGTTTTTGGGAATGTTTAGCTCTCCTCTCAATGTAAAATCACTGACAAATATTACATTGTTAAGCAAAGGTTAGTGTTAACACATGGAGTTTCGTTTTTGTCCCAAAATACACTGAGATTGTGAAATTTTATTACATACACTGCAATGTTTGCAAAAACCATTTTACAAGGAAGTTGTTAAGGTCTGTAATTGGTCAAAAAGGATGCAATCCTTATACACACGTAATGCTATGGGGAACTGTAAGCATGAATATGTTGGCTGAATGGTCAATACATTTTAAAAGTAACTTGGGGGGTTATTTACTAAACCACGAATGCAAAAATCCGGAAAAATGTGTGATTTTTTTTTATAAAATCGAATTTTTTAGAATTTATTAAACCCTGAGGATGGAAAAGTCATAATCAGAAAATCTGGCATCTCAGACCTGTTGAGGTTGCATATAAGTCAATGGGAGAAGTCCCAATGATTTTTTGATGTGCACTGGGTTTCGTGCAATACCCCAAAGTTTTCGGGCGAAAAGCATAAGAATCGTTTTCGGGTGAAAAATCCGAAAAAAACATGAAAATCTAATTTTTTTCCTGCAAAGCAAATTTTTAGGGAAAATCTAATAATAAATAAGTGTAAAAAATCAAAGCGGATTTGATCCGAGTTTGTAGCAGAAAATGTTGAGATAAAATCAGACTTTAATAAATATACCCCTTGGTGTCCCACTCTACTTTTTAAATTTTACCACCTCTTCCTTTCCCCCAAAACTAATAAAAAAAATGGATGAACTGGTTAGAGTAGCTTTTTATAAACATTTTCAGCTATGACCCACTAATAAATGTAGTAGGCAATTTAAATATTATATATTTTTAAAGATCTTTTTTTATTTATATAAAAATGTTTTTGGTTGACAACCATGAAATCTGTGCTCTCCCCCCAATAAGGTTTTACTATGAGTTCCTTCGAGGTCCAAATCTAATTTTTAAGGAGTAATTAGTAAATAGGTCTCCACAATGCATTACTGATGGTACACACTAGAACTCTATTACGGTATATGAAATTTAGGACCTCAGCACCATGGTGGGCTCTATGTGATAATGAAGATGTTTTGTGCATTTCTCAAAGGAGACACATGATATGACAAAGAAAAAAGTTCATCAAGTGAAATCTCATGGATGAGATTCAATTTGAGATGCAATTCAATTCAGAAAAACATCTCACGGTTTATCGCGTGAAAACTCTATTGAAGTTGAACTGAAGCTAAATTAGGAGAAACGTTTTTTCTCCTCCAAGAGAATCTCATCCATAAATTTTCACTTGATAAACCATGCTATAACTTTTTTTTACTGAAATTAATCTGGTCCAGTGTCTAGGTCAAGGGAGAACACATCAACATATTTGACCTAACTATCAAACTCTTATGCTGACTCCTGCACAAAGGAAACTTGATTGTTTCAGAAATGGTATAGATTTTTTAATTGCTTATATGTAAAAAGTTGATTTCCATTGGGTGATTTTCCCGATAGATCCAATTTAATAGCATTAAATCTCATATAAACAATTCTTTCCCAGAAGCAAAAAAGCATTCAATTCAGCCTTCGTTTGTTAGTAAACAAGAATGGCCAATTTTATGAAGATATGAGAACATACATGTTTTTTAGATGTGCCTCTTAGTTTGGTACCTCTTAGTTTGATGTTACTGTCCCCTTAAAAAGGCACAAAATGGAGTGCAGTTAATATGAAATTTATGTTACCTTTAACCTGAACTTTAAATTCCTGTTTGTCACTTTTTGTTGTGCAGGAGTAACTTGCACTGTCTTTGCTCTCTGCCACCTTTACTACTAAAGTTCTTGTGGCCCCTTCAGCAGATATTTGGTACTTCTTTGTTGCCGTCAACTCCTTTCCATCCTTAAACCATCTGACCTCAGTATTTTCTGGTTGGACAGAGGTCTTCAGTATAATGTCTTCATCCTCTTGGACAAGGATTGGCTCTTGCTTTGATGGCTTCTTCAAGAATTTGGCCTGTGCTTCTGAGGGAAAATGTAAGGTTCACATAATTTGCTTTGTGTTTTAAGCATTTTTTTAAATTGCCAAGCACAAAGTAGAGCAGTTTTGGTTTCTCTAGAATGAATAAGATTAATTATAATTTTTTCAATCATTTTAAATTGCACTGAAAAATCTAGGAGACAATTTGGAATAGATAAAAGATACAGTAGAACAGTTTAGTAACCAGAACAATTAATATTAATACATTTTGGTTAATAACCAATAATCTTCTCCTCTCACATTCAAGTTGCACTGCAAGTTCTCTTGGGGTCCCAATTTAAAAAAAATTGGTTAGAATTTAAGGATCTAAAATCAAATTTGTACCACCAAAGACTGCCTGTACTGGTACATTATTGATAGTGTTTTGGTAGATAATTCAGCCCAACATAAGCTTTTCTTACCAACAGTATTGATCTTGAAATTGATCTTCTGCCCAGCAGCCTCACAGCTGTACTCTCCAGCATCTTGTTTCTCCACTTTCTCCACCACCAGACGACGAGATTTACCCTCAGACTCCACCCTGACTCTCTTGCTGGATGTGATGAGTTTCCCATCTTTGTACCACTTCACCTCAGTCTTGGCCTGGGAAACTTCACAACTCAGAGTAGAACTCTCTGTCAGGGTGGCCTGAACATCCTTCTGTACCTTCTCTTGGTTGGTGAACACTGGCTCAGGTTCTGAAAAGTAAGGCAATGGCAATATAAAGTTGGGGAGGTCAATTAAATTGACATTATCATCCAATGTTTTGTTCAGTGAAGTTTCAATTTCTACCTTAAAATGATATTTAATGTTAAGTAAAGTAAATGAGTTTTATGCTGGAACAGGAAAATATGATCAGCTTTTTAACTCTCCTTCATTTTACTCAGAAAGCAACAGTCCTGACCTGATTTATGGCTGAGATTCTTGCTGTCATTTTTACAGAACCTTCCTATCTCCCTTTTGGAGAGGCTACGATTCCTAGGCCTTCCCTTTTGTATATCAGCAATAGATCTCACCTTCGGTATTGATTTTAAAATTGATCTTCTGCCCAGCAGCCTCACAGCTGTATTCTCCGGCATCTTGTTTCTCTACTTTCTCCACCACTAAGCGACGAGATTTGCCCTCAGACTCCACCCTGACTCTCTTGCTGGAAGTGATCAGTTTCCCATCCTTTGACCACTTCACCTCAGTCTTGGCCTGGGACACCTAACAGCTTAGTGTGGCACTCTCATTTAGGGAGGCCTTCTTTACTTTATATATACTTTACCTATATTTTTATTTTAGAAGCATTTTTACAGTGACAGATGATTTTGGTCTTAAACTCAAAAAATCTAGTGTTTTATGTTTCAGTAGGAATGGCTTATATAAATATGGAACACACATACAGATCTTTGCTAAATGTAAAATGCCTTTATTTTCAATCGGCAGGACCATTAGGCAACACTGAAGCTCCACTGAAAGGTTAAGATTAGAGATTCTTGCTGTTGTGTTTTGCTAACTTGGTGTGCACCATGAAAACATTTAGAAGAAGTCTTTAGCTTTTGTTGTCTATGCAATAACCTGCCTATAAAGCTTGGTATCTCCACATCCTCCTGCTATAAAGTCATTCAAGTTGGTTTCTATGAGGGTAAGGGCAGACACAAAGATTCAGGGAGATTAGTCTCTCGGCGACAAATCTCCTCTTCTTTGGGGCAACTAATCTTCCTGAACTGCCTTCCCACCGGCTAGATGGCACTCGGACACTTTGTTTTCCAAAGTGGCCCGAAGTTTCCTCGTGAGGCAACCTTGCTCTGAGTGCCATCAGCGATTTCGTTTCTAGCCGGCGGGAAGGCATTGTATGGAGATTAGTCACCCGAAGAAGAGTAGATTTGTTGCTGGGCGACTAATCTCCCTGAAGCTGACTGTGTGTCTCTGCCCTGGAGGTCACCTGCTCCAAGCTACTGTCTTTTATAGGAGTGATAAGAATGATAAGAGGAATGTTTTCAGTTATTCCTGAAGCCTTATGACCACATCATTTGGTAGTTTCCACTGATGATGCTCACCTTTGACTTTGATCTTGAAATTGATTTTCTGTCCGGCAGCCTCACAGTTGTATTCTCCCGCATCTTGTTTCTCCGTTTTCTCCAGCACCAGGCGGCGAGATTTGCCCTCAGACTCCAGCCTTATTCTCTTGCTAGAGGTGATGAGTTTCCCATCTTTGTACCACTTCACTTCAGTCTTATCTTGGGACACCTCACAGCAAACGGTCGCACTCTCATTTAAGGTGGCCTGAACCTCCTTTTGTGTCTTCTCTTTGTTGATAAATGCCAGCTCAGAATCTAACAAAAAAAAGGGGGTCACAAAATGTGCTATTGTTATTTTGGATACAACAGAGCTGTAACCCCAAAAATTCTAACAGAACATAAAAGTCACCAAAAATAAAATAATGAAAATATGTGTTCAGGACATCATTTAAATTTCTTGTCTGATTGTGCCATACACAAATCAAAGAGTGACGGGATTTTGCTCTATGACCAGCAAGGGAACGAAGTCAACAGAATTACACTAGAAAAGTAAAAGTGACTGATAATCCTTCGAGTGGCATCAGTTTACAGCTGGTGCGTTGATCCTAAATGTCACATCTTTACAGCTACACTTGTGTGACCTATACTGAGGCTAAAATGAAACCCACACTTTCCACTCATGGAAAAACAATGCCAACAAGAAAGTAATATATACCTTGCACCTCCAATGCACTCATATTTACTCTGGGGAGGGTGCCATACTAAACACTTTAGTTTCCTGAACAAATAGCTCATCCCTTCCATGTAGAAGCAGATAATAGGAGACAACAGTCACAGTACTACTGTACAATATATGCTAGCCAATAAAGTATTCACATAGTGATTGAAGAGGCTGGGGGGGCAAAAGGATAAATAGCATAAACAAAACGTAGTCATAGATGGAAATGTAAGATAAGTAGGCAGAGGGATGACAGCACCTCTATATAAAATATGTAAATTGTAGGTTTTCCAAAAGGGTGACAATAATAATTGGGGCATGAAAAGAATGGGCTAAAACCAAAGTTGTACCAATATATTATTATTATAATTTTTATTATTATTAACATGTATTTATATATTTATTGCTATCAAAATTAATAATGGTAAGCATATGAAGTTTTCAGCACCCGCTGATGGGATTTTCTTAAACCCCTGCTGGAAAAGCAAGAAAAGGATTGAAATTTTATGCAATGAACATGACGTCGACGACAGCATAAAGAATGCATGGGGTTCATCCTAATAAATACATTGTCACTGTTGAGAAAGTCTGTCAAAAAATTCTAGAAAGAGCTTTTTCCGGCCGATTCAGAAATGAAAATGTTCAGCTAAGCTCTACTTGTTTATGAAGTTGACCTTGGCCTTTAAAGGAACAGTTCAGTGTAAAAATAAAAACTGGGTAAATAGACAGGCTGTGCAAAATAAAAATTGTTTCTAACATAGTTGGTTAGCCAAAATTATAATGTATAAAGGCTGGAGTGACTGGATGTGTAACATAATAGCCAGAACACTGCTTCCTGCTTTTCAGCTCTCTAACTCTGAGTTAGTCAGTGACTATAAGGGGGGCCACAAGGGACATAACTGTTCAGTGAGTTTGTAATTGATCCTCAGCATTCAGCTCAGATTCAAAAGCAACAGTTATGACCCATGTGGCCCCCCCTCAAGTCTCTGATTGGTTACTGCCTGGTAACCAATCAGTGGAAAGTAAGAGAGCTGAAAAGCAGGAAGTAGTGTTCTGGCTATTATGTTACACATCCAGTCACTCCAGCCTTTATACATTACATTTTTGCTAACTACTGTATATTAGAAACATTTTTTTTATTTTGCACAGCCTATCTATTTATCTGGGGTGTTTATCTGGGGTATGCTCATTCCCATATGAAGTATAACAGAAAGAAATCTCTGAAAGTGAAAGTGATTTCACCTATTTCTTCAACAACAAAAAAAAACGTTGTCCATTTCTCAGCCATGGCCTTCCTGATCATTGTCAGGCTAAATTCTGAATAATGGTATTTTTTTTCTTTCCTGGATGGTGGGTTATTTTTATGCTTTACATTTGGCTGTCGGCTCAACAATGTTTGTTTTCTTGGAGGAACCATGTCAATGGGTGTAACCTGAACCATTCTGTGGAATAGTCTCCATATCTGACTCTGAGTTTAGGATTATAAAAAATAAAGGAACTCACCTTTGATGGTGATCTTGAAGCTGATCTTCTGCCCAGCAGCCTCACAGCTGTACTCCCCAGCATCTTTCTTCTCCATCTGTTCTACCACCAGCTGACGAGACTTGCCTTCAGACACCACCTTAAATTTCTTGCTGGTGGTGATTTGTTTCCCATCCTTATACCACTTTACTTCGGTCTTGGCCTGGGACACCTCACAGCTTAGGTTGACACTCTCTGTAAGGGTGGCCTGAACTTCCTTCTGTACTTTCTCCTGGTTGGTGAACACTATCTCTGGCTCTAACAAAATATATACAGATATTCTGATTACTAAACCTAAATGTAACTTTCATATGAAGAGACACATGCAGAAAAAAATACAAGACATTGGAGGAATATTTGTTTAAGGCAGTACCTAGCAGACCCATTGTACCTCAACATAACTATTTTCACCTGGTACAAACAGTTGCTCCAGCTTACAGTCTTGGAGTCAATGTATGTGTAAACTTTTTTTGCAGTAGCAGACGGGTGGCTGTTGCTGATGCCATATAAAACATAATTTAATATTTCAAAATGAGAAGTCATATATTTCTAAAACAGATTGGTATGTTCATGCTCATCTGATGCAAAGCCTGCGTCATCTGTAGCTGGTATGTTTGCTGCTTATTGAAAGAAAGAAAGGCAAAGCAAATGTATGAATTATAATTTGCAAATATAACAAATAAATGAACTATAATTCAGGTCACCTTTGACATTTATCCTGAAACTGATCTTCTGCCCGGCAGCCTCACAGCTGTACTGTCCAGCATCTTTCTTCTCCAACTGCTCCACCACCAGTCGGCGGGACTTGCCCTCAGACACCACTTTAATTTTCTTGCTGGCGGTGATTTGTTTCCCATCCTTGAACCACTTCACCTCAGTCTTTGTCTGGGACACCTCACAGCTCAGGGTGGCAGTTTCTGTTAAGGCGGCCTGAACTTCTTTCTGCACCTTCTCCTGGTTAGCGAACACTGGTTCTGGCTCTAATAGAATTGAGTTGAATTGACACATTTTAATCAGAAGAAATATTTGTCTAACAAACACATGCTTTCTCATCCTAAATATTTCACTTTGTACAACTACATCAGTCTGAGGATAACCCCATAAAAAACATAAAAACCATACAAAAGCATAATTCATTATGTTTTTTAAATATATTAAATCCATCATCAGATGGATCAGTAAAGTCTGCTCCATCTGTAGCTAGACTTCCTGCATCATTTAAAAGTAAGAAAGGCAAAACGACCATGATTAATATTTTGAAATTATAACAAATCCATGAATTTTCACTCGCCTTTGACATTGATCTTAAAACTGATCTTCTGCCCAGCAGCCTCACAGCTGTACTCTCCAGCATCTTGTTTCTCAACTTTCTCCACCACCAGACGGCGAGATTTGCCCTCAGACTCCACCCTGACTCTCTTGCTGGAGGTGATGAGTTTTCCCTCCTTGTACCACTTCACTTCAGTCTTGGCTTGGGACACCTCACAGCTCAGGGTGGCACTTTCTGTCAGGTTGGCCTGAACCTCCTTCTGTACCTTATCTTGGTTGGTGAACACTGGCTCAGGTTCTGAAAAGTTTGGTCATGAACAAAATGGCTGTAAGTCCAATTCACTTTGCAGTACATTGTTCAAATATTAATGGACAATCCTTAAAACTAAAAATAAAACATATTTAAATCTACATGAGGTGCTCTTAAAGGACCCTTTTTGGTAAGCATGGCTGGCAAGTTTCTGCCAAGGACACAAGCTTCTTACAGTAAAATCTGATTTTGTGGATCACAAGGACTGGAGAAAATTCTGGAACCCTGACTGGAACCATTATAACATACATAGCTCATTCCACAGGATTTATTTCTACAGGTCTAATACCCCACAGAAGTGCCAAGTAGAATTTAATAGTCTGATGTTTAAGAAAATAGTAAAGAAAATGAATCATATCGTTGGTTGTGATGGGTTCTGAGTTCTGAAGCAAATCCTGGAACCATTACACCTAACTTAGAAGCTAACCTTCACAACCTGTGGGGTTTAACTTATGTTAGTTTAGCTAGTTTATACGGTCTAATGATGATATGTTATTTTTACCTTTTACTGTAACCTTAAAATTGATCTTCTGCCCGGCAGCCTCACAGCTGTATTCTCCAACATCTTGTTTCTCCACTTTTTCCACCACCAGGCGGCGAGATTTCCCTTCAGACTCCACCCTCAGTCTCTTGCTGGAGGTTATCATTTTCCCTTCCTTGTACCACTTCACCTCAGTCTTGGCCTGGGACACCTCACAACTCATGGTGGCATTTTCATTTAGGGTGGCCTGAACCTCCTTCTGTATCTTGTCTGTATTGGTGAATGCCGGCTCAGGTTCTGTAAAGAAAATATTGCGTTTTCTTCATCATGATTTATGAATCTGATTATATTTTATTGCCGAAATGTATTTCAACATGAAGATCCACCTATGTATTTAGTTATAACCTTCAAAATGGCTTCTTAGATTTCTAAGAATGTCAAAATGTATGGTCCAAGAGAGGGTAATTTAAAGGGGCAATAACATCATTAGAAAAAGAGCTTGATTTTGCCTAAAAGGACCAACTTTCTTCCAATCTCACCAGAGAAGAGACACTAACTCAAACTATTACAATGATGCAACTGACCTTTAACATTAATCCTAAAATTGATCTTCTGGCCGGCAGCCTCACAGCTGTACTCTCCGGCATCTTGTTTCTCCACTTTCTCCACCACCAGGCAGCGAGATTTGCCCTTAGACTCTACCCTCATTTTCTTGCTTGAGGTGATCACTTTGCCTTCCTTGTACCACTTCACTTCAGTCTTGGCCTGGGACACCTCACAACTCATGGTGGCATTTTCATTTAGGGTGGCCTGAACCTCCTTCTGTACCTTATCTTGGTTGGTGAATGCTGGTTCAGATTCTGAAAAGTTTGGTCACAGACAAAATATGGCTATAAGTCCAATTCACTTTGCAGAACAGTGTTGAAATATTAAAGGACAATCCTTAAAACTAAAAATAAAACATTTAAATCTACCTGAGGTGCTCTTAAAGGACCCTTTTTGTCAAGCATGGCTGGCAAGTTTCTGCCAAGAACACAAGCTTCTTACAGTAAAATCTGATTGTATTTTGTGGGTCACAAGGACTGGAGCAAATTCTGGAACCCTGCCTGGAACCATAATTACAAACTTAGCTCCTTCCACAGGATTTATTTCTACAGATCCAATAATCCACAGAAATGCCTGGTAGAATTTAATAGTCAAATTTTTAAGAAAATAGTAAAGAAAATGAAACATATCGTTGGTTGTGATGGGTTATGAGTTCTGAAGCAAATTTTGGAACTATTAAACCTAACTTAGAAGATAACCTTCACAACCTGTGGGGTTTAACTTACGTTAGTTTAGCTAGTTTATACGGTCTAATGATATGCTATTTTTACCTTTTACTGTAACTTTAAAATTGATCTTCTGCCCGGCAGCCTCACAACTGTATTCTCCAACATCTTGTTTCTCCACTTTCTCCACCACCAGGCGGCGAGATTTCCCTTCAGACTCCACCCTCACTCTCTTGCTGGAGGTTATCAGTTTCCCTTCCTTGTACCACTTCACCTCAGTCTTGGCCTGGGACACCTCACAACTCATGGTGGCATTTTCATTTAGGGTGGCCTGAACCTCCTTCTGTATCTTGTCTGTATTGGTGAATGCCGGCTCAGGTTCTGTAAAGAAAATATTCAGTTTTCTTCATCATGATTTAGGAGTCTGATTATATTTTATTGCTGAAATGTATTTCAACATGAAGATCCACCTATGTATTTAGTTATAAACTTCAAAATGGCTTCTTAAATTTCTAAGAATGTCAAAATGTATGGTCCAAGAGAGGGTAATTTAAAGGGGCAATAACACCAGCATTAGAAAAAGAGCTTGATTTTGCCTAAAAGGACCAACTTTCTTCCAATCTCACCAGAAATGAGACACTAACTCAAACTATTACAATGATGCAACTGACCTTTAACATTAATCTTAAAATTGATCTTCTGGCCGGCAGCCTCACAGCTGTACTCTCCGGCATCTTGTTTCTCCACTTTCTCCACCACCAGGCAGCGAGATTTGCCCTTAGACTCTACCCTCATTTTCTTGCTTGAGGTGATCACTTTGCCTTCCTTGTACCATTTTACTTCAGTCTTGGCCTGGGACACCTCACAGCTCAGGGTGGCACATTCTGTCAGGGTGGCCTGAACCTCCTTCTGTATCTTGTCTGTATTGGTGAATGCCGGCTCATGTTCTGTAAAGAAAATATTCAGTTTTCTCCATCATGTTTTAGGAAGCTCATTATATTTTATTGCTTAAATGTATTTCAACATGAAGATCCACCTATTTATTTAGTTATATCCTTTAAAATGGCTTCTTAGGTTTCTAAGAATGTCAAAATGTATGGTCCAAGAGAGGGTAATTTAAAGGGACAATAACACCAGCATTAGAAAAAGAGAAAAAGATTTTGCCTAAAACATGTTGACAGGTCGGACACATTTAATATAGAAACATTATAAGATTTTTTCTGCTCGCACATGGACCAACAATCTTCCAATCTCACCAGAAATGAGACACTTACTCAAACTATTTCAATGATGCAACTGACCTTTAACATTAATCTTAAAATTGATCTTCTGGCCGGCAGCCTCACAGCTGTACTCTCCGGCATCTTGTTTCTCTACTTTCTCCACCACCAGGCAGCGAGATTTGCCCTTAGATTCTACCCTCATTTTCTTGCTTGAGGTGATCACTTTGCCTTCCTTGTACCATTTTACTTCAGTCTTGGCCTGGGACACCTCACAGCTCAGGGTGGCACTCTCATTAAGGGTGGCCTGAACCTCCTTCTGCACTTTCTCCAAGTTGCTAAATGCTGGCTCAGGCTCTGAAAATGCATCCAAATAGAAATAATGTAGATATAATATAATAAGGTTCGACAAAAACTAAATAATAGCATGGAATATATATATAAAGATCTCTATTCCTTTTCTTCTCCATTCTTTCTATTCCATTTCTTTTTCTACTTCATTTTTCAAAAGTGCAATGGAGTCAAATAGCAAGAATTGATATTACAGTGGCACAAATGTTTCTTTCACTTACATAACTAAGTCCTAAACCGTTTTGCTTGTACATGGAGTTACCACTTAGACAAGCTTTAATGTATACAGCTATAGTTATGGACGTTCCAGTCTGGTCCTGACATTGCTGTTTTTGTGCCCAGTCACATTCAACCATATACCATATTTAGTACAAAATTATGGAAAAATAAATTAACTTTGGCCATTAGGATGCAGCTTGCACAGACTTAAAGGATAACTAAACCTAAAAATTAAATATGGCTAAAAATGCCATATTTTATATACACCAGCCTAACATTTCAGTTTCTCAATAGCAGCAATGATCCAGGACTTCAAACTTGTCAAAGGGGGTCACCATCTTGGAAAGTGTCTGTGACACTCACATGCTCAGTGGGCTCTGATTTTCTGTTGAGAAGTTAAGCTTAGGGCTCGTCACTAATTATCCAGCAGAAAATGAGCTTCCCCTGTAATATAAACTGATGCTACAGTTTTGCTGATTATTAAATTCTGATGCTAATTGCACTGTTTTCTGTGCTGCCATGTAGTATTAATTACTAATCAGCCTTATATTGTGACATTTCTATTCTATGTGTACTGTATATTGTGAGTGGCTCCCTAAGCTCAGTAAGTGACAGCAGCACAGAGCATGTGCAGTGAATCAGCAGAAAAGAAGATGGGGAGCTACTGGGGCATCTTTGAAAACACAGATCTTTACTGCTAAAGGGCTGTGGTTGCCTTGGGCTGGTACAGAAGCACAAAACATAATTTCTACCTACTTCTTTAGTTAGGCTTTAGTTCTCCTTTCATCAGTGATCAAAATAAGTACCTTTGGTGGTTTATGCATTACTTTAATAGGGAGAACTGCTATAACTATAGTATTCCTCAACAGAACAAGAACATGATTGTGGCTGCTATGATGGTGTTGCGCAATCCTATTACTGAGATTTACACATAACACATAACAAGAGTAGATAGAAATGCCTGTATACTTTGTTATGGGACCAGTCAATACCTCCATAGTCATATCAAAACATACAGTAAATCTATTGTCTTATCATGAACATATCCCTTGTAGTCAAATTTCAAGTGCAGTAGGGCTAGTTATTCCTAGTTTCATTGTTGAGTGTTTTGATGTATCCAAGGGTATATAGTATTTACTAATAACTTTGATTCTGAAGTTAATCTTCTCTCCAGCAGCCTCACAGCTGTACTCTCCAGCATCTTTCTTCTCCAACTGCTCCACCACCAAGCAACGGAATTTGCCCTCAGACTCCATCCTCACTCTCTTGCTGGAGCTGATAAGTTTGCCCTCCTTATACCACTTCACCTCAGTTTTGGATTGGGACACCTCACATTTAAGGGTGACACTCTCTGTCAGTGTGGCCTGAACCTCCTTCTGTACTTTGTCTTGGTTCATAAACACTGGCTCATGTTCTTAAAATAAACATATTTACATATGGATGTTAGCATAGGAAGGAAAATAATGACAAGGAGTGTCTCGGAGTAGAAAATAATGATAAGGAGTGTCTCAGAGTAGAACTTGGCTTAAAAGGTTGGCCAATTGGGACTGAGATGTGAGCAGACATGGAATTTCTTAAAAGATTCTAACTAAACATTGACTTGTGTGTTTTGTCACATAAGGGTTTACTGATTTCAGGGTCAGAGATTCAATAAAATAATGAAATAAACATACCATCATGTGGCTAGTCCATAACACTTCTGAAATCTTTACACCTGCCACCCCTGCTATATCCTCTACTAGGTTCCCTAGCCATTGCCTTCCCTGCTCATTTAACATCCAGCACTCTCATTGTTTCCCAGTTTACCCCACTCAATAACTAATCTCATCATTATCTTCAAGCTAGCCTATCATCCAGAAACTCACCTGTAACTTTTAAAGTAAAACCAACAGAGTCATCGCCAATCTTGCAAGAGTATGTCCCCTCGTCTTCCTTCTTGACAGCAGTGACAAGCAGTTTGTGCTGTTTCCCTTTAACTTCCAGTGAGAACTTTTTGGATTGTCGGATCTCTTTGTTGTCTTTGTACCACAGAACCTTCACGTTCTCCTCTGAAGTCTCTGAGATGAGCTCTGCCTGCTCTCCAGCGACCACCTTTACATCATTGATCTTCTTGGAGTTGGTGAACTGAGGAAGAGCTGCAGATTTGCACTAATATTATAAACTGTACTTTATACTGCTACATTAATCTTTGAAGACCAGGGTTGAATGCAAGCTTGAATATATAATTATATTGACTTGGGAAGACCTAACCCCTTCTGGATTCCGTTAATCTAATTCAGAAAGTGGAATGACAACTGGTTACCTAGTCTCATCAAGCCAAGCCAAGTCAAGACATGTAGCAGCACATAGTCTATATTGTCATCTGTTATATTCCCTTGAAGACCAACAGTGAACAGAAACATAGAGCCTTAACTATCCTGACTGTCGTTCTTAGCTCTGCGGAATATCATTTTACTGTTCTGACACAGGTGTGCCCAATTTTGGGAATTTCTGTAATTTGTTATTCCATCATATATGTGCACATACTTTGCTATTCACTCTAACATTAATGTATTCAAAGAGCATGTACAAGGCACTACATTTGTTCTTCTCTGAATATTTATAGTGATACGCAAAAGCTGCATCTTCCATAATACTTAGCGTGGCAATTAATTTTCCCTATAATAAAATAAATATATAACCAAATATGGGCATATATAGTGCTTAGTAGGGAGGCACCGAATCCAGGATTCGGTTCAGGATTCGGCCTTTTTCTGCAGGATTCGGATTCGGCCGAATCCTTCTACCCGGCCGAACCGAATCCAAATCCTAATTTGCATATGCAAATTAGGGGCGGGGAGGGAAATTGCGTGACTTTTTGTCAGAAAACAAGGAAGTAAAAAATGTTTTCCCCTTCCCACCCCTAATTTGCATATGCAAATTAGGGTTCGGATTCGGTTCGGTATTCGGCCGAATCCTTCATGAAGGATTCGGGGGTTCGGCCGAATCCAAAAAAGTGGATTTGGTGCATCCCTAGTGCTTAGTGTACAGAATAACATGTCAGTGGGGCTAATTTAGCTTAGGTGTTAGCGTGAGCAACGGCAGTTGCCGATACCACCCAATCAGCAATTGCTTTTGAACAGTCCATTACAAATTAGAAAATGCAAGCAAAGACCTAATTAATTTTTATTGGTAATTGCAGTTATGTTGCACAATTAAAGAGGAAAAATAATTAATTTCATTTTAGGAATTTTATATGATTATAATATTTCCTTAATATAATGAATATTTACCTTTCACCATGAGCTTAGCACTGCTTTCGATCCCATTACTGGTGAATTTCACTTCTGTTTCATGGTCAGCTTGGGTGATGCTCTGAATAATAAGAGTGTGAGTATTTTTCACCCGCCTTATAGTGTATCGCTCACTGTTCTGAATTATTTTTCCATTGATCAGCCAGACGCCTGAAGATACAGTGCTTAGGTCAATTGTAAATGTTGCCTCACCACCCAAAGTGACTTCCGCAGGTGTTAAAGGAGTTTTAACAGAAGGTACGGGTTCTAGAGAAAGAAAAGGTAATGGAAAAACAACAGTTATAGTAAGTCCTACCAAATCAACCATAACAGGCTAGAAATGTAATATATCCCTGCTGAAGAACTAGGAAAGGCAACCGTTTTGGTCAACTGTTAAGGCACATTAAATAGTATGTGAGCAAGATAGTCAGCACAACCTTGTAGAATCTTTTCTTTTCTCCTGTATCGCGGTGCAGGTTCCCCAATGGCCACTTACCACTGGCAAATATGACAGTCTATTGGAACAGCACGACTAAGGGGCACATTTACTAAGGGTTTAAAGTGAATTCAAAGTGAATTTTTGAATTCAAAAACTTCGAATTTCAAAGTATGAGCTTGATGGCCACAGGTCAGATATGGCCCTCAAAATCTATGGCCCTCAGCCTGTCTGCCTACTTTATAAGCTCCTATATATGGCACTGTCATTTTAATTGTATCTATCCCATGGTCAGACTGCACTGATTTAGCATTTTTAAGTCGCAGCATCAGGGTTATCTGAATCTCTGCCCATTCAGCTATTGGTTAGCAAGTAATAAGTATGGAAAGGAAACTCACCAAGATGCAGAGTTCCTGGGAATTCAAGGTAAGGGCTCTGCCCATAGGTGTTCACAGCACTGACACGGAAATGATAGCTTCCTTCATCAAAAACATTGTTGATGGTGAACTGCGGAACAGGCACATTGGTTGATTCGTGGCATCTTAGCCAGGTGGTGGCTCCAAGTTTCTTACGTTCTACGATGTACCCATCAATGGGCACGGGTCTATCCATTGGGGGAGGGGACCAGACTAATGTAACTGATGTTTCTGTTTTATCCTTCACCATGGGGTTAGTGGGCGCATTAGAAGGGGGTTTCCGTAAACCTGCAAAAATAAGAACATTTTTTGAATTTTTTTTTTATTTTTGGGATAATGAAACAAAATGTAATGTAATGAAAGGAAATAAATGTTTTCAGGTAGAATGTCAAGCTGCAGGGATTAAAGTCAATGTTGAGGGCAACCATTCAACCCCCATTAATTCCAACAGCATTACATATGTAGCCCTACTATTACTTAAAGGGATACTGTCATGGGAAAAAAATTTTTTTCAAAATGAATCAGTTAATAGAGCTGCTCCAGCAGAATTCTGCACTAAATCCATTTCTCAAAAGAGCAAACAGATTTTTTTATATTCAATTTTGAAATCTGACATGGGGCTAGACATATTGTCAATTTCCCAGCTGCCCCTGGTCATGTGACTTGTGCCTGCACTTTAGGAGAGAAATGCTTTCTGGCAGGCTGCTGTTTTTCCTTCTCAATGTAACTGAATGTGTCTCAGTGGGACATGGGTTTTTACTATTGAGTGTTGTTCTTAGATCTACCAGGCAGCTGTTATCTTGTGTTAGGGAGCTGCTATCTGGTTACCTTCCCATTGTTCTTTTGTTTGGCTGCTGGGGGGAAAAGGGAGGGGGTGATATCACTCTAACTTGCAGTACAGCAGTAAAGAGTGACTGAAGTTTATCAGAGCACAAGTCACATGACTTGGGGCAGCTGGGAAATTGACAATATGTCTAGCCCCATATCAGATTTCAAAATTGAATATAAAAAAATCTGTTTGCTCTTTTGAAAAATGGATTTCAGTGCAGAATTCTGCTGGGGCAGCACTATTAACTGATTCATTTTGAATTTTTGTTTTTTCCCATGACAGTATCCCTTTAATATATGATCAAGAAAACCAGTTTTTACAGTGGGGTTTACCAATATAGGAGCTTCAACAGAATACAGGACCAGGTTGCCATAGAATGGTGGCCAACAAGTATAGAGAAAATTTTTGTACGAGAGTGGCTAATGACAAATCGAAGTCTAAATGTACAAGCTGTAAAAATAGTTCAACATGGATCAGTTTCCTTCTTGCCCACGATTCTGAAACATACAGTTGAATGCAACATGACACTGTGTGTCATCACCCGGTAGTAATTGAATTAGGATATGTACTTCTGACACTCAGCTTTACTTGTCTCAAGTATCAGTAGATCTTTCTCTCTGCTTAGCAGGTCACATTTTAAAATGTTCCAAACTGAAACAAATATAAATATCTGAATTCTGGAATATTATCAGTAAAGGAGCTTTAATAGAGGATGTACTGGATTCAGAACCTGGGACCTTAGCTGGAAGAGGAAATGTGATCTGTGATCTTCAATCAGGGCCAACGAGGCTCTAGTAGTTAAATCAACAATATTTAAGGTTTACTATGGGCACAGTATTTAAATCTATGATTGCCAACAGCTGGAGCAAACATGTCTTTGGGGCAGGGAAGAGAAAAAGGTTTTACTGAAGTAAGCACAACACAGTACAGGTATGGGATCCGTTATATGAAACCCATTATCCAAAAAACTCAGAATTAAGGGAAGGCCGTCTCTTTATGGAAATAATCCAAATTGTTAAAAATAATCTCCTTTCTGTCATAATAAAACAGTAGCTTGTACTTGATCCCAACTAAGATATAATTAATCCTTATTGGAAGCAAAACCAGCCTATTGGGTTTATTTAATGTTTCCATGATTTTCAAGTAGACAAGTTATGAAGATCCAAATTACCGAATTATCCATTATCCAGAAAGCCCCAGGTCTCGAGCATATATACCTGTACTATACCTGTACTTTAAAATACAGGACATTGCCATAACAAAATCCAGGGTCACCCTGACATGACCATATAATAAAAGGGCACAAACATCCAAAAGAGACAGAATTCATGCTACAGTGGCCTTAGTGGACAAACAACTATACACCGTATACCCTACCTGTCCAATTAATGTACTAAATAGGTAAATTGATTTTTTTTAACCTTTATCGTGCCATTACCATGCTAAATGTGAGAGAACAAGTGGGCTGAAACTAATGAGCTTCAGATAAACTCCTATCATTTCTTCATCATCAAACATGCAGGTTTCTAGAGTGGTTTGAATTTGTCCTTTATACAGTCATAAAATGTAATTGTAGGCCCCCAATGGAGATCCTCCATTCCACTAAAATATTTTCTTTTGTTTTATCATGTTGTTTTTGTAAAATTGAGCCCTACATTGCTTAAAATGTATTCCAGTTTTACAGAGTATCTTCAATGCTGAAATGGAAGCTTTCCATAAATACTGACATTCCATTTGCCGTCAGACACACTAGTATATATGTTGGGAGTTCCTAGCATGATTCTCTACAACTACAAACCAACTGCAACACTGAACCATCTTGCGTATTCTTTGGCCAGATCACCACTGTTAGTAAGGTCAGTTAAATATAGGGCCCTTGGCACCATGTACTTGCCATTATCTGTTGGTTTAAAAAGCACTCTCAGCTTTCTGCTGTACTGGCATTACTTTGGAATGGAGAATGTTGTGGCCATAGAACTTGGAGAAGGACCAGGTATTAATCTCATATCAGGAACAGGAACGCAATACCGTCCTCCATCCAATTAGACTTTAAGTCACTTTGAAGATCACGGTTTGTAGTTTCACAGCAAATTACAATTAAGCACAGAGTTAATTATTATACTTCATGTCATATAAAGATAGACAGACAGATAGACAGACAGATGATATAAATAAATGATGATGATAAATAAATAGACAGATTATTTATAGATTATTCATAGATGGATCGATAGCTAGATAGATGATTTATAGATAGATAGATAGATAGATAGATAGATGATTTATAGATAGATAGATAGATAGATAGATAGATAGATAGATAGATAGATAGATAGATAGACCATTATATAGAGGCATAGATAGATGCTTAGATAGATAGATCATTTATAGATAGACAGATGGATCATTGATATATAGATAGATAGATAATTTATATATAGATAAATAGCGGGATAGATTGATGATTTATAGACAAATAGATAGATAGATAGATAGATAGATAGATAGATAGATAGATAGATAGATGTTTAGATAGATAGATAATTTATAGATAGACAGATACAGTATATTGATGATCAAGAGATATATCGATGATTTATAGACAGATAGATTAATGATTTATAGATATATACTTAGATGGATAGAGAGATTTAGAGGAATAGAGTGATGCATGATAGATAGATAGATAGATAGATAGATAGATAGATAGATAGATAGATAGATAGATCATTTATAGATAGAAGGATAGATAGATGATTTATAGATAAAAGGATAGATACTTAGATAGATAAATAGAGAGATGATTTATAGGTAGAGGAGAAGATCGATGATTTATACATAGATAGATAGATGCTTACATAGATGGCCAGAGAGATGATTAATTGATAATGATGATGATGATGATTGATGATGAGAAAGATAGATAGATAGATAGATCATTTATAGATATATAAATAGATGATTTATAGATAGATGATTTAGAGTTAGATAGATAAATAAATAGATTGATGATTGATAGATAGATAGATAGATAGATAGATAGATAGATAGATAGATAGATAGATAGAAAGATAGATCATTTATAGATAGAGGATAGATCAATGATTTATAGATAAATACAGTATATAGATTAATGATTTAGAATGATTATCTATAAATTATCGATCTATTTATCTATCTATAAATCATCTATTATCTATCTATCATCTATCTATCTATTTATCTATCTATAAATTATCTATCTCTGTTTAAATCATCAATCTATCTATAAATCATCTCACTATACATCTATATATCTATTTATATATCTATCTATTAATCATCTATCTATCCTTCTATCTATAAATCATCTATCTTTTTATATATTTATAGATATATAGATATATAAATAGATTGATACTTAGATAGATGGATAGAGATATGGGTAGAGGAATAGATTGATGATTTATAGATAGATAGATAGATAGATAGATAGATAGATAGATAGATAGATAGATGATCTCTGTCTATTGATAAATGTCACCCACATCAGTTATTAAATGGACTGAGAAAAGGAAACAGAAGTTGAGTGCTGATCAGCAAAGACAAGGCTGTATATCTGGAGACCATATCATTAATGACACATATCCTTACATTTGCCATTCTCGACACTGTATGTTTATTTTTTTAACAGTGTTTTGATTGTCACTATGCACGTAAATCTTTATGTATTATTGCAAGGATAAAGGTTCAATATACCTCCAGCCTTGCCCCTCCAATCTACCAATTGTACCTAAATATGCAATGTATTTGTGAATACTTACAGGTGACAGTGAACTTGGTGGACGTTCTACACTCATCGGCTATGAAGGTTATCTCTCCGGCATCGCTATTCTGGCATTCGCGGATGGTCATAGTGTGCTGTTTGCCAGAGGAACTGATGGAAATCCGTCCTCCGGGTTTTACTTCTTGACCATTGTTTAACCATTTGATTTTCTGGCATTCATTATCCAGCTCCACGCAGAACATGGCTGTATCACTAATCGGAACTGCTGTCCTTCTTGGAAGCTTTTTGATGATGTTACCTTTCAGGAAAAGAGAAATAATTTTTATATTGTGGTCTGAGTAGACCTGGGTCTTGTAGGGGAGAGGGAATCCTCCTGTGCATTTGGGGTGCGGATAGGGCTCCATTATGATCATTGTTACTGACATGAATATTGTGTTCAGGGAACAGTGCCTCCTGTCAGTGTGCAATATATCTAAACAGAAATATATATACACCATAGTATAATTTTTAGAAGATGGAACCAGGCAAGTTCTGGGGATGATGTGAGCCTGGAAAATTATGAAAGCCATAACAACTTCTACATACCTTGAACAGAGAGCTCAGCAATTGTCCTGCTGCCTTCCTTCATTTCACAGATATACACGGCATCATCATCAGCGGTGACATTCTGTATGGTGAGCCTTCTGATGGATCCCTCCTCTTCAATATTGTATTTGGAACTTTGCTCGATCTGGGTTTCCTCCTTGTACCAAGATGATTCTGTGATGGCGCTTGGAACCTCGCATTGGAAGGTGGCTGATTCTTTCTCTCTGACCTCCACATCTCTCAGTTTTGTTTTGAAAGGGATTCTAGGTTCTTGGAGAAGAAGCAGAAGAAAATGATATCAGGATAGTAAGGAACCACAGGAACCCATTAAGAGTTGAAGAGAATGCACAACTGGGAGCAAAAAATACAAAATAATCTGTAATAGTTTGTAATCATCATCATTTGCCACAGACACCAAATTTCGAGTTGTGATTTTGGAATTTTGCAAACTGCAGTGTTGACATCAAGACCAATAGAGGCAAAACACGTCTCAAGGATTCTTTACTCACCGAGTATAGGAGGAGGTTCAGGTGCACCACCCTGAACCTTCAGCTGAGGGAGGGAATTCAAATTATATTAGTAGTATGAGAAGGCACTCAAGGACCAATCCTCCACACAATGTTGTAAATAACAAATAAAGATTACTTTCTTTTACATGTCTGTGTGGAGGATTGGTCATTGAGTGCCTGCTCATACTACTAATATGGGTTGACATCAAGACCATCGTCATCACTAGGAACCAAGAGGTGCATGAGTCAAGGCCAAGGCGTGTAATGTCTTAGCAAGCCCCATTCAAGACTCAGAACAGCTTTGAGACTCTGGGACTGTTGCCAGTAGCATCTAAGCTCCAATTAGATTTTATAAGTCTGCGATACATTGGAAAATGAAAGCAAAGACCTAATTGGTTGCTATTAGCAACTGCACTGCTACAAACTAGCACAAATGATAGTCAATAAGCCCTTATAATTAAGATTGTGTTACATAACAGTGGAGACACCCCTTTAAGAATGGTCACTCACCTGCACAGGCAGCAAACAGGACTGACTACATTAAGAATTCTAAAATCCTAAACATATCAAAAGCTTAATATATCAATTTTTTCCCTATTTCTTTTATGTCCAAGAACCCTGGGGCATGTATTGTCTGCCACCTTCTCTGGCAGTAAAAAAAAAAAAAAGGTTGCTCAAATTATGAAGAAATAGAAAATATTTATTTCCAATAATAAATACCCAACTAGTTTCAACACAGGGGGTCGGAAATGCGTTTGGTATTTATGTAAATAGATATTTTCTATATTTTCATAATTTGAGTGCCCTGCTTCTTTTACTTATGTTCTACTTGAGGATCTCACCGGTGACCCCTGAAGTGACCGCTATCATCATCATCATTATTATTATTATTATGATTATTAATAATGTATAAAAGTATGCACCCCCAACTATTAAACTGCTCTGGCAGAGAACAGCTGCAGAAATAACTCTGTTCTCTCCCCTTGTCACCAATCCGAATATCAGTAAATGGAAAAGTGACAGTTGCACCAGATTTGCCACCTTGATTTTTTGCAGCAATTGTTATATTTCGGGGTATTTGCCATGATTGGCACCAATGTGATAATAGTTTTCAGCATGATAAACTGCCAAAACATCTAAGCAACCATACAACATTTTTGGCCAAGCCTACAGTAAGATTTATGGGCCAAAGAAGATACTGGCGTTACTACAAAGGTTAAAGCATAAGTAAACCTTTAAAATATGAGAAGAGTTTCTAATTTTTTTCCTAAGCAGAAGAACATCAGAGCAGCCTCTTTCTTTCTCCTGACAACTTCTTCCTTGACTCAGACTGGTTGAAACAAAATTCATTCATATTAGCAGTAATTGTATCCCTTAATATCTTGGAATTAAATATAAATAAATAACAAATGTACTTAAGTGCTTAGAATTAGGGATGCACCGAATCCAGGATTTGGCTCAGGATTCGGCAAAGACTCTGCCTTTTTCAGCAGGGTTAAGATTCGGCCTGTAACAAACAAGGGAAAGTTGTGCTCACCACAAGTTTTTAAAATCATTAGGCGGGGGTGCAATGAGGGTGTGACCACAAAATACATATAAACAAATACAAGATTCCTCTGCACTCAACCCATTATCAATATATTTAAGACAGAGACATTTTGTGCTACTGCTACTGAAAAATGCCTTACCCTTTAAACAAAACAGGGATTGTTTGTCCATATATTGCAATATATTTAAGCTGGCCAACTACGTCAAAGTCATCCCATATCTGGCCAGTCCTATGCTCAATTTTCATCTGATTCATTAAGAATTCTATGGTTTAATTATACATTTTATAAAAGGGACGAATACGTTTTACCTGCAACTTACTTGTTGCTTTCGAAAGTAAAACTCCCAACCTTGGCTGCCCTTTTATTAGACACCAGTGGGATCACCTGACTATAGTTGGAGAGGGTGGGAGCTACAACAATGATTTTAAAAACTTGTGGTGAGCACAACTTTCCCTTGTTTGTTATAGTTATACAGGAGCAGTGACCAGCTCCATGTTGTAGCTCCCACCCTCTCCAACTATAGTCAGGTGATCCCACTGGTGTCTAATAAAATGGCAGCCAAGGTTGGGAGTTTTACTTTCGAAAGCAACAAGTAAGTTGCAGGTAAAACGTATTCGTCCCTTTTATAAAATGTATAATTAAACCATAGAATTCTTAATGAATCAGATAAAATTGAGCATAGGACTGGCCAGATATGGGATGACTTTGACGTAGTTGGCCAGCTTAAATATATTGCAATATATGGACAAACAATCCCTGTTTTGTTTAAAGGGTAAGGCATTTTTCAGTAGCAGTATGCACAAAATGTCTCTGTCTTAAATATATTGATAATGGGTTGAGTGCAGAGGAATCTTGTATTTGGTTATTAAGATTCGGCCTGGTCGAACCGAATCCGAATCCTAATTTGCATATGCAAATTGTGGGGATGTGACTTTTTGTTACAAAACAAGGAAGTGAACCAATTTTTTTCCACTTTTTCCTTTCCGGCTCCAAATTTGCAAATGCAATTAGGATTCGATTCGGTATTCGGCCGAATCTTCCAAGATGGATTCGGGAATTCGGCATCCCTACTATGAATAGCCCCCTCATCAATTTTACATTCATTTATTTTAAAGGTTTCCTTATCCTTTAAAGTAATCAGATTACTTAAAGTGGATGTAAACACTCCAAGAGTTGAACCGGGATTTAGATGAGAGTGAGATAAAGGTGCGCTCCAATGGAAACTTTATACACTGTATATAAATGTGGACAAACAAATGTTTGTAGTTTTCCTAAAAATGAATAGTTGTTTCCCGGCTGACTTGAAACCACGGATGTAACTACAGAGGAAGCAGCCTTTGGATATTTTGGATGCCCTAAAATTAATTTGCTGCAGGGCCCAGTAACAGTAACAGTAACAGTAACATTGCTTGGAACTGAATTTGAAGGCTAACTCTTATAAAAGCATTCAAAATATATTAAAAAGACCAAAGGAAGCCTTAGATTTAATGTCTGCTCAAGGCAGATGTAAAGTCGGGGGTGATATGAATTGTGTTCTGCAACACAAGCCTCGTCATCATAGTGGTACAAATGAGTGTAGGTTGGTGCAAGTTCTATTGTTTTGACTTCTGTAATATTTGTGCCAAACTCTGCACCTTGAGCCTTTATATCTGGTTTGGCTGATTGTACCAGAGCAGGTTGTTTTTTTTATATTTTAATTTTATTTATCTAATTAAAGAAAATTGTTCAATAAACAAGAATAAGTCATTGGAGATAAAAGGTGAGGGGAAAGGGGTAAAAAATAACTAACTAGTAGGAATAACATACATATGCTTAATACAAATAGTACAGGTCAATACAATGCAATGTAACATTTGAGACATACATTAAAGTATAAGTAAATCTCAAGGCCATAAAGTAAGGAAATTAGGAGTCCATGAACTGTAAATGAGTGAATGGATCCTATCTCTTTCAGCATTGTTCAGAAACTCTAATTACATTTTCCATTTTGAGGTGGATTTTTGACGTTTTTTTTTAATGTTTTCAGATCTGTACTTGAGTGCTTTGTTAGTACATAGAGCCTTCGATTCTAAAAGAGCCTCCTCTAAAGAAGGAGGGGAAGCTTCTATCCACTTTTTGAAAACTGTGAGGGGCACTGATTCTTGGATTTATACAATATATAGAAGATTTAATGTTAGAAAAGAGCAGACTCTTTTAACAAAAAAAAACATTGTCTTGAAAATAAAACAAATTCGTTCAAATTTGGTGCTCAAACTAGGTTCTTGCCTATTCAAAAGGTTTCTACTGCCTTGACATTTTAGTATATGAACCCAACGCCCTCTCTCTTTGAATATGATCATCCTACATAGGACGATGGTGCCTTTCAGCAATCGCCAACTGGTCACAGAAGCGTAACGTTATCTGATCATGTCCATGGGAAAATCCTAAAATTAATGCATAATAATACCATCATAGACACACAGCACTTTGGTTTCTGAGATTTTTGGCCCTGGTTTCAGAGAAGTCCATTGTTGTGAATCAGCCAAGCTGGTGGAAAGTGGTGGGAGTGGAAAAAGACATTTAAACAATCTAAGTTTAACTAAATGACCGACTCATTCCATTCTATTTTTGAGCTGAAGGCAGCTTGGGAGCTGAACAGCCTGATGGAATTTACATAAAGTATTACTTGACGGACATCTACCAAGTCACAGAAAACAAGGTCTATAGAGGCTAGGTGCAAGGACCCATGGACCACAAAAAACATGGTTTAGATGTACAGTTCTTAATGGATTGTGTATGGAATGTCGGCACAAACTGTAACTCTTTGGACTTCCAGGATACATTCAGGTGTAGGAAATGGAAATGGAAAGTGTGTGTTGGGAAGACATTTCAGCTAATATTAATTTCCCATTGTAGGTATAGGCCCCATGTTCACTAAGGGGCTGATTCACTATGGGTCGAATATGAGGGTTAATTAACCCTCGATATTCGACTAGGAATTGAAATCCTTCGACTTCGAATATCGAAGTCGAAGGATTTAGTGCAGAAAATTTGATCGAACGATCGAAAGATTATTCTTTCGATCGAACTATTAAATCCTTCATAGGCCCCATGTTCACTAAATGTTCACATTGCATTAGTGCACCACATCATATAGAGAAGAAGTACTGGAATAAAAATAATTGACTAGTGATGGGCTGGCGAATTTGCTCAATTCACCGCCGGTGAATAAATTTGCGAAACGGGCGTGAAAATTCAAAAATGTCGCCCAAAAATGGACGCACCGTCAAAAACGAGACACCGGTGCCGTTTCGCTAATTTTTCGCTGTTTTATGAATTTTGCGGGAAATTGGCAAATTTTTCGGCTAAATGACGCAAATTCACCCATCACTATAATTGACTAAGTAATGCCAAAATCCTGGAACCAAACAGCAATCCTCTAGAACAGTGGTCCCCAACCAGTGGCTCGAGAGTAACATGTTGCTCACAACCCCTTGGATGTTGCTCCCAGTGGTCTCAAAGAAGGTGCTTATTTTTGAATTCCTGGGTTGGCGGCAAGTATTGGTTGTATAAAAAACAAGTTTATGTCGAACCAGAGACCCCTATCGGCTGCCAGTCCACATAGAGGAACTGAATATGCTTTAAATATGCCTGTGTTGCTCCCCAAATCTTTTTTTTTTTTTCATGGGTAAAAAAGGTTGGGGACCTCTACTCTAGAAGGACTTTAATAAGCCAAAGCAAGACATATACAGCCTTGCATTTAATATAACAGACATATGGAAACCATTCAACGATACTTCCCAGAATATCTAGCACTCATAAAGTTGACATTTAAGCATCTAGAGGAGCAACCACAACTCTAACCTCAACTTCAGGTCGGGCCCTGCGGCCACTACTCCGAACCTCCACTGAGGACCAGCCCAAAACTCATATACAATGCCAGTCTAGCTTAACTTGCAACAGGTCTTCATTTTCTATTTGTTGAGTTGTTTTGGCTGACCAGTGGAAGCAGGCAAATCTAAATGCAGACATTGACTCCAACCAGGAAGCAATTTGTATGTTAAGATGAAGAGCAAATAAGCAACTGCCTTAACAGAAAGATCAGCTTGGGTTTTAAAATTCCAAATAAAATACATTTTAAATATAGTAGAGTCTAATATTGTCCAACTACATAGAAAACATTGGGCAGCCCTGCTCAGTATCAACATAAATAGGTTTATTACACACAGTTTTACCATAATTAATTAACCTGTAGCAACCAATCACTAGTTGGCGGTTGGGTGTAGAAACCCAAAAACAGAACATTAAGGGGTTTATTTATTAAAGTCTGAATGCCAAAAACTCTATAAAACTACTATAAAATCCGAATTTTTTGCGGAACAAAAACCTTGAATTTTTTGGGGTTTATTATACCCCAAGGATGGAAAAAGTCAGAATCTGAAAATCCAGCATCTCAGACCTGTCGAGGTTGTATATAAGTCAATGTGAGAATTCCCAAAGAAATTCTGTTTTTGTGAATTTTTGAAGTTTTCACCCGCACAGGAAATTTTCAGGAAAATTTATTGATAAATAAGGGGAAATAACCCGTGCGGATTTTTGGAGTAGATTTAAAAAAATAATGAGATATTTTTAGATTTTGATGAATAACCACCTTAATATTTTAGATTAGTTGGAGTTTAGTGGATAGATGCCAAGAAGCAAGACAAAGAAAGATGTATGGCTCCTGAGCATGGAAGTAAGAATAATAAACTAACAACATATTCAATATATTTCAATTTTAGACACATGCAGAGAGTTTTCCCAAAGTCCTTACCATTTACTATAACAAGCACTGAGCTGTAGGTCTGTCCCGCCAGATTAGAGGCTCTGCAGGTGTACAAGCCATTGTCGATTTGCTTGCAGAATAAAATTTTCAATACAAAGTTCTCTTGCTCATCCTCATAAATGACATGCCTCCGTCCCTCTGTAATAATGTCGCCATCCTTCTTCCAGACAATTTCAGGTTTGGGCTCCCCGGTTACATAGCAACTCATTTTGGCGTGCTTTCCTTCAGTTACTGTGCAAGTACGGGTAAGAACACCAAATGTTCCATCACGACTTATTTTTGGTGTGAGAGAAGCAGCTCTTTCATAGTCAAGACTCAAGCTAAAGCCCAGGCTGGATACTGGATCCACAGCTCCATACGAATTAGCATTGGTGTCAACAGTACCAATGACTGATGTGTCTGATTTCCTCATTTCTTCCCGTCGTTTTTGAAGGTGAGATAAGAGAGAAGTTGTTTTGGCATAAGTAGGTTCCAGAGCAGATGTGCTGTTGGAAAAGGAGTCAATCAACAATGATGCGGAAGCAGTGGCTTGGCCTACAAGGTTCTCTGCCCGGCATAAATACGTTCCACTGTCTGAAAACCTTATGCAGTTTATCTTTATAGAGCTGGACTCTCCATTATCTATAATCCGAATGCGATTTGAGTCAAAACTTTTGCCAAGAATTTTCCCGTCCTTTTCCCATTTCACTGCGGGTGGGGGATTGCCTTGGACCCTGCACTGAAATGTGGCATCTTCTCCTAGATTAATCTTTGTGGTGATCGGTTTCAAAATAAAGAAGGGTGCGCATTCTGCAACAGTGCCTTCCTTTTCATCCCCTACTTTGATGGTGATGGCTGCAAAGGCTTCACCAATGGTGTTGATCGCCCGACAAATGTACTGACCACTGTCTCCAAATTGTAGATCATAAATAGTGAGTCGATACAGGTTGCCATCTTCAATCATTTTGAAACGACCTTCGGATTTGATTGGGAGTTTGTCCTTATCCCATGTGACTACAGGAGTTGGGTCTCCTATAATCTGGCAGCTCAGGGTGGAATCTTTCCCCACAGACATCATGAAGGCCTTGGGCCTGGTGAGGAACCGTGGTACCCCGCTAAATGAACTATAATCCATTTTGGGATTCTGAAAAGAGAACAAAAACAAATATTATATTAAATAATTCCATAATCATTCATGTAAAAAATGCTTATGAAACAAACAAGGGCCAATGCTGGAAAGATCACAACCTATTGGCTGAAATCTGAGACTTGGAATTCTAAACAGTTGACCAGTGTAGGCCTGGTTTGATGGCAAAGGACAGCTGACTTCCAGGGAAAATTTGAAGTCAATGGTAGATCAAGGTATGATCTGAATCATCGCACACTAACAAACAAGCTACACTCAAAAGCTTTAGTGCACTGAGGAGGAAGCTTTAAAAAACTTTGTGGTACTGCTGTTTTGATGCTAAGGCCAATGGCAAGGGTAGACCTGTTGCTAAGGCAAAAGACTTCTGACTCTGCTGGGAAAGTCATTGGTATCAAGGTGTGACCTGTTTGGATCAAGCCAACAATGAGGCTCCTGGCATACAAAGAAGATCTAGGTTTTAAGAGTACTTTGATGCCTTTCACAATGCATTCCAATGCATTCCAATTCCAATTTTTGAAAGATCACCAACTTTTTCCTCAAAAAATGAGATTTGTAGCATACCGGCACACTTTATCACATTTTTTGGGATTGCCCTTCTATTCAGCCTTTCTGGAGGGAGGTTAAGAAATTGTTGGACTGTTTGACTCGTAAAGATATACCTTTGGATGTTACAACTTTCTTATTGGGAAAACCCTTTGAGACGCTGTGTAGGCCAACTCAAAAGCTACTCAATCATGTACTCACGGTTATACGCATATCGATTGCTTCTAAATGGAAATCTCCTATTCTTCCCTCCTGGTTAGAAATAGACCAAAGGATTGACAGTAATAGGAAATTTGAGTACAATATTGCACTATTGCAAAATAAAATTCCTCAATTTCTAAAGGTATGGGCGCCTTGGGATCTTCGTTTGCTTTGACTCCAGACAATGGGACTGTAATTGGCGCTGGTGGGGCGGTGAGGGATATCAGTAACAGTTTTAGTACTTACACCTTATATTCTATTCTGCTATCTAGCGAAACATGTCATTTCACAGAGTCTAACCTAAGTTTTACTGATTTTTGTTTTTATTATTGTTTTTTGGGATTGAAGCTATTATCTCCATTCATGTCTATGCATTTATAGATATATGTTATTGCGACATACTCTATGTTATGGCATTATGTGAGAAATGTCGGTAGGATGTTTGACTGTGGAGCATTAATGCTGCTTTTGATGTAACCTTTGTACTTCATCTTGCCTGTAAATGCATCCTTTATTTTACTTTTTGAAAATAAAAATTTAAGTTACAAAAAAAAAAAAAAAAAATGAGATTTGTAATTCTTTAATAACAGGGATTCTTTGCTACCTCATGAATATAGCATTTTGACAGGGATAGTCCTGTTTTGAGGGCAAAGGACAGTTGACTTTGCATGGCAAAATATGGGGTCATTGGTAGACCAAGGCATAACTTGTCTAGATCAGACCAACAACAAGGCTCATAGCACAAGGAGAAGAGATGTGATTAAACAGTGCTTTGATGTATTCCACAATTAAGCATTTCACGAACAAACAAGCTTTACTCTGGAGCTTAAGTCGAGTGGGAAGATCAAAAAGCCTTCTGACCTACTGATCTACATTTTAGTAGATATTTGGTTGCTAAGGCATTAGGGCTAAGTGTGGCTATATTTTTATTTTTGGAATTGCTTTCTGTTAATACGCTTTTCTGTTTGTATCTAGTCAGCGACCTTAACGCCCAAATAGAATGTTTGGATCACTGCTATAGCATACAGACAGTTCACTATTTATTATTAGGTAGAATTCCCTTTAAGAGGTAATATTCTTTTTGGAAGTCCAGACTCCATGGTTAAAGAAATTGCTACGCTATGCTACAAGATGCTACTTTATGAAGAATTGTTTAGCTACTCCTCATTCATCCTGTAATAGATAAAGATGTGGCGCTTTGGTGTGATTGCTCAAATCAGTAATGTAGGGCTAGTACCTACAGTACATCTCTCCTGACTGCTGGCTGGTCCCTTCTCTCTTTTAAGTTGAGTTAAGATGAATATACAAAGGAGGATTTTGGATGCCAACACAAAAATGACCATCCTAATATCCTCTAATATTGACTCATTCAGATTAATGTAGAAGAAGGCTGGAAAATGGCATTGTAGGAGGACAGGTTTGGGGAGTGTATATGATCCTCTACAAATTGAACTGCCTAGGCGCCCGCCCAAGCGGTACAACCAGTTCCCAAGCAGGAGAACAATTATTTCAGCTCAACTTTACACACCGCCTGGGAGACCAAATTGGACAAAGACCTACTAATTTGGCGACCTTGTCTGTCTTTTCTATGTATGAATATACAGATTCCATATCAATATTTGTATCTGTAATTAAACAGACGGTGAATAATGTAGAACCAACTGGGTGCCTCATTGATATCTGGGAATAGATATTGGCACAATTAGAGGAACGTATAGATTGGGATTAGAGCAACGATGTATCTACATACAGGTATGGGACCGTTTCCTGATAATGAATCTTTCTGTAATCTGGATCTTCATACCTTAAGTCTACTAGTAAATCAATTAAACATTAAATAAACCCAATAGGCTGGTTTTGCTTCCAATAAGGATTAATTATAAGGGCAGTCCTTGAGTTACATATACCCAATTTATATACAACATACGTTTACAGATGGAGGCTGTTACAGTAACATACTATCTCGTACGTAACCCGGGCACTGCCTGTATCTTAATTGGGATCAAGTACAAACTACTGTTTTATTACACCAGAGAAAAGAGAAATCGTTTTTAAAAATCTGGATTATTTGGATTAAATGGAGTCTATAAGAGATGGATCCAGAGCTTTCTGGATAATGACTTTCTGGATAACGGATCCCATACCTGTATAAGATAAACGCCCTGTAGACATATCCTTATATACGGTGCATAGCAATATCATATGATATTATATCATGGATCATATAACAGGGCACTGCTTTCACATACGATGAAAAGGAGGCACAACAATGGCCACTCATCATTATCCTTATTATTGTATGAATTTCCCCCTTTCCCTCAAGCAAAAATGGCCGAATAGGTGAAATTTAATCATCCGCCCAAGTGCCCTTTATACAGAGATATTGCCCTGCCAAATGGTTACAATACTTTTGTCAAAAGGCCCATATAACCAAACTTGGTGCCTGCACCCTTTGTTAGAGTCCTGTAGCGGGTCGGGTACCTTAGGGGATAGGGTAGGGTTTTATTTCTGATCTGTAGTGACTACAACCCATTCTCTCTCTTATAAACACAACTGCATCAAAACACAGATGCACAATTCCATTCAGGATACACAACATAAAGGTACAACAATGGGGTGCAACACTGCCCCCTCGTATTCTAACATCTTCAAGAACGATATGAAATCCCTTCGTTTTAGGGAATATGTAGAGAAACAATACCTATACCTATAACAATACCTATTTATGGCTGCATTTTACAAAGAGGCATTTTTTAACACATGAAAAGATTGTTTTTGTTGTAGAGGGGACCCTGGGTTGTGGAAGGGGTGTGGCTTCTGGGAAGTTGGGAAGAGTATGGGCAGAGATTTGCCATCATTTCAGAGTGACCAGGGTAGATCAGGGCATGGTTGGGTTTACAAGAGTCTTTTTTTCATTGGGTGCCCATTTTACTTGTTGCCAGGACCCACCACTCAAGGGGCCAAGGTGACAGTGATGTAACTAGAGTGTTCTGGGCCCCCTTGCAAAAAAATCTTCAGAAGGACCCGGTGCACTCTGATCCCCATCCTCCCACCCACTTCCTGTCCTGCCTCTGCCATGCCCACATCCCACCTCTGCCCCGCCCACTTCCCACCTGACTCTGCCCACTCCCCCCTCCGACATTTGTCACAGGTAAGAGATTGGCTGGGGAGGAGGAGGGGTTTTATTAGCTACTGAGGGTGGTGTATTGGGGTGTGAGGGACAGATTGTGGTGATGGAGGAGATGTTGCAGTGGGAGGGTTGCAGGCTGGTGGGGCACTGGGCCAGTTAGTATTGTTTTTGGTGGCAATGCTACTTGCCCAGTCCTGGTGTGGAGGCCCATGATTACTGATGGTAGCCCTGAAGGGGATCACTCAAACATCACATGATTTATTGTTTTCAAGGGCATCACTCTTGTATTTTGTTGACTTTTCTCTAGAAACATCAGTCCAATACACACACCCATACAAAGAAGCATCTGTCAGCTCTCCAACTGCCAGCTATAGACATGAATAGCTCAATCAGACAGATGAGTTTATCTGCTGCTGGTCTAATAATGGTATTGAACTACAACTCACTACATTCCCTGTGCTCCAAAACACTGCACCTAATGTTCCACCTTGATATTTGTGTAGGACACACGGAGCTCGGAGTGCCAAGTGCACAGTCGGATCTGTCACTGCTCATTTAATTCGGTCACAACTCCCTCGTCTCGGAAAGGAAATTCTGTACAGATCCTGTCACCAAAATAAACTTCTTAATCTCCCAGCAATGCCCACATGTACCGTCCTACTAATTCTCCTACACTCACGTCACTGACATTAAACACTGACATATAGGAGTCGGCAGTCACTGTGCAGGGCAAAAACTTTCTGCTATGTCGACCTTACGGAGATGCAATACCCTGCAATTCTGCTTAGTAAATGGGAAACCCTATGCTGAGCAAGTTCTATGGTATCAGCAAACTTAGGTGGGCTGTTCCTGCTGAATTGTGCTTAGTACAGGGAATACCTATGCTGCCATAGTTTTATGGGATCTCTCTGTACCGACTATGAGCAAACTTAGGGACTGTTCCTGCTGAATTGTGCTTAGTACAGGGAATACCTATGCTGCCATAGTTTTATGGGATCTCTCTGTACAGACTATGAGCAAACTTAGGGGACTGTTCCTGCTGAATTGTGCTTAGTACAGGGGAATACCTATGTTCCATAGTTTTATGGGATCTCTCTGTACAGACTATGAGCAAACTTAGGGACTGTTCCTGCTGAATTGTGCTTAGTATAGAGGAATACCTATGCTGCATTAGTTTTATGGGATCTCTCTGTACAGGCTATGAGCAAACTTAGGGACTGTTCCTGCTGAATTGTGCTTAGTACAGGGAATACCTATGCTGCCATAGTTTTATGGGATCTCTCTGTACAGACTATGAGCAAACTTAGGGGACTGTTCCTGCTGAATTGTGCTTAGTACAGGGGATACCTATGCTGCCATAGTTTTATGGGATCTCTCTGTACAGACTATGAGCAAACTTAGGGGACTGTTCCTGCTGAATTGTGCTTAGTACAGGGGAATACCTATGTTCCATAGTTTTATGGGATCTCTCTGTACAGACTATGAGCAAACTTAGGGACTGTTCCTGCTGAATTGTGCTTAGTATAGAGGAATACCTATGCTGCATTAGTTTTATGGGATCTCTCTGTACAGGCTATGAGCAAACTTAGGGACTGTTCCTGCTGAATTGTGCTTAGTACAGGGGATACCTATGCTGCCATAGTTTTATGGGATCTCTCTGTACAGACTATGAGCAAACTTAGGGGACTGTTCTTGTGCCAATGCATCCAATGACAAGCCCTGTAAAGTGATTTATAAAGCTTTGGCAGGTACCAAAGTTTGTGGTCAGCCATCCAGGAAATATTGGAGCCATATGCAAGACTGAAACTGTTTCGTATTAATCACAAAACAAATTCAAAATCAAAAAAATTAAGGTTTTCTTTCCCTTTAATGAGTACATGAAGGGACAGAATCAACATACAAAGGGGCTGAGAATAAAAATAAAGGTGCCACATCTACACGGAGATGGTTCTAAAGTAATGGCCTGACAAATGGAAACAATCATAGAATTTCCGTGAGCATTTAGCCAACAAGCGACGCTCTTTCACTGGATTAATAATGTGGCACAAGGTACTGAGTGCAAGTGGCAAGTACAAGTCATCTGTAGAACTAACTGGCCCCGCTTGTCTCTTTGACGCAGGAGGTAGAAGAGTCGCATTTCTGCCAATCATAATAGACTGAGATTCTACAGAAATTTCCCGGAGCGGTGCAGTTCCGGGGGTTGTGGGGGTGATTAACAATTAGGAGGATTTCCTATTACTTTAAATGACCGATCAAGCAGAATTCACACAAAGTGCCCCCTTCAAGGCTAAGGGTCCCGTGTGCCTTACACTTAATTAAGTTCAAGAGGTCCCATGGGACTGCGACTTGAAACTGGTGATTAAAGGAACTCATCCGTCTGCGTTTGCCTTAAATTATACAGCGAGGTTTCTTTTCCCCCGATCAGATTCCACATCAATATTTATGTCTGAAATTAAACAGACAGTGAATAGGGTACAGCCAACTGGGTGCCCCCTGATATCTGGGAATAGGTTTTGGCACAATTAGAGGAACGTATAGATTGGGATTAGAGCAATCATGTATCAACAGGTATGGGACCTGTTATCCAGAATGCTCGGGACCTGGGGCTTTCCAGATAATGGATCTTTCTGTAATTTGGATCTTCATACCTACTAGAAAATCACGTAAACATTAAAAACACCCAATAGGCCAGTCAAATAGGATTAAAGGGGACCCGTCACTCAATAAAAAAATATTCCAAATTCTATTTTATTATGTTAGTCAAGCAAAATAAACTTTAATTACTCTGTATGAATTATTTAAATCTTGTTTCCTTCAGTCTGGGAATTCATAATTATAACAAGCAGGCAGCTTTTCTCATCTGTGTGACCGGGTCCACTTTAATTATATCTTAGTTGGGATCAAGTACAAGCTACTGTTTTATTATTACACAAAAAAAGGACATATCTTTTAAAAATCTAGATTATTTGGATAAAACTATGAGTCTATGGGGCAAATTCACTAAGATGCGAAGTTGTGCCAGGCGTAACTTCGCCGCACTTCGCCAGGCGTAGTTTCGCCAGCGCTCCGCAAATTCACTAAAATCCGAAGTTGCGCTCAGGGGTAGCGTAAGGTTGCGAAGTTGCGCTAGCGTTGATTCACTATGTAAAGCGAAGTTACGCTAACGAAGGCTAATTTGCATACGGCGCGAAATTCAAATTTCAATGGAGGAACACGTATCAGCACTACAAATGCCAAGAAAACCTTCAAATCAGCAAATAAAAATGTTATTTTGCCCTACACATGTGCCCACTGTCTAGGTAAGGTGCCATGAGTCAGGAAATGTAGGGGGGAAGGAGGGGGGCCCCAAAAATAATTTCGATCTTTTTCAGCCTATCACCCATCATGTAGAAAACACGCCAGCGTTTTTTGGGGACTTAGAAAAAAATGTGACTTTTTTGGAAACAATCCCTATCTACTCTATTGCGCTTCGCCTGGTCTGAGGTGGCGAAGGAAGTCTAGCGTAAAAGGTAGCGTTCAGTACACTGCGCAAGTTAGTGAATTTGCATAGTTTCGTCGCAACGAAAATTCGTCTGGCGTAAGGGTGCGAAGTAACACTAGCGAAACTACGCCAGCGTTCGTTAGTGAATTTGCGCAGTAGCGAAAATGCCAAATGCTAGCGAATTAACGCTAGCGTTCGGCGCTTCGCATCTTAGTGAATTTGCCCCTATGAGAGATGGCATTCCCATAATTCAGAGCTTTCCGGATAACAGGTTTCCGGATAACGAATCCCATACCTGTACCTGATATTGCAAGCCAGCTGATTTAACTGATTCATCCTGGAGGAGACCTGACTCCTGTTACATTGTTGTTTTAGGAGTCGGAGCCAGAGAACAGAAAAGGATCAACAGACAAAGCTCTCAATGGCAATTACACTTACAAAACCCCAGTGGAAAAATGAAATGAAGGTATATTGGAAAGTTGCTTAGAATGAAATTTTCTTTCATTATGTAAAAAAGTGTCTTGGGGTTTATATATCTTTGAAAAGCTCATCAATCTCCGTGTAACAGATTACATGACGTAAAAGAAATCTCTTATTCCCATTAGTGTCAGTGCTACATACAGATCATTCCTGTACCTGTGTATCACTGACAGACTGGGCCACCCAGGTCCCACCAAAGGAAACTTAGGGGCATAGTCACAAGACAAAGTAAAGGAAAATTGAGATCATAAAACATGGCATGGAAGGGAGACAGGGGAGGAGTGGGTCCTGTCTGTATCTTGTCCTGCAGTCTCCGTCATGCCCTACTCTCTGCATCTTGCTCTATGGGTTCCATGTCACTTGACTGTCTCCAACTTCCCCTACTGTTTCCATGTCACCCTACTGTTGTTCCATTGTTTCCATGTCACCCTACTGTTGTTCCACTGTTTCCATGTCACCCTACTGTTGTTCCACTGTTTCCATGTCACCCTACTGTTGTTCCACTGTTTCCATGTCACCCTACTGTTGTTCCACTGTTTCCATGCCACCCTACTGTCTCCATCTTGTCCTACTGTTTCCATGCCACCCTACTGTCTCCATATTGTGCTACTGTTTCCATGTCCTCCTACTGTCTCCATCCTGCCCTATTGTTTCCATGTCTCCCTACTGTCTCCAACTTTCCTTGCAGTTTCCATGTCACCCTACTGTCTCCATCTTGTCCTACTGTTTCCATGTCATCCTATTGTCTCCAACTCGTCCTACTGTTTCCATGTCACCCTACTGTCTCCAACTTGCCTTGCAGTTTCCATGTCACCCTACTGTCTCCATCCTGCCCTATTGTTTCCACATCACCCTACTGTCTCCAACTTTCCTTGCAGTTTCCATGTCACCCTACTGTCTCCATCTTGTCCTACTGTTTCCATGTCATCCTACTGTTTCCAACTCGTCCTACTGTTTCCATGTCACCCTACTGTCTCCAACTTTCCTTGCAGTTTCCATTTCACCCTACTGTCTCCAACTCGTCCTACTGTTTCCATGTCACCCTATTGTCTCCAACTTTCCTTGCAGTTTCCATGTCACCCTACTGTCTCCAACTCGTCCTACTGTTTCCATGTCACCCTGCTGTCTTCAGCCTGCCTTGTAGTTTCCATATCACTCTACTGTCTCCATCTTGACCTACTGTTTTCATGTCTCCCTACTGTCTTTATAATGCCCTACTATCTCCATATTGCTGTACTATTTTCATATCACCGAACTGTCTCCATCCTGTTCTACTGTTTTCATGTCATCCTATTGCCTCCATCTTGCCCTATGGTTTCCATGTCGCCCTACTGTCTCCATCCTTCCCTACGGTTTCATATCACTCTACTGTCGCCATCTTGCCCTACTGTTTTCATGTCTCCCTACTGTCTCCATATTGCCCTGCATGTCATCCTACTGTCTCCACTGTTACCCTACTGGTTCCATATATACTGTAGCTATTTCCATGTCTGTCCCAAATGGGAACCAGCAAGAATACTTCTTCTTAATCAGGTCAGATAGTTGCCCATGGTGGTGGCTGGCACATGCAGGGTTAATACCAAAAATTCTTTTAGAGTGACAGATTAGTCAGTTGTCAGGGAGCGGAGAGTTAACAGAGCTGCCCTGTGAGTTGGCTCTCCCAAAATAGTCCCAGCTGTCTGCCTCCATCTCGGCCGCATGGCCATTTGTAGAAGCGCAGGGCTGAAGGGCTCACAGTTTGGCAGCTCAGACCAACCCACCTACTGATACCCGCAAACACTCAATAATAAAAGAGTGCACAAAGCAGCCCCCAGCCCCTGGCATTCCAGGAGAATACAAGATCATCATGCATTTAATATTGATCAAATACACACTCCACTTGGTGCAAGGCTAATTAGCACAATAGAAACCAGTGCAGTCTGCAGCATACATTTACTAATTTAGCTACATTGCTAATTGAACCTGTGGATTTAACATCTGCATCTCCTGCATCTGCAGAAATGTATTCTTGATGTTATTTATTAATGCTTTGTATTATGGACATTAAAATAAGGTAAGGAAAGGCCGGCATTGCAATTCTACAGCTCCCAGCTCAGTGCACAGGGGATTCTGGGACGTGTAGTTTGGCAAAGGGGTGAGAACCTGTTGCTCGGATAAGACAACAAATAACTCCACAAAGGAAATGCAGTTTCCAGATTGGCCCCTGTTAATCTCCTGTATGGGAGTGACCTTTAGACACGCCCACTGCGCACATACTAAACTGCGTGTGATTGGTTATCGTGGCTAATCTGTATTTATATGAACTTAATCTGCTGAGGCCTTCTCAGCCCCACAGTCATAGGTTCCTTATATTCAGATAATTTGCACCCGCAGTGCTACAGTCATTATCCCTCCCCAGTGTCAGTATCTGCCCCCCAGTATTACATAGGGGTATCCCCATTATTGCTCTGTCACATATACATATTAATATGTGCCCAAATCCATTTGCTATGCCTTCATTTATGTTTAAACTGGTGCTGTTCATATATGTCCCACTCCAACTCAGTATCATTCACCTTTCATTGTTTGGTTTATTTGGCAACAGACACTTTGATCCCCTGCCCACCACAAACCATTACTAAATCCCAAACCCCTGCACCCGCAAACCCCTGTACCACCAATCACAAGAATTGCCCCCTCCAACTGTTAAATTCCACTGCACCTGCATCCCCTGTACCACCAACCTTTACACCACAAGCTCTGCTCCTTCCAACTCCTAAATCCCAAGAGTTGCACCCGCAAACCCCTGTACCCGCAAACCCCTGTACCACCAACCACAATACCACAATCTCTGCCCATTCCAACTGCTAAATCCCAAGCACTGCATCTACACCCCCTTTACCGTCATCATTTATTTATATAGCGCTGACAAGTTACGCATTGCTTTAATTTCATTTATAACAAACGGGGAATAAACGGTGGGTAACAAACAAGGGTTTACAGATACAATAGGATTAGAGGGCCCTACACATGAGAGTTTACAAACTAAAGGTTTGGGTACAATTGAGACATTAGGATTTTAGAAACAAGTTTGTAATTTATGAAACAGCAATGATTGATTAATTAAGGTAAAGTAAATTTACCACCAATCACTATACCACGAGCTCTGCCCATTCCAACTGCTAAATCCAAAGAGTTGCACCCACAAACCCCGTTACCACCAATCACAAGAATTGCCCCCTCCAACTGTTAAATTCCACTGCACCTGCATCCCCTGTACCACCAACCTTTACACCACAAGCTCTGCTCCTTCCAACTCCTAAATCCCAAGAGTTGCACCCACAAACCCCTGTACCACCAACCACAATACCATAAGCTCTGTCCCCTCCAACTGCTAAATTCCAAGCACTGCACCAGCAAACCCCTGTACCACCAACCACTATATTGCACAATTAAATCTCACAAACCACTTGAACAAAAGCTTTGCACCCCAAACACTAAACTATAAGTTCTGCACCCTAAACACTAAGCTATAAAATCTGCACCCCAAACACTAAACTATAAGCTCTGCACCCTAAACACTAAACTATAAGCTCTGCACCCCAAATACTAAACTATACGCTCTACACCGTAACACTAAACTATAAGCTCTGCACCCTAAACACTAAACTATAAGCTCTGCACCCCAAACACTAAACTATAAGCTCTGCACCCACAAACCAGGGCACTGCAAAGTCTGACAGGTGCACCCCCTAACCGCTACACCACAAAGTGAGTCAGAAGTATGTCCCAGTACCTCTCTTGAGTTCTTGAGAAGTTTTCAGCCTTCAGTTTGGATGTGAAACAGCTGCGGCCGGGCCCCTCTGTACATGGGGAGCCTTATGTATCTCAGGGTTTAGCCAGAAAGTGCAGTAGATCCAGGATTTTGTACAAGACCCACTTGGTATGCTCCAGGTTTGGGGGTGCAGGGAGAGGAAGTTTGTAGTTTTAGACTGATCCCCCCTCGGACTGTCTCCTTGTGCTCCTCTCCAGCCCCAGAGGGAAAGAAAGTCACATGAAGGTCCTGCTGATGGGAGTCTGTATGGGTGGGAGGTGGGTCTGTGTCTTACTGGGGCTTCGCTCTGCTCCAAGTCCAAAATAGCCCAACATAGCCCGGGTGTCACTTACTGTGCAGATTGCATTTCATTAGATAAAGGGAGGGGGTGGGGAAGATGTACTGGGGTTAGGGCTGACATAGCGCCCCCAGTACAGTCACTGTGTCTGCCCTAACCCCAGTGTATCTCCCCCACCTCCTCCCTTTATCTAATGAAATGCAATCTGTACTATTATTAATATTATCCCCTAGAGGAAATCAACCTTTTTATCCGGTATTTGGAGCTTTGCTCTGATGTAAAGTAAAAGAACGATTATCCGGGAAAGCCTTCTGGATATCAGGTCCCGAGCATTCTGGATATTAGGTCCCATACCTTTATTATACTGGCAGTACTGTACTGACATTCCTTCTCTGTACATTTGTATTCAGCGTTTTGGTTGGGAGCTGCCATGCTGTTTACATCAGACAGTCCAGTATGACGTTGTCTGGCAGGGAACACTGCACCTCTCTATATTTGTATATATGGTTGGGAGCTGTAATACTACTTGTCTCAGCAATATACATATATATACTAGAGCCTATGCTATTCCTGTCCCGACAGACAGGGTTCATGAAGGTAAGCAGCGCTGTCCTGTTGCACAGCTAATGCTATAGCCTGGGTATAGCCTGGGGATACGTCCCTACTGTGCATTAAAGTACAACTATGAGCCATTAATGACACCATTAACGCTTGTGGCTAAACAAACAGTACATTCTACATGGACGCTCTGAGGATCCGTGTGATTGACAGGGGCAGCCGGGGCATGTGTTTTCCTTGCTCTCGGTCTCCAGGCTCTGCAGTGCCGGCACTTGGCCGTCTCTATCACACAGGGATGTTGGACGGATAGAGTTGTAAATAAACTGCTGCTTATAAACATCCCCAGCTCAGTGTTTAAAGGATTCTTCATATTTGCCATTGCCCTCTGACATCCCAGAGCTTCCCAGATAAGTCCATATAGCAGGGCAAATGAATCCCATTGGTCATTTAAAGAAATGGGTTCTCATTTATCACTGACCCTAGAACAAGTGCTAAAGGGGTGCAAACTTTTGCCCATTAGGGAGCATGCACTTATTAGTTGAACCAGGGGTAGGGGTCTGTCTAGGCTGCACATCAGCTAATTGTCTCCTATTAGAGTTAGATTGTTGGGCCCACCAGGGCTACAATCTGAATGGCCCCCTTTGAAACCACAGGGACCCCTCTCCCTGTGTCCATCCCCCCCGAAGCCCGTGCAGCAACACACAACTTGTACCTGTTACAATTGGTATCCCAAACCCAGAACTAACCCCAAGGTCCCGGCTCAGTTTTCCACCTGTAAAACCCGTCTTTTGCTTCAGGAGGAGCCCTCCGCTACTCGGTTGCTGCCAGGTCTTGAGAGGACCAAGGTGTGAGTTCTGGGCAGGCAAGAGAACCGCAAGTCGTACAACGAAGGACAACTAGCGTAGTCGGAGTCACAGGCTGAGTCAAACACCAAATGGGCAGAGCAGTACAATAACAGCAGTACAATAACAGGAAGACGGAAGCGTAGTCAGGTCACAGGCCAGGTCAGAATAACAAAATCACAGAGACAGGACCCGAAAGAATGGTCAAAGTACAGGCAGAGGTGAGGACAGGCAGCAAACATGACTTGGTCAGGAACAGGCAGGGTCAAACACAATTTAGAAATACTGGGGAGAGCACCCAGAAACTAATGACTAGACCTTTACGTTGGGCAATGCACAACAGTACCTTCTTCATACTGTTATGGACGGTCAGCTGTAAACAGGTCCGGGGAGTGTTGGCAGTATCTACTGGGAGCAGATCTGGGCCAGGAAGGGCCCACCAGGGTTTCTTCCCAAAGTCCCAGTCTGACTCTGTCTGCCATACAGTTCTTGGACAATCATCTGGACACATGGGTGCAATCGCTGTCCAGAAACTTGTTCCAAAAAATAGTATTCAGCATTTTCAGGACCTATGGGTGCCATAGAAAGGAATAAGAGAGCTTGGGACAGTAGAGTTTTGTCACCCACCCACTAATCTGGTAATGTTTGGGTGTCAAAATGCCAGGTTTTCTACTGGTGTCCCACCAGTCCAGTCCATCCCTGGGGATAGTCAGCTCCTGGAACTTTATAACCATTGAATAAAGTCCAAAAAGGGCTAACTCAGGTTCCTCCTACTCTTGGAGAACATAAGGAGTCCCAACTACAGGAATCTCCTGCCATCGCACCACCCACCCAGATATGACCCACCTCTTCCCACTTCAACAACATAGAGTGGACCCACTATCTAGGGTCTTCCCTAATTGAACTTCCCCAAAATGGAATAATAACACTTCCTCTCCCTTTTTTATACCCTTAGCAGAATTAACTGTGCCAATATACTGCACCATAAACAACATTTATATTACCATGAACAGAATGTACTAGAGCATTAGTTAGCAATACTAGAACATTAGATACGGTATTTCAGTATAATTGCACTTGCTGAACATTTCCATTTCAGCTTTGAGAATGTATTATCCAACTGTCACAGCAACTTTTTGATTCCTTGTAGACAGGTAGTTCCAACAATGACCCAAGCTGATGTAGTGCTCCCTCTAAACCCTTCATCATTCATTCATTGTAAGACTCCGTTTGCTGAGTAACTCGCTGGTGCTTTATGATGGATTAGTAAAACTAGACGTGGTACTGGGGTTATGAATTGAAGAAGTCATGTAAAGGACTGGCCAGACCAGGGGATACTTATCGACAAACAATATTTGATACTTGAAAAGCAAATACACCATAAGTTGCACAAAATATCTTCATGCTCTTTACTGATATAGGTGCCAGTTGTATTTATTGATACTTACCAGTAGGTCAGTTGATACCAACCTAGTAGAAGCAAAGACCAAGGGGGTTAAGTGAAACATTGTGCCGAGTCTGTAGGGAATAGAGTACAGGTTTAAGACCAAGGCTGATCCACTTTTGGCTGAGTTGAGATGACAGAATGGCGACTCAACATCAAGAATATATTTGAAACTGGTATATGGCAGTACTGGTGATAACTACCTTGTAGAGCAGTGATCCCATCCAGTGGCTCGAGCACAACATGTTGCTCACCAATCCCTTGGATGTTGCTCCCAGTGGCCTCAAAGCAGGTGATAATTTTTTAATTCTAGGTCTGGAGGCAAGTTTTGGTTGTATAAAAACCAGATGTACTGCCAAACAGAGCCTCATTTGGACTGTCAGTCCACATAAGGGCAACCAACAGCCAATTACAGCCCTTATTTGGCACCCAGGGACTTTTATCAAGCTTGTGTTGTTCCCCAACTCTTTTTACAATTGAATGTGGCTCACTAGTAAAAAAAAGGTTGGTTGTAAAGTATCAGGTGACACCCCTTCTATAATTTCAATACTTCTATAATTTTATATTTACCCAGTCTCTAATCAGTAGATCAGTTACTGCACTGGAGCAAATCTGTCCAATGTTTATAAACACTCCCCAGAAACTTCCTTAGACCCATCACAAAGGATTCTTCAGAACATTCTTCATCATGCAGAGACCACATGGTCCAAACTGAGACCTAGGTTTTTTTCAGTCCAAGTCAAGACTGAGGAGACCAAGTTTGAATCTAGGGGAATTAGTGCACCTGAGATATAAGTTCATGACGTTCCACATGAAAACATTTGCACAAATGGAGCACACCTACAGCACCACCACTATCCAAAGTTCTTCTCACATCTTCATAGAAACAATCAATTCCACCCGTTGTGAAGCCAAGAACTGCAGATTATATACTTTTCCTGAACATGACTATTTGGCATCATATAGTGCAGATAAATAACCCTAAATGGTTTAAGAACATTATCAAAAATATTCTAGACGGGGAAAAGTACTACACGTACTAATTAATCTCAAGCTTATTGCCTTGGTTCCTCTCCAGGTCAGTGTTCTAGTGTTCAAGGATAAAATTTAGTGGCATTGAGTCTTGGATCAATGCCATACATAACCTGGGAAGCAATTTAGGAATACGTAGATGAGATATAATAGGTGAAGCTAAATAAGGACCCTGGGGAGTGAGGGAACAAGATAAAGCAACATGTTATTCTTGGTCTCAACACAGCAGTGGCCATATGATTAGACATTTTGGAGACACATGGATCAAGTAGTCTGTTTTTAAAGGCATCACTGCATTTTTTTTTTGTATTTCCCACAATTCAGCAGGACAATGGTAGCAGAAAGCAGCCGTTAAATTATTAGTATCTCTGTTCTTCCAGGGATGTTTCGAGGAAGTCTTCTCACCAATGTTGCACGGTTCTCTCTGGGGGTAACAGTACTAAAATGAAAACAAATAGCATATATGTGGGTTGTATCTGCCCTCATTAGGTTTTCGGTTCACATGACGATAATTTGGGGTCTCAAAGTTAGATTTTTTTCCTACATGACCACAAAACATATAATAGCCTGCAGTCACAGTCTATTGGAGCCATCTACATTTCACCCCAAATAAGATGCTTTGCAGCATTAGCCTTCTGATTTTGGGATGTTTCAGAGGATTCCCACATCTATAAATGTACATTAAACTACCCAATCACAGATATGAAAGTAGACTGGGGTTATACTATCAGCGTGATCATAAGGTCCTACATATTTTAATTTAGGACCCATTGCGAACATTCCTTTTTGGAGAATTTACTTTCAATATTTCACACCCAGTTGATTCAACCTATGAATGGAAATGTTTAGGCTTAAAACTGTAGTCCTCTACTTCATACTATGTACATGTACGGCTTTCATTCCTAAAGATGCCTTCTATAAATAATTAACATTTTGTACCTATTTATTCATGATTTTAGATCAGCAGGTTTCAACATTTTTAAATATTTCATTTATTCTCAGCGGAGGATTTATTCACAACTTGAATGGGAGGTCATTTAAGAAAAAACTTGAATGAACATTACCGACCCGAAAACTCGAATCGAATTCGACTAAACTCACAACCTAGTTTTTTCTCCAAAAAAAACTTGAATGTCAGGAAGGCTATAAACATCTTCAAATGGGTAACTGGACTTCTGCCATTGACTTCTACATAAACTCTGCAGGTTTTAGGTGGCAAATAGTTGAATTCGAGTTATTCCAAGGGTCCGGGATTGATAAATCTTAAATTCGAGTTTGGATTGTTCCCATCTCAAATTTGCGAGTTTTGACAAAAAATCCAACTCGAAAATTCTTGGTCAAATTTAAAATTGGACCCTTAATAAATCTGTCCCCACATGTATACGTGGACATGGATCATGGACAATTGAATCACAAGGTTTTGTTATTTCTTGTAGCATCATCTATTGCAAAGATCTACAACAGGTATTAAAATGCAAGGTAATTGATAACTTTGGATTTACTTTATGCTCACTTTTTTCCCATAAATTTACAAAGTTATGCCCAAAACGCCTGTTTATTTTGTGGAAACAGCAATATTCTCCTCTGTTTGAGCAACCATTTAAATCTGATGTATAGGCTCCAGTAAAAGTATCTGCTGGTGGTCTTTGAACTTCTGAGAAATGGATGTGCCTTTGTTTTTCTCAGTTGGAACGATTTTAAGATGCAAGTTTTAAATTGGCAGCTTGAGAGCACAGATGACCTTTCTCCAGGTGTCAGTGTCCATTACCCTTCGATGATCATGTTAATATTAGAGTCCTTGGAAGTTGTCCTCTGCAGCAGCGGAATGAAGATATGTGCATATGTTAAGGCTGTCATTCCATGTCGCGGTCTGGTCCTATAAGGATGGCCAGGAGCATAAAGGACAGTTAAGTTGAGATTTGGGGAAATGCTCATTTGTTCTAGAAATCTAGATCATCATCATTAGATTGAGTTAGGATGAACCCTTAATAGTGGTCTTAATTGTTTTGTTGTTAGTGGTATCGATCATTACGAAACATCCTCATATATTTATAAGCTAATTGTGCCCTGACCAAATACAGGAGCTCACAGGGGGCACCAGCCAAAACGACTGTATCCAGCTGTCCAGGCAGAACCAAAAAAAATTGGTGATGGTCCTCTTGGACATGACACTTGAATAAGACTTCCACTTTGTAGCCGGAGATCGCTCACTCGAATTGATGTCAGACTTTAAAGCTCAAATTTCCCAAAAACAAAAGAAATTAAAACGTAGTTGAATGTGCTAGTTTTGAGTCTTGCATTATAGAGACCTTCAAAGAAGGGTGGGCAAATATCCTTACATTGTTCTTGATAAGAGCATCATTGCCTCAAAGAACTTTTTGACCAAACACTGAAGAAGGCTTTAACAAAACTTCTGACGAAGGGAGAAGTTTTATTATCATCGTGTTTGACCAAACAACAAAAATTCTGCCATTTATTAAGTGTAAAAACCACAAAAACTATTACAAAGCTTGTATGTACAGTATAAGTTAACGGAAGCTGTCCATCTCCAACTGTAAAACCGTAGAGTTTTTGTTTTCATCTGTAATTGCACAAAAATTCTTACAAGGATTTTGAGGTTTTCACTGATCTTCTAATTCATATTTGTTCCACATTTTTATTCATTTGCACTTTTGAAATTCAGATTTTTTAATAAATAGGTAAAAATTAGTAGGGGGGGGTTTAAGGAGAGTTTGTTTGTGGTTGATAACAACCTGAAAGTAAAATATCTGTTAATTGTCAAAACAGAGTCCACCAGAATGGACCTCACTAATGTTCTGTTTAAGGGCTTATTCTTTTTAAGCTTATATCAGAATTTGAGCAGTTTCCAACCTTCCCAATGCTTCTATTTCCATTCCATTTTTGGAACTTTAGCTTATCCCCCAGCTTGACTGCAGATGGAGCATGCATGGTACACAAAGCAAGAATTGTCTGCCATTGAAATGACCAACACACTGTGTGCAAACCTGGAAAGAGTCAGAAGGAAATAATTAAAAATCTATACAAGATAAATAATGAAGACCAATTGAAAAGTTGCGTAGAATAGGCAGCTCTGTAACATACTAAAAGTTAACTTCAAGGTGAACCACCCCCTTTAAGGATAGACTGATTGTCGCTAATTATTATGCTGAAATTGATAAAAAAATTTAATTGGATTTCATGTTTAATTTGAAAAGAACTTTTATTATACAGATTTTTGTGTCTGGGTGACAGGTCCACTTTAAGGTACAGAGGCCCAAACAGCTCCCCACCAGCTCACTAAATAGTGATTGTCTTTGGCATTTTATAACAGCCCCCCCGGCATTTGCCAGAACCAGAGATTGCCAGTCCGGACCTGCAATGGACATAGAATCCCTTAATCATATGTGATGCCTCTCACACATTCTTATAAGCCTTGCCTTCTCTAATAAACCTTTTAACACGGCATTCGACCACCATTTTTATCAGGCTGACAACAATGGCACCCAAACGCCCCCTATCCGCCTGACATTTATTCCTGTAAAGAACCTCAGGAAACCCGTCAATCACCCGAGGCGTCGCCAGATGATGATTCACTCTGTGAAGTGGTGAAAGGGTGAATCAGGGTGGTGTGACAGTTAGTTGTGCGTTGGCCTTACTTACACCCCTGTGATGTTTTGGAAATAGATGAAGAGGCACGCAATCCTGCGACACACCAGGTTGGATAAAATTTCGATCTTTATTCCATGGGTTGAATTCAAACGTCCGAACGAGTTTCGTATCTAGAGGTCGGGTACCCGCAAAAACCAGCGGTACCCTCGGGTTGCAGGTAGAAGTTCGGGGTGCAAGTATAGACAGGGGCCGGCGGTTCTGCGGGCTTTCTCAATAGCGATTTTTTTTTGTAATACCACCTACTTCCGATGATGTCACTTCCGGTTTACACTTCCTGATTCTTGGTGATTTAGCGGGTCACGGGTCCGGGTTGCGGGTCGGGTAGCAGGTAAGAATGCGGGTTGCGGGTCCGGGTTGCAGATTGTGGGTCGGGTATGGGTTACAAAAAAATGGAGCCGCGCAGGACTCTATCATAGGCGCTACAATCATGTGCCTATGATTACGTATCTCTACATACGAAAAACGTTAGGACATTTGATTTTAACCTATGGAATAAAGATCGAAATTTTATCCAACCTGGTGTGTCACACACACGCAATATGATGTCTATTCGTCGATTTCTTTGCATCTCACCAAAGCGACGGGTTCGGGGCGCTGCACCCAGGCCATCTTTCTTCATCGGAGAGTGCGAACAACACTTATATTGTTGCAGAGAATGCTAAATCCTTAAGAGACGGACCTGGGGCCACGCACCCAGGTCAATTTCGATGCCGGGTGAGCTTTGTTTTTTTGATTAGAAATTTGGAGCATTTACCCTTTGGATAGAGCAGGAGGGTTTTTTTTTTTTCTGTCTGTGATGTTTTCACATGAAAGTGTTGGAACCATCGCTGCACAATATGTTGGCGCTCTAAAAAAACTTAATAATAATAATAACTCTGAACACACTGTGTAAATGACTCTGTGTAATGCAGCCCTGGAGATTGTGCATAAGTGAAAGTCATTGGTTATTTGCTCAAAAATGGATCTAAGCAGTTCAATCCAGATAATGTACCCCAAGTTCAGCCATAGGCCCTCGCTGAAGAAGCCACAGAATCGCAGATAAGAGATGATTGTGGCTTTACATTGCCCAGTCCATCCCAAGCAATCATTTAGTTGCCACTGGTTTGTGGCCACCACTCCGGCACTGAGGCTTTAACAGAAACGCTGGGCCCGTTGGACAGTTTGAGGAGCAGTTCTTCGTTGATGTGAGCAATTCGTAGCAATGCCAAACCAACGTCCCCATCCCCGGCTCTATATTTTCCCGCTGGCTTCCCAACCGATGTCAATATGTCGGCTCCTCCTGCTTCGGCCGGTAACGATGACGAGAGTCGGACGGGCAGTAGGCGCTTCCTAATGACTCCGGTGTGGTGAGTCCTTGCTGTGAGCTCCTGGCCCAGGTAACAGCCTTTGGAGAAACTGATACCGTTCATGTACACCAGGTTGGATTCCAGTGGTAGCGCCACCCCGGGGGGAATGTCTTGTACACCCTCTGGAACACCTACATTCAAAAGTAAACATGGCAAAGAATTAAACGGAACAGTTCAGAATAAGAATAAAAAAACTGGGTAAATAGACAGGCTGTGCAAAATAAAAAATGTATCTAATATAGTTAGTTAGGCAAAAATGTAATGTATAAAGGCTGGAGTGAGTGGATGTGTAACATAATAGCCAGAACACTACTTCCTGCTTTTCAGCTCTAACTCTGAGTTAGTCAGTGACTATAAGGGGGGCCACATGGGACATAACTGTTCAGTGAGTTTGTAATTGATCCTCAGCATTCAGCTCAGATTCAAAAGCAACAATTATATCCCATGTGCCCCCCTTAAAGTCACTGATTAACTCAGAGTGTTCTGGCTATTATGTTACACATCCACTCACTCCAGCCTTTATACATTACATTTTTGCCTAACTAACTATATTAGATACATATTTTTATTTTGCACAGACTATTTACCTAGTCCATTACAAGAAAACTTTTAAAATAAGTGAATGTAAAATTGATGAGGAGGCTATTCTAATCACTTTTGTGATGTACATTCATTCATTATTTATTTTGTTTTAATTCCAAGATATTAAGAGATACATGTACTGTTAATATGAATGAATTGTGTTCCAACAGCGCCACCTGCTGGTCATTTTCCCACCTGTCTGACCAGCAAGTAGTCAAGGAAGTTGTCAGGAGAAAGAAAAAGAGGCTGCTCTGATGTTCTTCTGCTTAGGAAAGATTTGAGAAAGGTTTCTATTTTTTTTCCTAAGCAGAAGAACATCAGAGCAGCCTCTTTCTTTCTCCTGACAACTTCCTTGACTACTTGCTGGTCAGACTGGTGGGAAACTGACCAGCAGGTGGCGCTGTTGGAACACAATTCATTCATATTAACAGTACATGTATCCCTTAATATCTTGGAATTAAAACAAAATAAATAATGAATGAATGTACATTGCAAAAGTGCTTAGAATAGCCCCCTCGTCAATTTTACATACATGTATTTGAAAGGTTTACTTATCCTTTTAGTCACTGACTCTAGGCCTGGTCACTCTGCACTAGAATTAAAGAGGAAAGGCATTGTCTGAAAGTATTGTAATAGTATGTACTACACATGTAGAAGCCTATGACTAAGTGCCCCTAAGGCACGAAACGCGTGATGTTTTTTGCTTGTGTAAATACTTTTTGACTACATCAATTTAAGGAGTGAGGTCTGGTATGTGGCAGCTCTTCATTATCAATTTACATATTTGCCTCCCCGAGCTGAAGGTCTGGGGCTTGAGCACCTGGACACCCCTTTCTTCTGGGTAAGTTAACCCCCACCCTACAATACTCAACACATCACATGTAGAAGGTCTTCTTTACTTGAGCAAAACTGTACGAGGCTGGATAATATAACTTAGGGAGGGTTGGCACGTTTGTAGTAGAGTTCAGCAGACTTACCTTGCTCATATCGGTGCTTAGTATATTCTCTATAACTGCCTGTCTCTGTCTCTGGGAAGAGGTTCTTGGGATTCTCTCCAGACGGAGCCACCAGCCTAAAGCCCATGACATCCACCCTAGGGTCAGCGGAACAGATCACAGAAGAGGACAATTCAGGAGTTTGGGTGTCCTGCTTCTTGGAAGCTGAGATGATGCCCCACACGGACAGTTCAGGGCACGGGGATATGGTCACCTTTCTTCGGAAATTATACAGGTTCAGATGCTTCTGGATGGGTTCCATGGCCGCGATGTCGCACTCCAGTAGAATGGCGGATGTCTCATTGTGTCCAGTGGGGGGCCTGGTAACAACATACCACAATGCATGTATTAGCGGCAATTGCAGTAAGTCTTTTTCTACACTTTGGCTTAAAGGAGAACTAAAGCCTAACTAAAGAAGTAGGTAGAGATTTTGTACCATCCCAAGGCAACCACATCCCTTTAGCAGTAAAGATCTGTGTCTCCAAAGATGCCCCAGTAGCTCCCCATTTTCTTTTCTGCTGATTCACTGCACATGCTCTGTGCTGCTGTCACTTACTGAGCTTAGGGAGCCACTCACAATATACAGTACACATAGAATAGAAATGTCACAATATAAGGCTGATTAGTAATTAATACACATAATTACTACATGGCAGCACATAAACCAGTGCAATTAGCATCAGAATTGAATAATCAGCAAACCTGTAGCATCAGCTTATATTACAGCCAGGGAAGCTCATTTTCTGCTGGATAATTAGTGACGAGCCCTAAGCTTAGCTTCTCAACAGCCAATCAGAGCCCACTGAGCATGTGAGTGTCACAGACACTTTCCAAGATGGTGACCCCCTGTGACAAGTTTGAAGTCCTGGATCATTGCTGCTATTGACAAGCTGAAACTTTAGCCTCGTGCAATAAGTTCACTATATAAAATATGACATTTTTAGCCACATTCATTTTTAGGGTTAAGTTCTCCTTTAATACATTTGGGCAGACAAGTGTGGCGTATGAAGCCCATGTAAATGGTTAAGATAAACTGAGTTTTTATTGAGTATTGTAACATAATAATCTTTCTGTTTCAGATGTAGAAGTTTTCAATAAAGATCAGTTACATCAACAATATAAAGTTAATATTCGAATAACATTTCTAACTTTTCAGCTCTTTTAAAATCTATATCGAACCTGAGTTGTGTCTGATCAGAAACATAAACTGTGTTTTACTAATCATGAGATTAAACTTTTCAGTTATTTAATGAGTTAACTTTTAGTATGTTATAGAATGGCTAATTCCAAGAAACTTTTCAATTGCCATTCATTTTTTTTTATTGTTTTTGAATTATTTGCCTTCTTCTTCTTCTGACTCTTACAACCTTTGACAATGGGGGTCGCTGACCCATATAAAATGTAAATACTCTGTAAGGCTACAAATGTTGCTATTGCTACTTTTTATTACTTTATTCAGACCTCTCCTATTCATTAGGGATGCACCAAATACACTATTTTGGATTCAGCCGAACCCCTGAATCCTTTGCGAAAGATTCGGAGGAATACCGATATGAATCCTAATGTGGGATGGGAAGGGGAAAACATTTTTAACTTCCTTGTTTTGTGACAAAAAGTCAAGCGATTTCCCTCCTCGCACCTAATTTACATATGCAAATTAGGATTCGGATTCCGTTAGGCCGGCAGAATTATTCAGCCGAATCTGAATCCTGCTGAAAAAGGCCAAATCCCAAAATGAATCCTGGATTCAGTGCATCTCTACTATCCATATTCCAGTCTCTTATTCAAATCAATGTATGGTTGCTGGGATAATTAGGACCCTAGTAACCGGATGGCTGAAACTGCAAACTGGAGAGCTGCTGAATATAAAGTGAAATAACTCAAAAACCACAAATAATAAAAAATGAAAACCAATTGCAAATTGTCCCAGAATATCCCTCTCTACATCATAGTAACAGTTAATTTAAAGGTGAACAACCCTTTTAAGCAGACACTTATTTTATCCCGTTAGCTGTTATACTGTGTCTCATATTCTGCTGTATTTACTCCACCCAACTCCAAAGGCTTGAGAAGTTGAAAGCCACAGAGAGAACACCCTGTATAGTTGTTATCTTATAGGAACAAACACCCTGTGTCTTGCCTGGTTATCTCTCTCTCTCTCTCTCTCTCTCTCTCTCTATATATATATATAGTAGAAACAAGAGATCCTCTGCACTCAACCCATTATCAATATATTTAAGACAGAGACACTTTGTGCTACTGCTACTGAAAAATGCCTTACCCTTTAAACAACACAGGGATTGTTTGTCCATATATTGCAATATATTTAAGCTGGCCAACTACGTCAAAGTCATCCCTTATCTGGCCAGTCCTACGCTCAATTTTATCTGATTCATTAAGAATTCTACTGTTCAATTATACATTTTACAAAGGGACTAAGTTTTACCCGCAACTTACTTGCTGCTTTCAAAGTAAACTCCAAACTTTGGATGCCCTTTTATTAGACACCAGTGGGATCACCTGACTATAGCTGGGAAGGGTGGGAGCTACAACATGGAGCTGGTCACTGCTCCTGTATAACTATAACAAACAAGGGAAAGTTGTGCTCAACCACTAACTTAAAAACATTAAGAGGGGGTGCAATGAGGTAGTGACCACAATATACATATAGTAGAAACAAGAGATCCTCTGCACTCAACCCATTATCAATATATATATATTGAATAAAGTACCACCTCTTGTAAAATATAAGGATATTATAAGTTACCAGGGAGTTTCATGACCATATTAAAGTACGAAGCCGAAGGCCAAGTGCTTTTATACAGGTCATGGAACTCCGAGGTAATTTATTTTGCAACTGGGGGTACTTTATGCAAATTAGGGTTGGGATTCCGTTTGGTATTCGGCCGAATCTTTCAAGAAGGATTCGGGGGTTCAGCCGAATCCAAAATAGTGGATTTGGTGCATCCCTAGTTTATAAGGATGTAATTTACAGGATATTCATGTCTTTTGTGAATTATATATATATATATATTATCTCTAATGAGCACATACATGTCCTTGTTCTTTACTGGGGCAAGTGTGTTTAACAAGGTTTCAGTTCTCCTCGCAGAAGTGATAATTAAAAAGAAGCCTCCATGGTGGTTATGGTGTATAGTGCAGGACAGTGAGACTAAAAGCAGCTAAACTAATCCCAGCACTTTGTTTCTTTAAAAGAATTCTAAGAGAACAAGTTAGTTCATCTCAAGTATCATTAATTCCTCCTTTTCTTAAAGCCTAAGGGGCAAATTCACTAAGATGCGAAGTTGCGCCAGGCGCAACTTCGCCGCACTTCGCCAGGCGTATTTTCGCCAGCGCTCCGCAAATTCACTAAAATCCGAAGTTGCGCACAGGGGAAGCGTAAGTTGTCGAAGTTGCGCTAGCGTTAATTCGCCAAGTGAAGCGAAGTTTCGCTAGCGATGGTTCATTTGCATACGGCGCCAAATTCAAATTTCAATGGAGGAACACGTATCACCACTTCAAATGCCTAGAAAACCTTCAAATCAGCAAATAAAAATGTTATTTTGCCCTACACATGTGCCCACTGTCTAGGTAAGTTGCCATGAGTCAGGAAATGTAGGGGGGAAGGAGGGGAGCCCCAAAAAAAGTTTCAATCTTTTTCAGCCTATCACCCATCATGTAGAAAACACGCCAGCGTTTTTTGGGACTTAGAAAAAAATGTGACTTTTTTGGAAACAATCCCTGTCTACTCTATTGCGCTTCGCCAGGTCTGAGGTGGTGAAGGAAGTCTAGCGTAAACGGTAGCGTTCAGTACACTGCGCAAGTTAGTGAATTTGCGTAGTTACGTTGCTAGCGAAAATTTGCCTGGCGTAAGGGTGCGAAGTAACACTAGCGAAATTACGTCAGCGTTCGGTGCTTCGGCGCTTAGTGAATTTGTGCCTAAGAGTTACAACAAGTGGAAAAGGGAATAAATCATTTAGAGCCAAGATCTCACTGTAATGGGCCAACAATAGCAGGGAAATAAATTGCATTAAAAGCCTTTGTGTATAATATACATGAACACAGCACAGTTTCTTACAAAAACCCTCCATAACCCCATGATCCTGTCTGCATTGCTAATATAGCTGCTCAATGAAGGGCAACCTGCCCGTATCCAAAATGGCCGCCCTTCTCTTTTCCCTTGCTCACCTATACAGAATGACATCAAACAGGCTCCGCCCTTGCACGTTGAGGATATGCGCGTACAGCGCGCCCTCTGCCAATCGCTGTATGTCGTTAGTTATCAGTCCCTGTAGGAACACAGCGGGGTCCGTTCCTCGGAGCTGCAGCAGTCCCCGGCGTTCGCTAAGTGGGCAGCACCGGCCGCTCAGGCGACGAAACCAGACCCGGGGCAGTAAGGAGACAGGCCGAAGCAGCGACATGACTAGCGAGGTCTTACGTAAACCAGTCACGTGATATGCGGGTCTGTGCTCTGCTTCCCCCTGCTGGTTTTTAGCGGTAATGCAGCCTGGTATTGTTAAAGGGCCAGTACTTTCAGTATGTAAGAGAATGGCTAATTCTTAGCAACCATTCAATTGGTCCTCGTTTATTTTCTTATGGTTTTTGCATGATTTGTCTTCTTCTGATTCTTTCCAGCTATCAAATGGGTGTTGTCTTGTCCCTCATTAAAGCCTAGCCTAAGGTGCAATATATTACAGGGGTCACTGACCCCATCTAAGAAGCAAAAACTCTGTAAAGCTACAAATATAATGTTATTGTTACTTTTTATTACTCATCTTTGTATTCAGGTTGCTCCAATTCACATTCCAGTCTCTTATTCAAATCAATGCCTGGTTGCTATGGGAATATGGACCCTAGCAACCAGATGGCTGAAATTGTAAACTGGAGAGCTGCTCAATAAAAAGCTAAATAACTCAAAAACCATAAATAATAAAAAAATGAAAGCCAATAGCAAATTGTCTCAGAATATCACTCTCTACATACTACTTAGGGGTTATTTACTAAACTCCGAATGCAAAAATCACGAAAAATTCATGATTTTTTTTAATAAAATTTTTTTTAAAAATTAAAAATTGTGTCTCTCTGTGGGTTTCCTCCAACATGCCGGAACTTACACGCTGGTAACCGGGCTCCTGAGAACTGACCCTACTGTGAAGATCTGAGAATTGATGCTCATTACTATTTAAAACCTGCAGAATTCCATCTGGATTTGTACCAAAAATATTGAGTGTCCCCTGTCAGCTGGTGTTTGGGAAATATTGTATAGTGGCGTGTTGCTTAGAATTATATTCGCTTTTGTTATTATACAAACAAAATATTGTGTCGACTTCCCCTTTAATATAGAAATGGTACCTTCTTCATTTCAACCAGTAGATGGCATGAGATGGTCCTATACTACTAATGAAAACCAGCAGACTGATACAAAGTTACAGTTCTTAAAAAATCCATGTATTAAAGGAACAGTAACCTCAAAAAATTATTATTATTATTTTTTTTTTAAAGTAACAAAAATATAATACAGTACTGGTAAAACTGGTGTATGCTTCAGAAACACTACTGCTATAGTTTTATGTAAACAAACTGCTGTGTAGCCATAGGGGCAGTCACTGAAAGCTGAAAAAGGAGAAAAGGCTCAGGTTACACAGCAGATAGCAGATAAGCTCTGTAGAACATAATGTTATCTGTTATCCACTATTTAACCCGTGCCATATAGACTTTTTTCAATTTCCGTCATGGCTACACAGCAGCTTGTTTATATAAACTATAGTAGTACTTATCTGTTATCTACTGTGTATCCTGAGTTTAAATGACTGCCCCCATGGCTACACAGAAGCTTGTTTATATAAACTATAGTAGTACTTATCTGTTATCTACTGTGTATCCTGTGCTTGAATGGCTGCCCCCATGGCTACACAGCAGCTTGTTTATATGAACTATAGTTGTGTTCCTGAATCAAACATATCATTTTTACCAGTGCAGGGAAACACTACATGATATTTTCATTACTTTAAAACATTTTGATTTGTTGGTGTTACTGTTCCTTTAAGAACCATCTACAGTGATTTCTTGCACATCCTACACACTGTAATACAACCAGAGCTTCTCTCATTGTGGAATTGGCCTCAAGAGTTCCAGCCTGAAGGTCAATTACATTGACATATGGGGTGCAGGGTGACTGTTACCCCAATGTTTCTTTATATCTGTAACCTTGTTATGAGCTAAGGGGGCCCAGTCTGAAGGTCAGTTAGGGGGAGATTTGGGGTGAGTGATTATTTGTACCCTGGGTACCCCTGGAACTATAGTAGGGTGACACCCCAATGTTTCTATATATCTGTAACCTTGTTATGAGCTAAGGGGGCCCAGTCTGAAGGTCAGTTAGGGGGAGATTTGGGGTGAGTGATTATTTGTACCCTGGGTACCCCTGGAACTATAGCAGGGTGACGGTTACCCCAATGTTTCTTTATATCTGTAACCTTGTTATGAGCTAAGGGGGCCCAGTCTGAAGGTCAGTTAGGGGGAGATTTGGGGTGAGTGATTATTTGTACCCTGGGTACCCCTGGAACTATAGCAGGATGACACCCCAATGTTTCTATATATCTGTAACCTTGTTATGAGCTAAGGGGGCCCAGTCTGAAGGTCAGTTAGGGGGAGATTTGGGGTGAGTGATTATTTGTACCCTGGGTACCCCTGGAACTATAGCAGGGTGACGGTTACCCCAATGTTTCTTTATATCTGTAACCTTGTTATGAGCTAAGGGGGCCCAGTCTGAAGGTCAGTTAGGGGGAGATTTGGGGTGAGTGATTATTTGTACCCTGGGTACCCCTGGAACTATAGCAGGATGACACCCCAATGTTTCTATATATCTGTAACCTTGTTATGAGCTAAGGGGGCCCAGTCTGAAGGTCAGTTAGGGGGAGATTTGGGGTGAGTGATTATTTGTACCCTGGGTACCCCTGGAACTATAGCAGGGTGACGGTTACCCCAATGTTTCTTTATATCTGTAACCTTGTTATGAGCTAAGGGGGCCCAGTCTGAAGGTCAGTTAGGGGGAGATTTGGGGTGAGTGATTATTTGTACCCTGGGTACCCCTGGAACTATAGCAGGATGACACCCCAATGTTTCTATATATCTGTAACCTTGTTATGAGCTAAGGGGGCCCAGTCTGAAGGCCAGTTAGGGGGAGATTTGGGGTGAGTGATTATTTGTACCCTGGGTACCCCTGGAACTATAGCAGGGTGACTGTTACCCCAATGTTTCTATATATCTGTAACCTTGTTATGAGCTAAGGGGGCCCAGTCTGAAGGTCAGTTAGGGGGAGATTTGGGGTGAGTGTTTATTTGTACCCTGGGTACCCCTGGAACTATAGCAGGGTGACACCCCAATGTTTCTATATATCTGTAACCTTGTTATGAGCTAAGGGGGACCAGTCTGAAGGTCAGTTAGGGGGAGATTTGGGGTGAGTGCTTATTTGTACCCTGGGTACCCCTGGAACTATAGCAGGGTGACTGTTACCCCAATGTTTCTATATATCTGTAACCTTGTTATGAGCTAAGGGGGCCCAGCCCAAAGGCCAGTTAGGGGGAGATTTGGAGTGAATTGAGATATTTTAGGGTTGCCAACTAAAAAATATCGGCCTATATATTTAACTTTTTTCCCTATTAATAACATTTTTACCGGCTAGGCTGTAAAATACTGGCCAGGTGGCAACCCTAAATCCAACCAGTATATCCGGGGAGACATTATGTTAAATAGTAACATGAAAAAGGATCTTTATCACCTTAATGACATGGGAATTAGTTGACAGCTCTGATAAAGTAGGTTTATCAACCAGACATAACATATTACCCACAACGAATGGCTTTTAAAATATTTTAATACTTTAAACAGCAGGAATTCTCTGGAAACAGCCCAATATTTAATTCACTGGTTCTGATGTGCTTGAATGGAAATTTAACCCTATTTTGAAATTCGGGATTCGGTCAGGAATCAGCCTTTTTCAGCCGGATTCGGATTTGGCCGAATTGTTCTTCATTAGAAAATCCAAATTGGGAGGGAAATCGCGTGACTTTTTGTCAGAAAACAAGGAAGTAAAAAATGTTTTCCTCTTCCCACCACCTAATTTGGATATGCAAATTAGGATTCGGACTCGCTACAGTATTCGGCTGAATCTTTCGCAAAGGATTCGGGGGTTCGGCCGAATCCAAAATAGTGGATTCGGTGCATCCCTAATTGCTTCACAGGCAAAGCAAATGTTTATATACATCAATAGTTGGGTGTTGATTGGTTTCATTAAAAAATGGAAGTGGTGGCAATTCATGGCACACCCAGAGTATAGACACTGACCTCTTTTTAACAGGCTTGAAAATCAAACCAGACTGGGATTGGGAGTGAAATTGCTGCCATTTCTTTCATCTACCAGAGTTTCCTTGCATGGACATGGCCCAAGTTCTCTCCGATTATTTTTCTTAGTTCTCCTTTATTTCGGAATATTGAATTCCATAGTTATTTTGTGCCCTTTAATTTAAGGGAAGACACTGACATTTCCTCGGTGCAGATAACTTTCACAACTGCCAGTTCTGTACGGCAGTTCACAATGCAAAATCAACTTCAGTATGAGATTCTAATGTTCCGCATTCTCTTCGTCATTGTTCTAACAAATGATTGATGTTTTGGAAGAGCCGGTGAAAGTGGAAGGAGGTGGGTGATGTAAAGAGCCCAGGATGTGACCTCCAAATGTTACAGAGAGGACAATATCCGGCTGATGAAACGGCCATTATGCCCATCCAGAAGGACAATGAGAACTTCAGCAGTGACAGGACATTATTCCAATAGGACAGGACTGCGAGGAAACCTCAAAGCTAAAATAACAGACTTCACGACTGATTTTATGGGACCATTTCCCAACATCTTTATGACCTTTCACCCTATTGTTTTCATGATGTATCTGTAAGTCTGATTTGCCTAAACACCTACCCCCGGCCTCTTGTTTTAGAAATGTTATATCTGTTCACCTGTATAATGTCCTGAAACAGTGCTCTTGTACCTATCAAGGAAAAAAAAACACAAGCAAGCCAATGAAACAATGTACATTGTGTCTCCTTATAAATGTCTAGTGATCCGATATTTGACCCTTCTGGATGGCCATTATAGGAAAGATTTGCTCAATTGACCAACAAGCAGATCTTTCTATGACTGCCCAGTCATTCATTCTCACTGCAAGGGTGTCAACTGAGTCTTATTATTTTGCATTATCATCTGCCCCTGGTGATAACAGGGATTAGTTGACCAAGCTGTAGCCTTAATAAACTTTTAGATTTTTTTTGACCATGGCCCCAATAACTTGGTGTCCTATAGCAGGAGTTATACATTCTGCTGCTTCACGACCAACTTGCAGACAAGTGATCCCAAAAAAAGGTTCCCCAATCTATCCATGCTAATGGTATATGTATGTGATGCTTGGAGACACAGGCCAATAACAGCTAGAGATGAATACACATTCTATATACCTGAATGGTAAAGTTCAGCCCTGCAATATTTTTGGAATAGACAAGTAAAGACACTTGGCTTAGGTTATAAGGACTTGATACTTGAAACTGGATCTCTCTTATAGGAGAAACAAACCCTTGCCTCTCCTTCATACTGTAGATCATGCTGTAGTGGAAAAATATATACAGTCCAATTTCTTCTGAATTGGAAACATGTTGCAACCAGACTCTCCTGTGGTGCGGTTTGAAGTGGGGTAAGCTCATATAAAACATCAAGTAATCCAAAGAAACCACATCAGAGAAGAGAGAGGGAAGGAAATGATAAGATAAGCATACAATAAAAATAGCTTCCTGCCGCGCTTGCCTCACACCAGCATAGAAAATGCAGAAATTGAAGATTGAGCCAGTATTGGACTAGGGCAGGAAGCCCCAACTTTTTTTTTTACCCATGAGCCACATTCAAATGTAAATAAAAGTTGGAGAGCAACACAAGCATGCTAAAAGTTTTTATGTCATGTTCTTCATTAGAATATTTAGAAAGGAGCCATCATGTATTTTATTAGAATATTTAGAAAGCAGCCATCACATCCTTCATTAGAATATGTAGAAAGTAGTCGTCACGTCCTTCATTAGAATATGTAGAAAGTAGCCATCATGTTCTTCATTAGAATATGTAGAAAGTAGCCATCAAGTTCATCATTAGAATATGTAGAAAGTAGCCATCATGTTCTTCATTAGAATATGTAGAAAGTAGCCATCAAGTTCATCATTAGAATATGTAGAAAGTAGCCGTCACGTTCTTCATTAGAATATGTAGAAAGTAGCCATCATGTTCTTCATTAGAATATGTAGAAAGTAGCCATCATGTTCATCTTTAGAATATCTAGAAAGTAGCCATCATGTTCATCATTAGAATATGTAGAAAGTAGCCATCATGTTCATCATTAGAATATGTAGAAAGTAGCCATCATGTTCTTCATTAGAATATGTAGAAAGTAGCCATCATGTTCATCATTAGAATATGTAGAAAGTAGCCATCATGTTCTTCATCAGAATATGTAGAAAGTAGCCGTCATGTTCTTCATTAGAACATGCAGAAAGTAGTCGTCACGTCCTTCATTAGAATATGTAGAAAGTAGCCATAATGTTCTTCATTAGAATATGTAGAAAGTTGCCATCATGTTCTTCATTAGAATATGTAGAAAGTAGCCTTCATGTTCTTCATTAGAATATGTAGAAAGTAGCCTTCATGTTCTTCATTAGAATATGTAGAAAGTAGCCATTATGTTCTTCATTAGAATATGTAGAAAGTAGGCATCACGTTCTTCATTAGAATATGTAGAAAGTAGCCATCACGTTCTTCATTAGAATATGTAGAAAGTAGCCTTCATGTTCTTCATCAGAATATGTAGAAAGTAGCCTTCATGTTCTTCATTAGAATATGTAGAAAGTAGTCGTCACGTCCTTCATTAGAATATGTAGAAAGTAGCCATCATGTTCTTCATTAGAATATGTAGAAAGTAGCCATCATGTTCTTCATTAGAATATGTAGAAAGTAGCCATCACGTTCATCATTAGAATATGTAGAAAGTAGCCATTATGCTCTTCATTAGAATATGTAGACAGTAGCCATCATGTTCTTCATTAGAATATGTAGAAAGTAGCCTTCATGTTCTTCATTAGAATATGTAGAAAGTAGTCGTCACGTCCTTCATTAGAATATGTAGAAAGTAGCCATCATGTTCTTCATTAGAATATGTAGAAAGTAGCCATCATGTTCTTCATTAGAATATGTAGAAAGTAGCCATCACGTTCATCATTAGAATATGTAGAAAGTAGCCATTATGTTCTTCATTAGAATATGTAGAAAGTAGCCATCACATTCTTCATTTGAATATGTAGAAAGTAGCCATCATGTTCTTCATTAGAATATGTAGAAAGTAGCCTTCATGTTCTTCATTAGAATATGTAGAAAGTAGTCGTCACGTCCTTCATTAGAATATGTAGAAAGTAGCCATCATGTTCTTCATTAGAATATGTAGAAAGTAGCCATCATGTTCTTCATTAGAATATGTAGAAAGTAGCCATCACGTTCATCATTAGAATATGTAGAAAGTAGCCATTATGTTCTTCATTAGAATATGTAGACAGTAGCCATCATGTTCTTCATTAGAATATGTAGAAAGTAGACATCACGTCCTTCATTAGAATATGTAGAAAGTAGCCATCATGTTCTTCATTAGAATATGTAGAAAGTAGCCATCAAGTTCATCATTAGAATATGTAGAAAGTGGCCATCATGTTCTTCATTAGAATATGTAGAAAGTAGCCGTCATGTTCTTCATTAGAATATGTAGAAAGTAGCCATCATGTTCTTCATTAGAATATGTAGAAAGTAGCCATCATGTTCTTCATTAGAATATGTAGAAAGTAGCCATCATGTTCTTCATTAGAATATGTAGAAAGTAGCCATCATGTTCTTCATTAGAATATGTAGAAAGTAGCCATCACGTTCATCATTAGAATATGTAGAAAGTAGCCATTATGTTCTTCATTAGAATATGTAGACAGTAGCCATCATGTTCTTCATTAGAATATGTAGAAAGTAGACATCACGTCCTTCATTAGAATATGTAGAAAGTAGCCATCAAGTTCATCATTAGAATATGTAGAAAGTAGCCATCTTCAGAGCATGCAGGAAGACACTATTTGATCTTGATCAGTATTATTAAAAACAAGTATCTTGTGCTTTGTTACATAATATCCAGAAATAATCTGTTTGTTAAATACCGTATTTCCTTAAATAGCAGTACCCATTCTTATTCTCATAATTACAGTTTTACTAATAACTCTATATGGCACATTACATGGAATTTCGCAGGGAATGCAGTATTTTGTTTTGCCCTCTTGGGCAATAATGAATTTATGATATATTTAAACAAATACTCCAAAATGTACCAGTTTATTGCTTTTGCTTCTTGGCACTCCTTTGGGCAATTAAGCTTTGCATTCCTGACCATAGTGTGATTAATGCAATATCACAGCGATCAAACCAATGAATCCCTGTGCCAAAAGAGGCTGCTATACATGAAATTGAATTAATTATCCTCAAAGATGATTTCCTGCCCTGATGGATGCCCCTTGTCCAATAACAATGGTTTTCTGCTACTGGGTGGTGAATTTTTATTTCCATGGTCATTTCCTTCTCTCGATACCGGCAAGAGTCACAGGTCACAGATTATTTTTTGTTTTAACACCTTTCAGTATTAATCCTGCCATAAAAGATCCTTTCTTTGGCAGGAATAGCGGATGTTGATTGGAAAGGCTTTAAAGTACAGGCTGCCCTCCAGTAACATAGAGGTTAATAAAGGTCCCACTTCCCCTAAAGAGAAAATTGAGTAATCTCCAAATGCAGAAACAAAAAGATACAGATCTGTGTATTGCTTTTCTTAATTTCTCTTTTTGAGGCTCTCCATGTCCATGTCCCACTTGTCTGCTCCATGGTTTGTCAGGTTGCTGCTAGAGGACGTAAGTCTTTAAGGAATGGGAATTCTAAATTGTTCTGTCCCTCATTTAGGAGCACAATGTCTGGGGTCTGTCTAGAACAGGGGTCTCCAACCTTTTTTACTTGTGATTTTTTTTTACTTGTGTTCGGGAGCAACACAAGCATGAAAAATGTTCCTGTGATTGTCTATTTGGTAGCCACTATGTGGACTGGCAGCCTACAGGTGGTTCTGTGTGGCAGTCAGGGCCGGACTGGGGGTAAAAATTAGCCCGGGCAAAAAAAATCAAAGCAGCCCCATGTAAAGATGCAATGGTCTGACTTGTACACATCCACTCATATATTGGGGTAAAACTGAAAAAATGTATGCGCATAAAGAGCTGCCTTAGGGGTTGTTCACCTTCAATTTAATTTTTAGTATGATGTAGAGAGGGACATTCTGAGACCATTTGCAATTGGTTTTCATTTTTTATTAATTGTGGTTTTTGACTTATTTAGCTTTTTATTCAGCAGTTCTCCAGTTTGTAATTAAAGCCGTCTGGTTCCTAGGGACAGAGTGACTGAGAGTGCAGAGAGGGACAGAGAGTGCAGAGAGAGGGACAGAGTGACAGAGAGAGGGGAAGAGAGAGGGACAGAGTGACAGAGAGAGACAGAGTGACAGAGAGAGGGACAGAGTGACAGAGAGAGGGGAAGAGAAAGTGACAGAGAGAGACAGAGAGAGGGGCAGAGTGACAGAGAGAGGGGAAGAGAGAGGGACAGAGTGACAGAGAGAGACAGAGTGACAGAGAGAGGGGAAGAGAGAGGGACAGAGAGAGACAGAGAGAGGGGAAGAGAGAGGTACAGAGTGACAGAGAGAGACAGAGTGACAGGGAGAGGGGAAGAGAAAGGGACAGAGTGACAGGGAGAGGGGAAGAGAGAGTGACAGAGAGAGACAGAGTGACAGGGAGAGGGGAAGAGAGAGGGACAGAGTGACAGAGAGTGCATAGAGATTAGAGAGAGAGACAAAGACTCACAGAGCAGAGAGAGATCCGGTCTTCAGCTTCAGTGATGTCCACGATTTTAAGGGGGGCCGGCTAATCCTAAAATAGCAGCACAGCTGGGCCCCCCTTTCAGCCTAAATCCTGCTGGGCCTGGGACGACTGACCCCCCTTTGCCCCCCTGATGGCCTACACACAGCAAGGCAGCACGATAACAGAGGAGTGGGAGGGGCGGAGCCACAGTGGCAGAGAGGATGGGGCAGCGGTCCTAGAGCCCGCTGGATTCTTTGGAAGGAACTTTCTAATATGGCGATTGGATCAGGAGTGGCCCACTTTTAGAAAGTATACAGCAGCCCTTCGGGAATTTGCCCGAACTGAGAGATTGCCAGTCCAGGCCTGGTGGCAGTATACCACAAAACCTGGAATTCAAAAATAATCACCTGCTTTGTGGCCACTAAGAACAACATCCAAGGGGTTGAGAGCAACATGTTCCTCATGATCCACCGATCCACTGGGTATCACTGGTCTATAACTTTTACCTTTACCCCAACCACTGCAACTTGTAAGACAGTCCAAACAAATTACATTGTACTTAAATCAGGAAGATTATATCAAATCAGGAGGAAAGAACCCATTCAGTATGGTTTTGTGCATGGGATAATGCTAAACAGCTAAAACATGAAAGAGTTTTTCCCAAACTGTAGCCAGAAAGTAGAAAAAAGGAATTGTCAAGAATTTCATTGTATGTTGTAACCTTTCAAAGGACCATAGACTTATACCAAGCCATGGAAAACAGCCCCCGTCAATTATTCTTCCCCCACCAAGCTGTACCATCAGATTTATGCATTTAATCAGGTATTGTTCTCCTGGCATCTTCTAATCCCAGCATTTTCCAGTAGACTGCCAGATGGTGAAATGCCATTTATACCTCCAGAAGAAACATGTTTCAAAAAGCGGTCGATGCTTGGCACTGCACTAGCATCAGTTGTCTCTGACCACCTCTAAAAACCCAGCTCTCTCTCTACGAATAATTCTGGTACTGACATTGGTTCTAGAGACAGTTTGGAACAAAGCAATAGGTGTTCCAACTAAGAACATCATTTTAGCTACATAGAAACCAGTGCAAAGTGGCTTGTGTGAGTGCTCCAACATAATGCAAATGCAACTGATCTGGAGAAATTGGCTTCAAACTTACAAAAAGAGGGGATTTGTCTCTACATTCCCTGATCCTCCCCAGCTGTAGTTATTATAGGAGGGATCTCCAAACAATGTGAGAAAAGCAAAGGCTTGTGATGATGCTCTGTTTACAAAGAGTCAGTGAGCAGAGAAGAGACCTCTAATGCCTTTATGTTCTGACAACATCACAAGACTTTCCTTCACTCACTAACTTGAAGTTCTACCTGTGGAATCCAGATATTAGTGGTGTATGAACTGCTAATACTTGGAGAGTTCCATAAGGTGCTAATTGTTTTAAGGTATCTGAGTCACTTTAGGTGTTTAAGTCCTGCCCTTATGCACATTTGTGGGCCATTGGATTTCCCCTTGGTGTAATACTTTATATTGTCGCAATAAATCATAATAAAGTCGCATTGCCTTTCCAGAACCCCAATTGAATTTTCCACTCCAATAAAATGAGGAGCAGAACTTTTAACTTAATGTGTTCCTACCATCTCCTTATTTGGAGGAAGGACACCAAGTTACTGGAACCAAACATATTCCATCACTACAGCAATATACAAGCAGAATAAACAGAACCTTTTTATGATGTGAACATGGTGCCATGGACAAATCGTTTCCCTTTCTAAGTTATTTCGTCAGTCTCAGGACGTTCATCAAGAGTCGAGCTGGTACATGAGAGACAGGCGCTCCCCTGTTTAAACCATAACATTTTCCTTTTCAGGTTGGTTTTTCTTTCCGTCCCCTTATCTTATATTATTGGGTAAAATAGATTTTGTTAAAAAAAACGAATCCTTGAGTGCAGATGAAAAACCTCTGTTTGATCATTGTTTACACGGACATCATTAGAGAAAGAAAAAGAAAGACAGGTCAACTGAAATTGTGCCTTGAGGCTTTACTAAATGTTTTTGCCTGCCTGGTTGTAAATAAAACCGGAACTAAACATAAATTGAACCACTGGAAATGGGATGGGATGTGATTAATACAGGCAAACACTTCTATACAATCTTTCTTGAGTCCAGTAATGAGCACATTTAAGGTTCATTTCTGCTTGGGCTTTCTCACTTTCCATCACTTCCCACCCACATGCCTATGGTGTCACAACTATGCACAAAGTAAAGGTTGGAAGCCTTAGAGATACGGTAGATAGCAGTTGAATTAATTATAGATGGATTTCGGATTACCATCCACTGTGCTTTTGGCTGGGTATTCATTTAATATTTATTTGGTGTGGTCTTCAGGACTTCTTCATTCCCACATCTCTGTGCAGAGCAATACGGGTGGATCACCTAGGATCCCTTTTGTTCAACAATTTTGAGTTATAATGGAAAAAATTAAAGTACATTTATACTATAGTGTGTATTATAGACAGATAGTGGGTGATTTTTTTCCCCAAGAACCAGAGGCCACTCCTTTAGACTTGAGGAACAGAACTTTTGTTGAAACAGTGTAGGCACTTCTTCACAGTGAGGTTGAGGAATGCCCTGTTGGGAGATATTGTGATGCCACATTCTTATAATAATGGGCTTGGATGATATCTTGATCAAGTATAATATCCAAGGCTATTAAGATCTTAGAGAGGTCTTAGGGGACAGTTGAAGGTATTGATTGACCATTTATGTATCTAATGTCATCCTGGAGGTTACATGAAAATTGTGGTCCCTGGAGGCTGGATGGAGCCAGTGTCATTGTAAGCCTTCTCTTTTTGTTACCCATAATTGGTTATGGATATAAAATTATGACCATACCAAACACCCTGCAATAATTGTAGGGGTATCCAAAGCAGTAACAATGCAATCATCCTTAAATCTAACCCTGACTGGTTTCAGGCTTGACTCCCCCCTTTCCAATGCATAGAAGGACATCTTGTAACCCTATAGTTTCCATGTGCATGTTCAACACAGTTAAACAGCCTCCGTTTTCTTTTATGCATAGCACTTTTATTATCTCAATAAATATTATTGGAGATGCGTTCCTTAAAATAGTACCCGGCTGCATTCCCTGCGAGTAGAACATCTTTTAGAAATGGCATCAGCTAAAACATTTAGTGCAAAGCAAAGCGGATAGAAACCTGACCAATATGGGGTTTTAGAAATACCATGGACGGAGCAGTCACACCTATATCAACCTCCCAAAGATCTTTGAAGGAGCTGCTTCTAGCTGGGGTCATCTTACCTTATGTCTTCATTGGGGGGAGCCAGTGAGTGCTTTAATAAATAGACTTTATTCAGATTTTACCAGGTTTTATTAGCTTGAAAAGTTAGAGGTGAACATATTGAAAGTAACATATTGACAAGGATCAGTAGATTACTAGTTGTGCTGATACACGTTCAGTATTGAATCAAATCTGTCTACATGACAGCCATGTACAGTAAATGCATCCCATTGGGTCACCGCTGGTTTTATTTCCATAATAAACAGAATAATTGTACGTGTATATTGTAGTAGAAATGGAAGGTGAATAGTAAAGCAGTAGAAAGATAAATATTGAAAAAAAAAATTCTGATTCAGGCTAGAACAGGAATGCTATAAACAATATCAAAGACCAGTTGATAAGCTGCATAGAATAGGGCCATCTTTAATATACTAGAAGTTAACTTTAAAGACCAGCTTCTGATATAGGGGAGTATGGTCTGTGTTGTGTTTGTGGCCAGTCCCAGGGGCAGATATGTGGGTAGGACAGTGGTCTATCTCTCAGTGGTCTTTTCCACATTGAATTTTTCTGGATACGAGAAGTGCTATTTTTGTTGAATATTTTCATGGGTTGATAGGACACAGACTGTAGCCTGCTGCACTGTTTGGAACAGAAACAAGTGGCTCTGTTCTTGAATTTGTCATGGAACTTTCAAGAAAAATGTTGGTGCACCGGAGCAATGTGCAAAGTTGAATAATGTTTTTCCGTTATGGCCAGTGGCTCAACAATTGATTATTTCAAAGGGCAATGATAATACAAATACTGGGCAGTATGCCACTTTGTGGTCCTCTCCCCACCGACCCAAGGAGCCAAACTTTCAGTTCAGCCTGATTTGGCCCACCGCACTTCATTACCATATGAGCAGCTCTATTAGTGCTTGTCATGTGACTGGGACAGTGCTTAACAAATTGGCACAATACCGTATTTATATTTTTTTTGTTGTCTGAAACTAAACTGATGATGAGTAGGACATCAACCAGTAGTGTTGTGCAGAACAGTCCAAAGCCTGTGGGTCAGGCAGGTGCAGGCCTGGTCAGGTTGATTTCAGGTTGGGAGAGGGCAGGTTAGGGCTTTGTACTCTTGGTCCCTCCTAGTAGCCAATGGGTCTGCTGTCTGTATTATTATGCCATGATGGTAGCCTTTCAGTACCCATAGAAATAAAGATGGAGATGCCCTGATGGTGGCCTTTCAGTGCCTACAGCCATAAAGATTGAGATGCCATGATGGTGGCCTTTCAGTACCCATAGAAATAAAGATGGAGATGCCCTGATGGTGGCCTTTCAGTACCCACAGCCATAAAGATGGAGATGCCCTGCTGGTGGCATTTCAGTACCTACAGACATAAAGATGGAGATACCCTGATGGTGGCATTTTAGTACCCACAGACATAAAGATGGAGATACCCTAATGGTGGCCTTTCATTACCCACAGCCATAAAGATGGAGACTCAGCAGCTGATTGGTGACCCAGGAGGAGCCATCACCCTGAGCCTTCTGTACTTCTGTGCTACTGAGTCTGAGTTTCTAATTCCATTAAAAATTTATAGGGGTCTAATAAAATCAATCATTTTCTCTTGACGAGGGCTCTTCTACTTCTGGGAGATGCATTTTCCAATTCAGGTCTTATTGAAAATACATTTTCGTAAAAATCGGCATGATAAACGAGAGTATTAGTTGCAGCATTACTTAACAACAGTACTGGCCTGTGGCCATTTTTCAACAATGAGAAGTAAATCAGTGTCTGATTTGTTCTCCTGATTAGACAAGAAGATTTCCCAAAAACATCTCCCAAATATGGCAACGCTCTTGTTCTTATCGGTTCAATGGACAGTTCTATTCTTACAGCCCCACGCCGGGGTTCTATAGCGTTCCATTCCCTCATTTGGCCATTCTGTTCTTCGAATTCTCAAACTGAGCAAACCAATAGCAAAACTATTCTCCAGAAAGATGTTATCTATCAAAAAGCATCAAAAATATGCACTGCTGTAGTGTCCCATATAAACAAGCCATTCTTCATGTTTGACTGATCTGCTTTGTCTCTGTAATTACATGACACTACACTTCAACTCAACTATCTTTTAGTAGCCGGACAAAATCAGGCTACGCTGCATTAACCCAAACTTTTTATTTTTTTCCAAAAAAACTGAATTTTTTGAGTTTTTTTTCCACACCGATTTTATCGTCTTTTTTTTTTTTAATGATAAATAAGATCAAAACGCGGATTCTAGTTTGGTCGGATTTTTTTACTGAAAAAATCAGGTTTTGATAAATAACCCTCATAATCTCAAAAAAAATCTTTTTTTTCCCCACTAAAACTTCAATTCCTGACTTGGAGTCAAGTTTTGGTTGGATAAACACTAAGGGGGTTATTTATTAAAGTCTGAAAAATGTGAGAGTTTTTTACTATGAAATTTTTAGTGGGAAAAACAACGTTTTTTTTTATGATTTATTATACTCCGAGGCTGCTTAAAGTCTGAACCTGAAAATACTTAGGGGCCGATTCACTAAATTCGAGTGAAGGATTCGAACTAAAAAAACTTCGAATTTCGAAGTGTTTTTTGGGCTACTTCGACCATCGAATGGGCTACTTCAACCTTCGACTACGACTATCGAAGGATTCAAACTAAAAATCGTTCGACTATTCGACCATTCGATAGTCGAAGTACTGTCTCTTTAAAAAAAACTTCGACCCCCTAGTTCGGCAGATAAAAGCTACCGAAGTCAATGTTAGCCTATGGGGAAGGTCCCCATAGGCTTGCCTAAGTTTTTTTGAAAGAAGGATATTCCTTCAATCGTTGGATTAAAATCCTTAGAATCGTTCGATTCGAAGGATTTAATCGTTCGATTTAATCGTTCGATCGATTTTTCTGCGCTAAATCCTTCGACTTCGATATTCGAAGTCGAAGGATTTCAATTCCTAGTCGAATATCGAGGGTTAATTAACCCTCGATATTCGACCCTTGGTAAATCTGCCCCCTAATCTCCAAGCTGTCAGGGTTCTGTAGAAGTCAATGGCAAAGGTCCCATTTCAAATTTAAAGAAATTGAAGTTTTGGGCAAAAATCCGAAAAATTTTAGGGTTTTGAGTGATTTCATGAAAAAATCAGGCTTCGCAGCATAAAACCCGAACTTTTTATTTTTTTTCCGAAAAAACTGAATTTTTTGAGTTTTTTTCACACTGATTTTATCGACTTTTTTTTGATGATAAATAAACAAACGCGGATTCTAGTTTGGTCGGATTTTTTTTACTGAAAAAAATCAGAAAAATATCAGGTTTTGATAAATAACCCTCATAATCTCAAAAAAATTCTTTTTTTCCCCACTAAAATACGGATTTTATAGTAAAAAAAAAAACTGTAACGTTTCAAGTTTTTGGCATTCAGACTTTAATAAATAACCCCCCAGGTTTACTGCCATAGAGAGTTTCCTGTAGGCTGCCGGTCCATGTAGGAGCTATTAACTAGCCAATTACAGCCCTTATTTTGCTCCACCTTGGTACATTTTCATGCTCGTGTTGCTCCCAAACTCTTTTTACATCTGATCGTGGCTCACAGATAAAAAAGGTTGGTGCCAATACAGTATAACTGGGTTAAAAGGCAGAGTGACAAACTAATATCCCTATGACTCATAAATGAAACTGTGTACAACTTTCTTTCCTTATAAATTAATTTATTTACTTTAAATTGATTTCGACCATAATTTTAAAAAAAATGAGTACAAGTATAGGATATGCTTTCAGACCTGGATCTTTCCATTATTTGGAGCACCATGCTTTGAGGATAATTAAAACTATTTACATTTTTTAAAAAAACCCAACAAAAAAAATCATAATTTAATTGCATCTGGGACAAACACGAAAAAATCTTCTTCTTTTTTCCCTGAATCTGTCGTTTTTTTCTGGATTTTCCTGAAAAGGCAAATTTTTTTGGAATTTTGCCGAAAAAGTCAGAAATAGTTGGATTTTCGGGCTAATTCCAGCGCAGACCACAGAAACTTCCAAATAGGATAGGGATCTCTCCCATTGACTTACCATATATACTCGAGTATAAGCCGAGTTTTTCAGCACCCAAAATGTGCTGAAAAATTCTACCTCGGCTTATACTCGAGTCAGCTAAAAAGTTGCTGCTTACTCACTGATTGAAGCATGCAGTGACTCCTCCGTGCTGCCCATACTTCTCCCCCCTCGTGGCTTGATTCTGCTTCCTTAGCCCTCAGCCCCTCCCCTCTCAGCTCTCGTCACTCAGTACTTGCCCTCCTCAGCCCTTACCCTTTTTTTCGCATCATGCGCAGGAGATGTGGGGAAAATGTGTGCGCATTATTTTTAATAGGAGTGGGCGAGAGTTTGGAAGAGGAGCACTTGAGAAGACAGGTGGACAAGGTGCGCGCTCACTCTGTGATACGAGCGCGCACCTGTACAGGGAGCAGAGGTGCGCGTCTTCTCCCTTTGTGACGTGCCCTGGGACGCTGCAGCCTCCTTATAGGGGGAAAGGAGGCGGCAGCTTGAGAGCTAAGGGGCGCGGCCTCACCTCCCTTGGCTTTTGTTTCTTCCGTTCATATCCTGCGCTTCCCTGTAGCCTGATTTCAGTTATGGAAGGGGCTGCAGCTCTGGAGTTAGACTTTTTAAATATGGGCCCTGTCAGAAAGAAGAGAGGTGAAGCGTGGTTCAATCTGTGGAGAAAAGGTAGCGCCAGATCATTGTAATTGTGTAGTGTATCGTGTCCTATAAAAAGGTTTTTATTTTAAACATTTACTTCTCCTTTAACCCTCCGTGCAAGTTTGTGAGCTACCGTTGTCATTTGAACTTTGAGCACGGAGGGGAAGGGCTGAAGAGGGAGGACTGAGTGACGAGAGCTGAGAGGGGAGGGGCTGAGGGCTGGCAGAATGGGACCTTCCCCATTGACTTATACAGGACCTCAAAAGCTGTTAGATGCCGGGTTACCAGAGTTTTTAGACCATCAGACAGATGTTCTTCTGCTTAAGAAAGATTTCAGAAAGGTTTCTAATTGTTTTCCTAAGCAGAAGAACACCAGCCTCTTTCTTTCTCCTGACAACTTCCTTGACTACTTGCTGGTCAGACTGGTGGGAAAATGACCAGCAGGTGGCGCTGTTGTAACACAATTCATTCATATTAACAGTACATGTATCCCTTAATATCTTGGAATTAAAAATAAATAAATAATAAATGTACATTGCTGAAGTGCTTAGAATAGCCCCCTCATCAATTTTACATTCATTTATTTTAAAGGTTTACTTATCCTTTAAATATTGTTCATCCGACAATGGACTAGGAAGAGAAAGTAGAAAAGCATTAATCTTTTGAACTGACTAAATGATTCATTCACCTGTTAAACATATGAACACAATAACATAGCGAGTCAATACACCATGTGTTACAAGACATTTTACAAATCCTTCGGTCACATTTCCCATTCGTGTTCCATCAAATGATGGTTTGGTTTCAGTCTCTGGTGGGAATAAAAAGGAGCCTGTTGTAAGAAGATATTGTTATAGCCCTCAGAAGGTTTTGGTTCTGCCCAGCCACCGATAAAAAGTTCTTTGATGAATTAAAACCGAGGTCTGGTTATAATCACCGTGAATACTGAACACTGTTAAAAATAAAATAATATTTTTTTAAAAACCTGGTATTTTGTTAAAAATATATGTAAAAAAAAAAATAGAATCCATGAAGCAAATAATGAACCATGAAATCATGTTACTCCATGCATTGGTTCATTTGGGACTTCTGATACCAGCGTATTTACAGCAATGATATTTGATGTTCTGTTATATCCATACAGAGGTTTTTCCTTCTTTACTGCTGATACTTCCCTTGTCCGAGCTGGCTTTGGGCTTAGCTCCTTGCTTTTCATGCGCAGTGTTGGCTCTGTTTTGCTCCATCACTGTCCCACCAGAAGCTGGACTACTCGTCCTGGAAGGCTGGCCATTGACGTTAGTATTGTAGCTCTGAAAGGCTATATCTAATTGTTCCTGGGCAACTCTCAAGTGTTTATGTAAAGCAGAAAGGTCAGAAGGGGCGTTCTCATCGGGGCTTGTGCAGTTTTGTTCTTGAGCAACGTTGGCCAAGTTCTGTTCCAGTGCCATAAGGCTTACTGGGATTTTGGTCGATTTGTCCGATTTGACCACCATGTTGTATTCCGGAGGACAAGTAATGTTCTTAGGATAAGAATAATTGTACGGGGGATGTTTGGTTCTAGAAGTTCTTTTGTTGTGAAGGGCATCTCTCAAGGTGCCGATACCAAGATGCAACATCTCGAAGACATTGAGCAACAAGCAAAGGAAACTCACCACATACATTATTAAGAGAAAAACGGTCTTCTCTGTTGGTCGTGACACAAAACAGTCGACCGTATGAGGGCACGGACTAGTGTCGCACTGGAAATTGGGCAAGACTTTAAACCCATATAAGAAATATTGGCCTACCAAAAAACCCACTTCAAAAATGGCTCTTGCTACCAACTGGAAAACATAAATTTTCATTAATCCTTCTTCTTTGATACGTCTCCGACCATCATGCTTTTTACATTCTTTTTCTTTGCTTTCCACTTTCTCTGGCTCAGATGGGCCATCATAAATCATAGGCTCCTCTTCTTCTGGGTCCTCAACATTTTGGCCTGTCCTCCATTTGGAAAATGACTTGTTCCTACATGAATTGTGCCTGCGTTCTTCTTCTGCAGATCTGGCAATCGTGTGCATAGCATAGCCCAGATACATTACAGAAGGGGCAGATATCATGATGATCTGGAAGACCCAAAACCGAACATGGGAAAGAGGAGCAAAGGAATCGTAGCAGACATTGTCGCATCCCGGCTGCTTGGTGTTACACGTGAACTTGCTCTGTTCATCGGAATAGATAGACTCCCCTCCTACTGCCGTCAGGACTATCCTGAAGATGATCAGAACTGTGAGCCACACCTTCCCCACAAAGGTGGAGTGATTGTGAATTTCTTCTAAAAGACGGGTTAAAAAACTCCAGCTCATATTGGGCATAAGGGCTATTCATTTATCACCTAAAATAAAACAGAAATAAATATAATTAACATTAAATTGCAAAATCAAATGAGACAGGGCCATTTTAAAATAGCTACACGTGGTGCTTTTGCAGATTGTTATAGGGGTAATTCAATCACACAAATGTATAATAACATTATTATTAACAATAACATATCTAAGTATTTTGACATATACTATTTGCTGTGCAAGGGAGTGTGATTGTGGGATAGCAGGTATAGTAGGGAGAGATGGTGCCTATAGTAACAGTGGATAATAGTCTCTGGGAAGGGAGTGTGACTGTGGGATAGCAGGTATAGTAGGGAGAGATGGTGTCTATAGTAACAGTGGGATAATAGTCTCTGGGAAGGGAGTGTGACTGTGGGATAGCAGGTATAGTAGGGAGAGATGGTGCCTATAGTAACAGTGGATAATAGTCTCTGGGAAGGGAGTGTGACTGTGGGATAGCAGGTATAGTAGGGAGAGATGGTGTCTATAGTAACAGTGGGATAATAGTCTCTGGGAAGGGAGTGTGACTGTGGGATAGCAGGTATAGTAGGGAGAGATGCCTATAGTAACAATGGATAATAGTCTCTGGGAAGGGAGTGTGACTGTGGGATAGCAGGTATAGTAGGGAGAGATGGTGCCTATAGTAACAGTGGATAATAGTCTCTGGGAAGGGAGTGTGACTGTGGGATAGCAGGTATAGTAGGGAGAGATGCCTATAGTAACAGTGGATAATAGTCTCTGGGAAGGGAGTGTGACTGTGGGATAGCAGGTATAGTAGGGAGAGATGGTGCCTATAGTAACAGTGGATAATAGTCTCTGGGAAGGGAGTGTGACTGTGGGATAGCAGGTATAGTAGGGAGAGATGGTGTCTATAGTAACAGTGGGATAATAGTCTCTGGGAAGGGAGTGTGACTGTGGGATAGCAGGTATAGTAGGGAGAGATGGTGCCTATAGTAACAGTGGATAATAGTCTCTGGGAAGGGAGTGTGACTGTGGGATAGCAGGTATAGTAGGGAGAGATGGTGTCTATAGTAACAGTGGGATAATAGTCTCTGGGAAGGGAGTGTGACTGTGGGATAGCAGGTATAGTAGGGAGAGATGGTGTCTATAGTAACAGTGGGATAATAGTCTCTGGGAAGGGAGTGTGACTGTAGGATAGCAGGTGTAGTAGAGAGAGATGGTGTCTATAGTAACAGTGGATAATAGTCTCTGGGAAGTGATTGTGACTGTGGGATAGCAGGTATAGTAGAGAGAGATGGTGCCTATAGTAACAGTGGATAATAGTCTCTGGGAAGGGAGTGTAACTGTGGGATAGCAGGTATAGTAGGGAGAGATGGTGTCTATAGTAACAGTGGATAATAGTCTCTGGGAAGGGAGTGTGACTGTGGGATAGCAGGTATAGTAGGGAGAGATGGTGCCTATAGTAACAGTGGATAATAGTCTCTGGGAAGGGAGTGTGACTGTGGGATAGCAGGTATAGTAGGGAGAGATGGTGCCTATAGTAACAGTGGATAATAGTCTCTGGGAAGGGAGTGTGACTGTGGGATAGCAGGTATAGTAGGGAGAGATGGTGCCTATAGTAACAGTGGATAATAGTCTCTGGGAAGGGAGTGTGACTGTGGGATAGCAGGTATAGTAGGGAGAGATGGTGCCTATAGTAACAGTGGATAATAGTCTCTGGGAAGGGAGTGTGACTGTGGGATAGCAGGTATAGTAGGGAGAGATGGTGCCTATAGTAACAGTGGATAATAGTCTCTGGGAAGGGAGTGTGACTGTGGGATAGCAGGTATAGTAGGGAGAGATGGTGCCTATAGTAACAGTGGATAATAGTCTCTGGGAAGTGATTGTGACTGTGGGATAGCAGGTATAGTAGAGAGAGATGGTGCCTATAGTAACAGTGGATAATAGTTTCTGGGAAGGGAGTGTGACCGTGGGATAGCAGGTATAGTAGGGAGAGATGGTGTCTATAGTAACAGTGGATAATAGTCTCTGGGAAGGGAGTGTGACTGTGGGATAGCAGGTATAGTAGGGAGAGATGGTGCCTATAGTAACAGTGGATAATAGTCTCTGTGAAGGGAGTGTGACTGTGGGATAGCAGGTATAGTAGCTTAAGACACTTGATATTATAGTGTTGCACAACTACATCTATTTGTCTCTCTGTCTTTCTCTCTGTATAAAGTAAGGTAAGATGGCAGCAGTAAGAGAAGTAGTGATGGTGTATACATTCTGTACCCCGTATATAATAATGCTTTGTAGACAATGAGTAATAACTCATTCCACAGCTCCTGCTTTTTCCCGTCCTCATAGATCTACCCTAATGTGTCTGTCAAGGGAACTGAGCGCACAATAGGCTCATGAAAGAAATGATGATGGCTATACTGTGCTGTTTGCGTAACCTCAAGTACTTTCCTAATGGCCGAAATCCTCTTGGTGAGCATATTTCGGCCAATGAAAAAAATTATAAAAGACTTTGGGAAACTGAACCCTGAATCTCATCACTGATATAAGTGGAAAGTGGTGTGAAGACTTTGATGCCGGAGGATTTCCCATACCTGTTTATTCCAGAGGGCCAACAGTTACTCTGTTATAGGCTTTGGGATGCCTCCAAATTGCTCAGGAATTTGTCCTTAAACAATACTGTACTTACAATAACAGATTCCAAAAAATTGTCCTTCATCTCAGCGTGAAAAGAAACACATTGTGATCATAAATCTGTAGCTCAGATTTTATTTCTTGGAAGGAGCTGATAGACTGTGCTCAGGGCTTTGCTGCTTATTATCAAGTACAAAGAATAGGCAAAGGCCTATGGAAGAGAAATACACTAGTGATGTGTAGGTTTGCCCGAAATCTTTGGGATTTGTGGGTATACCAGCAATTTGGGTGGGTTTGAAGGAGATACTATGGCTACTGGTGTCGCTTAAGGTGGGCAGCAGCTCTAGTTCCTACTAAAGCTTGGTATTGTAGACCCCCTTGGTATTGTCAGAGGTTGGGCTCATTTTGGGTCACAAGACAAACATAGGGATTTGGGCAGAGTTGGGTGCAGGTTAGAGTATAAGCCTGGGAGTCAAGACATTAAGGGGCCGATTCACTAAGGGTCGAAGGGTCGAATATTGAGGGTTAATTTTGAAGGATAATCAAAAAATGTTAGCCAAGCCTATGGGGACCTTCCCCATAGGCTAACAGTGACTTCGGTAGCTTTTAGATGGCGAACTAGGGGGTCGAAGTTTTTTTTAAAGAGACAGTACTTCGACTATTGAATGGTCGAATATGCGAACGATTTTTACTTCGAATCCTTTGATTCGAAGTCATAGTCAAAGGTCGAAGTAGCCCATTCTATGGTCGAAGTAGCCCAAAAAATAACTTCGAAATTCTATGTTTTTTACCTTTGAATCCTTCACTCGAAATTAGTGAATCAGCCCCTAAGACATGGATACAAGTAGACATATAGCATGCCCTATAGTTTGCGTTCCTTCTGATTGTGAGCATCAATACAGGCAACATAAACAGGTCCAGATCTGGAGACAAAGTCCCTGAACACCCAGGCACTGGACTCATGGCATTAGAATCAGTATTGCATTGAAGCAACACATGAGGATACCATCGTCATTGACTTCACCTTCATTATGAAAGGCATATTTGATAAAAGATTGCTAATTTTCTAACATACCCATGGCACAGGCCTACAAACAAGACTATAGGGCAAATTCACTAAAGGACCAATGCACCTAACGTTAATTCGCTAGCGTAGCGCATTTTCGTTAAATCGCTGATTCACTAACGGACACTGGCGTAAATTCACTAGTGTTACTTCAACACCCTTACGCATGGCGAATTTGCACAATGGACGTAACTACGCAAATTCACTGACGCGTGCATTTTTCTGAACGCTACCTTTTACGCCAGACTTCCTTCGCCACCTCAGACCAGGCGAAGTGCAATGGAGTAGATAGGGATTGCTTCCAAAAAAGTTAAAAAAATTTCTAAGTCCCAAAAAACGCTGGCGTTTTTTCTTTTTTTATGGGTGATAGGCTGAAAAAGATCAAAATTTTTTTTGGGGCTCCGCTCCTCCCCCCCTACATTTCCTAAATCATGGCAACTTAACTATACAGTGGGCATATGTGTAGGGCAAAATAACAATTTAATTTGCTGTTTTGAAGGCTTGTGTAGTGCTGCTACATATACCTCCATTGTAACTTCAATTTGGCGCCGTATGCAAATTAAGCATCGCTAGCGTAACTTCGCTTTGCATGGCGAATTAACGCTAGTGCAACTTCACAACCTTACACTTCCCCTGAGCGCAACCTCGGATTTTAGTGAATTTGCATAGCGCTGGTGAAAATACGCCTGGCGAAGTGCGGCGAAGTGCGGTGAATTTGCCCCAATGTGTTTCACAAGGGTCCAGGCTGTACTACTTTTTAATATCCAAGGTGTATTACTTGGGTGCAGAGTGTTCTTTCTGCTCTTCAGTGTGCCCCGGGGTGGAAACCAGAAGGGCTTAGGGCAAAATCCCATTAGAACACCTTCAAAACACATGTCAAAGCTACCCGTATGCTATTATTACATCCATATTGCTATACACTATATTATTGCTGTCGTCTACTCGAAGATCCAGAACTCGACTAAATGGAACCAAAGTGCCTTTCAGGATCATTTTAGTACTTTTTGTATTATTAATGAACCCCAACCAGCATACGTGTGGTAGAGAGAAGAGCCAACTCCTTACTAAACAAATCATATTTTATTATTGGCCCAGACTATACTGTGCCACCTTTTAGGTATATTTTTAGGATGAGGGCCAAGGAATGTGCTTAAATATATTTATATATATCCCCTAAAGAATGTTAAGGGATGAATCTCTAGATCAGGAATGTAACCAGGGAACCCTTTTCAGACATTGTTTGAGTCACAAATGAGTCAATTGGGAAAGCCCTGGTTTTTGTTGAAGGGGCACCAGGATGTATTATATGCCCATATATGGCAGTGAGTGGAGCTGCATTGCTCGGACCCGGCACCATTACATTTATCTGTTAATAGGGATCAGTCTAAATCAGTTTGGCTCCGTGTGCTTCCCATTCTGCTGTACCTTAGATACATGCACAGGTTATCCTGGTTTCTTTCAGTTTTAAAGAATCAGGTCAGTTTGTGTAGGCAAAATATACATTTATATTTAACGCTGGAATTTCAGCTTGTGCACCTTTTCTACAGAAGCCAGCTGAATGAGCTCATTTATAAAAAAAAGTGGGGTTTATATTGCCTTTAATATCACATTTAATATTACCATAGAGACCCAATACCTGTGATATAGAGCATTTCTTATAGTGTTATATGTCCTGTAGCCCGAGCTGGATCTTCTCCTCGTCTGATCCTTTCTCCCCAACCCCGAGGCCAAGATCACAGGGAAATGAATTCTCTTTCCTAACCTCTTTACCGCTATCAGAAGTCACACCGTGACCCCCCACTTCCTTTCTACAGGAAAATATTTCCTTAATGAAAGGTTCAGAGACCTACAAGGACTATAAGAAATGATGGATGGGCCCATTAGTAGTTATATGTGCTAATAATGCTGCTCCAGAGCTGGTTATCCTCAAGCTGTAGACTTTAAACCGTTATAGTTTAAAGGAACAATAACACCAAAAAAAAAACACAAACACCAAAAAAATAGGGCTAAATAATCGTTTTGTTACAACTTACAAGTTGCTCAATCAACACATTGAAAAAATATATATTTGCACTTTTTTTTACATTGCTGGCCCATTAAACACAATTTCAATCAGCAAGATTGGCCTTAGTACTGGGAAGACACAGGGCAAAAATACTCTGCTTGCGGCCCCATAACAAAACGGATTCAAAGATATCTGCATACATTAAATCATTTCTAGTGTAATGTTATCAATAACATGGGGCTGAGTATGGGTGACACTCAAACCCTTAAACCCAAGGCGACCCAATCCCCTCTATATTGAATAATGGTCTCATAATAAATGTAATTATAGTGAGCTTGAGGTCCAGTGGGTGCCAGTGCTTTTTAAATGAACAGTAACTGGACTTATTATGCAACAGGCTGAACAAATCATATATATATATATATATATATAACACAATCAGCCATGACCACTCCAAAAACATATCAAACGCCTGGGTGCAGGTTATATAATGTACATCAAAATAGCAAAGAAACCGCACTCCAGGATGGATATGGTTTGATTTTTTCACCTTAAAGGACCTGGAGTGCAGTTACTTTGCTATTTGGATATATATATATATATATATATATTGCCTTTAAATACAGGAAATTAACTCATACAGGGTTGCAATAATCTTGTGGTTTTTGAACTATTAACAGTTTTTGCTAATACCAGGCTAAGACTCAATAGGTTCTTTCAAAGGTGTCAGCGACCCCAACTGTCTTTGCACTTCCTGTATAGTCAGTTGATCCTAGGGTGGCTAAACTCTTTGAAAGTCAGAGAGAACCAAAAGCCTGGTGGTAGCTCAGAAAAAAAAACCTGCTAATATCTCAGAAATGACTAAAAAAATAGAAAATCGTGTAAATTGCAAAAAGAGCTTGGAGTAAGTTCACGTCAATTATTTTTTTTGGTTTAGATCTTCTGTGGGGCCTCCTGGATAAGGAACAGGTGGGACTCTGGACACAAGTTATAACTCTACTATAGTTCCTTTGTGGACTTTAGGCTTTTTAGCTACCCAACCCTCTATATCTATTGCTCCTGGAGCTATGTACTACTATTCTGGTTATTACTCATTCATAGGGGGCCCAGCTTTTTTGAGCCTATCCACAGGACTTAAAACCAACTATTAATCAAAAGGGTTGCATGAGAAATATGTAGAGGACTCATCTGCCTTATATTCAGCTGGTGGGGTCACATTGGGTGGGGTCACATGCCTCTATCTGGTCAAGGAATAGGAGCATTAGACTAGATAAGGTTGGCACCTTTTCTGGAACAAATACCAGCCTTTCTATATTTTTATGTTTTCCACATTTGGCATCAAGCAACATTTCTAATGGTTGGAGCTGTAATATACCAACCCTGGGGCAACCCTGGTAGGGAATCCCTAATTTTCTGAATGCTTAGGCTAGAATCACTTTGCTTGTGGGCTAATATGTCATATGAGACTTTCACTAAGGGGCCAGGGGTGGGTGGATCATAGGGTTTCTGGGAGTCGCAGTCCAACAGCTGGAAGGTCTCAGCCAGCCAACAGTGAGGAGATGGGAATGAGGATATACAACGTTGTTTATTTGTTCTATATCTAGCAGCCCCTTAGAGCATTAAATTGCTACCAGTCAAAGCTGCAGAAAGCATATGAAGAGGGATCGTTGTGGCCCTACCTCTGCTCCTGGTAAATCCATTTATTGCACCCAGACTTCATCTTTTCCAGTGTCCCTATGAGACACATTTAAGCCCTGGGGGTATTTCACAGAAAAAGCAGAGACAGTTAAAATAAATTGTAGCAGTAAAAACTGGCACAGAAAATGCTCCAGTGCCATTTAAGGTTGCGCCAGGGCAGAATCGTTTGCCCGACAGATTGTATTGTGCTTGGGACTTGGCAGAAAATGACCCATGCGGTGAGGGTTGGCTGCAAATCAGATCTGGCTGAGGATCGTCATACATTATAAAATGACTGCGGTATTTATCCATCTACGTTTAAAAATAGCTTGGTATTATCAGGGCTGAGTTTAGCGGCGGCAGGGGAGCTGGGCAAAACAGATGATGCAGGACACCCATAGTGTATATAAAGCTGCCCAATCCCACGGCAGCGTGGAACCATCTTGCCCCCTCAAGTCCACTGCTCATACTAATTCCTCATCTTGCCATGCTAAAGCCTCTAGGACTCATTTATAGGGATGTAGCGAACTGTTCGCCGGCGAACTAGTTCGCGCAAACTTCGACTGTTCGCGTCCGCCGCAAGTTCGCGAACGGCGCGCGACGTTCGCCAATAGGCGTTCGCGTCAAAATCGTTCGACCATTCGACCATTCGATCGCTAAAATCGAACGATTTTCGTTCGAATCGAACGATCGAAGCCATTGCATTGAATGAAATCATTCGATCCAATGGCTTCGATCGTTCGATTCGAACGGAAATCGTTCGATCGAACGATTAAAATCCTTCGATCGTTCGAATCGAACGATTTTCGGATGTTCGAAGTTCGCGAACTGTTCGCAAACTGTTCGCATTTTTTGCCGGTGTTCGAACACATCGAACACATTGTCGGCGGTTCGCTACATCCCTACTCATTTACAAATGTTGGGTGTAAAGTGCAAAAACTGGAGCATGTAGGCACCCCCAATGCCACCCTCTGCCTGTCTCCTAACTTACACGTCAGACCCACAAGCGACATAGAGAGCGAGATCCATAATTGCTGCCCCCTTACATTTAGCACAAAGAGTAGTTACATGGCTCTGTGTTTGAAATGCATCAAGGTCAAAAAATGCCTTAAAACCATGGGAATATTTTGGGAAAATGGTGGCACCAGAAAAAGCAAATAAATCTGTAAGTGTGCAAGACTAATGATGGCCACACATTGGCTGACATGACTTGCAGACTTGGCTACTCCAACCCAAGTCATCAGGTTATTGTTTGATGCATTGGGCCAAAATAACAGCATGTCCAAGCAATATCTGGTGGGATGGACCCTAGATTGTCCCCAATGTGTATACTCAGGTTAGAACTCACTGGGCTCTCACAGGCAGCTATGGGGGCACAAATGGTGGCAAACATGTGACATTGGCCTAAGGGAAGCTAAGGAATTAGTAAATTACATTTCTTTTCTACTTACACAACACTCAGTGACACAATTCCAATTTCATGGTCCCTTTGCACAGAATTTTGTGATGTAACAAAGGGCCTGTGCCAAGAATGCACTCAGAGGGCTGGAAAATAGTTCAAAGGCAAAATATTCCTTAATTTTCTGACTGGGTATGGTCATATGTATTTTCTTATAGCTGCAGTAAGTGGAATAAATGAGGCAATACATTCACTTTGGATAGAATTGTGGTCAATTGACTAGTACTTACTGTATGTCAGACACTTGACTGCCTTGGGTGTTTGGACCCACCCACAGAGTTCTAAATGCTCTGGTGATATACTATTCTAAATCAAACACGTATACCGTTATTGTTACACCTATAGGCGTGGACTCTTAATTGGACCAAGACCAATTGCACAATTCTCTAGATATCTGCCCAATGTACAGGAGAAATGGATATTCAGCATCAGATATTCAGGCAACTTCGAAAAACGAAGCACCGCGTGTGTCATAACGCAGGCGACTCTCATTACAGCCGGCGGAGGAGAAGAGGAAGCGCTTTGGGGAGATTACCGTATATACTCGAGTATAAGCTGAGTTTTTCAGCCCCCAAAATATGCTGAAAAACTCTACCTCGGCTTATACTCTGGTCATGTGCAAAAATAGTCACCTGCGCCTAAGAATAGTCGCCGGCGTCCAAGAATAGTCACCGGCGTCCAAGAATAGTCAACGACGTCCAAGAATAGTCTCCAAGAGAGACACCGGCACCTCCAATGGGAGCAGAAACCCTTGATTTTTTGATTGAAACTTACAAGAAGCTGCTGCATTTCTCACCCTAGGCTTATACTCGAGTCAATAAGCTTTTCCAGTTTTTGGAGGTAAAATTAGGTACCTCGGCTTATACTCAGGGCGGCTTATACTCAAGTATATACAGTAGTCGCCTCAAAGAAGAGCCGATTAGTCACCAGGGCGCTAAATCTCCCCGAATCACCTGGTGTGGACTAAGCCTTAGTGGTAAAAATTTTGCACTGCTCCGTGAATCAAACTGTCCACTTAGAAAAAAACAAACAATGAAAAATAAGCAGTGACTTGGTGCTGAGTGGCTTTAAACAATGCAGACAGGGGGGCCCTGTATATGTCTTACACATATGTGCCGGTAATATCATGTGTCACTAATGGGAAGGGGGTGAGTGTTTCCTGCATGCCGCATAGGAAACTGGGCAGTGGATGGGAGTTATTAGGGATTATTCCTTGAAGTCTGACGGAATTTAGAGTTGTCCCTGTGACTCACATAGTCCTAACAATGAGCCGTGAGCTGTCCCAAATCTCAAGGAAAGTTGCACAATTAACTAAGATTTTCCCTCTGCCGGAAAGTTCCCTCCCTGCAGAACAAAAAATCTCAATAACCCATTGCCCAATTTTCCCTTTATCTCGTAAAATAAAGCATTGTTCTTGTTGGGAAAAGAATGGAAATGGTCAATTAGGTCAATAATGTGAGTAACCGGAGCAGGTGAAGGCAAATGTTACTTTTTTAGTACCCACAAGTCTGTGCTTATTTTGCGGAAGATTTCTCATCTCAGTGATGGGTTACATAGTTACATAGTTACATAGTTACATAGTTAAATTTGGTTGAATAAAGACAAAGTCCATCAAGTTCAACCCCTCCAAATGAAAACCCATCATCCATACACACACCCCTCCCTACTTTTAATTAAAATTCTTTATACCCATACCTATACTAACTATAGAGCTTAGTATCACAATAGCCTTGGATATTATGTCTGTCCAAAAAATCATCCAAGCCATTCTTAAAGGCATTAACTGAATCAGCATCACAACATCACCCGGCAGTGCATTCCACAACCTCAT
>CM076683.1:6192843-6272843 GCA_038501925.1 Xenopus petersii
CTATCTATCTATCTATCTATCTATTATCTATCAATCTATCCCTCTATCTATCTATCTATCTATCTATCTATCTATCTATCTATCTATCTTCTATCCATCCCTCTATCTATCTATCTATCTATCTATCTATCTATCTATCTATCTATCATCTATCTATCTATCTATCTATCTATCTTCTATCCATCCCTCTATCTATCTATCCCTCTATCTATCTATCCATCTATCTATCTATCTATCATCTATCTATCTATCATCTATCTATCTATCTATCTATCTATCTATCTATCTATCTATCTATCCCTCTATCTATCTATCTATCTATCTATCTATCTGTCTGTCTGTCTGTCTGTCTGTCTGTCTGTCTGTCTGTCTGTCTATCTATCTATCTATCTATCTATCTATCTATCTATCTGTCTGTCTGTCTGTCTGTCTGTCTGTCTGTCTGTCTGTCTGTCTATCTATCTATCTATCTATCTATCTATCTATCTATCTATCTATCCCTCTATCTATCTATCCCTCTATCTATCTATCCCTCTATCTATCTATCTATCTATCTATCTATCTATCTATCTATCTATCATCTATCTATCTATCTATCTATCTATCTATCTATCTATCTATCTATCTATCTATCCCTCTATCTATCTATCCCTCTATCTATCCCTCTATCTATCTATCTATCTATCTATCTATCTATCTATCTATCTTTCTATGTATCAGCTGTCTATAGCTCCATGCATATATATTGAACAAAGTCGGTATACTTATATCCAGCTCTGGTTTTAAGGTAGAGCTTTGGTGGGCACCACATTGACCCCTTGGGCTGATTGTGTCCTTGATAAAATTACAAAGGCTATATTAATCTGTTTAATGACAAATATATATTTATAGTATTTGTTTATCCAACCAGTGGAGGTGCTGTCAATTGTAGCCCAACAAAAGTTCCTGGGTCTGAGAATCAAAATTCCAACATCAACCCCAAACAGACGACCAACTTCATAAATATAATCACACAAGGAACAAAAATACTCTGTGTGTGAATATGCCTTAAATGTCCCCCACAGGACTGTCCAAGAATAAGAATCCAAGAATCCAAGTTAAAACATCCCTGTTTCCACGAAATAAAAAGCCCCCATACTCACCAAGGAAATCTCATTCTCTCTGAGTGTAAAATGTTTAAGATCCACAGCGAATTCATGAAGCCCAGCGAGATCCAAAAGTTCCGATGCGAAAAAGAGACGTAAAATAGTTCCTGAGCCGAAGAGCCGGAGACTGGGAGTATTTAAACATCCTGTGAGTGGGACTGTACATGAGCCCCTTCCATTGTCATATAGTCTGTCCCGGCAAAGTTTACTTTTTAACCCTCCCTCCCCGTTACTTTGAAAAACAGGGAGAGAAGGAGAGAAAAAATGTTCTTTATGCGCACGGCTCTACCTGTCAGTGCAGGACGACTGGGGTTAAGATATTGAACAAATTCTCCTTTTGTGCGCGATTAACCCCCATCCTTGTGTTACTTCGCCTGCCGACGTCAGCACTGCCACCAAACCAGCGCGACCCCCTCTCACTGTGAGTGGAAGGGAAACCCAACTCGGGACAAACTAAGATCAAGCAATTCCCCTGCTCCTCGGCAATGTCAGCAATTCAAAGTGACCCCCCTCCACCCGTTTTTCTTTTGTGCTCTCCGGAGAGTAAACAAGTTTGCAGAGTCTTGTCAGGAGTCGGAACAGGAGATGTCTGCTAATGGGAAACACACCACAAGAGGGGAGAGTGCTGTGTGCAACCCCCTCCCCAGCCCGGAAAAAGATCTGTTCTTTCCAGCTCTAACCAACCAAGTATTTTGTATGAGCTGCTCCACATGTGCGTCGCCTTCGCTCGTTCAGTTATACCGTACGGCAGCGGTCATAAAGAATAAATAGTGTAGGTATGCTTGGCCTTCACTGATTCAGTTATACCATGTGACTATTTCAAATAAAACTAGGGTTAAAGGGGTGGCTCAGATGAGTAAACCTTTAAAATAAATGTATGTAAAATTGATGAGGGGGCTATTCTAAGCACTTTTGCAATGTACATTTATTATTTATTTATTTTTAATTCCAAGATATTAAAGGATACATGTACTGTTAATATGAATGAATTTTGTTACAACAGCGCCACCTGCTGGTCAGTTTCGCACCAGTCTGACCAGCAAGTAGTCAAGGAATTTGTCAGGAGAAAGAAAGAGGCTGATGTTCTTCTGCTTAGGAAAACAATTAGAAACTTTTCTCACATCTTTCCTAAGCAGAAGAACATCAGAGCAGCCTCTTTCTTTCTCCTGACAACTTCCTTGACTACTAAGGTTTACTTATCCTTTAAGTCAACTTTTAGTATGCCACAGAATGTCCTATTCCTAGCAACTTTGCCAATGGCCTTTATTATTTATTCTTTATAGTTTTTGAGTTATGTGCCTTCCTCTTCTACCTCTTTCAAATGGGTAGGGAGGGTCACTGACCCCCAGTAGGCAAAAAAACCTATTGCTTATCTCCATATTCAGCCCACCTCCTATTCTTATTCCAGTCTCTTATTCAAACTACTGCCTGGTTGCTTGGGAAAATAAGACCCTAGCAACCAGATAGCTGCTGAAATACCAAACTGGAGAGCTGCTGAACTAAAAGCGAAATAACTGAAAACCATAAAAAATGAAGACTAAACTGTCTCAGAATATCACTGTCTACATTATAGTAACAATTAATTTAAAGGCAAACTGCCCCCTTAAAGGGACCATATTGCCCTGATCATGGTGGTGCAGTGGGCCTTGCTGATTGTGGTTTGATTCCATCAAGGGCACTATCAGGAGTTGCTTGTGTGGCCTTCATCCCATACTCATAAACCAATATAAGGGGTTCCCCCACCTAAATATATATAAAGGGGCCCATCCTTTTAATTGGCTAGTGATAAATTTGTCCATTGTGTGTATATGGTAGAAACTTAGATTGTTCCACCGGGCTAGGATCGTGGATGATATGTAATCACCGTAAAGTAGAATATGTTGGCACTATATAATAACTCCCCCTTTACTGAAGCTCCAGATATATTTTCCATGGTCCTTTGTCAGTTGAGTAGTAGGGGTGCCCTAACTGCCCTTGCCTAAAAACCCACGAGGATGATGGTCGCCAATCACAGCCCTACCACTACTAATGGAAATTTGAACTGTAGTTCCCTGTCAGGTCTGTTTAGGTGAAATGGCTGGTGCTATGAAGGTTTCTGGGAAAATTTTCACTAAAACAACATATAAAGTCACTTTAGAAGGCACCTATCTCAATATCTTAAATATGTGTTCTTGACTATATGTCCCCTTTAAGTGGGTGGAGCCTATAAAAAGTAATCAGTATGAGGTGTCCTTCATGTAAAAGTGTGTTTAGCTGCCCTGATTCAGTTATACCATGTGACACATACAAATAGATGAAAAGGTGGGTTGGGTCTGTAATAAGTAGCCTATGATAAAGCAAATGAAGGAGTTTCTCTCCAAGCTAGACCAATAACGTCTATAAAACACAGATCTGGGGCCCCCGACAGAATAAGGGAATTATCTCTGAGCCTATTTTAGGCCTTTTCTAATCAAGCCCAGGCCGAAGTTTGTTTGTGGCAAAGATGATGAATTTCCTGGTATCCTGTAAGTCTAACAAAAGAGGCTCTGCAGTATCTCAACCCACAAAATAATGGAGGAGGAAATGCTTATATACTTAGGGGGCTGGCCTCTAAACAACAGATGGCTTAAGATCTGGTTACTCATAAACCCTTTCAACCATCCTCATCCTTTAACTGACCTGTTAAATTATAAATAATACAGGAGCACCCATCATCTACAGTGGCCTTATTTATCATAGTCAACGTGGACTCAAAGTGTGGTCAATTACTACTGTCCTACACGCCGTGCACTCAGACTGAAATAACATGATAATGACTAGCATTTGTCAGCAATGAGGAGTCTGGCCAGCAAACAGCATGCCATAACATAATGAGATATATCAGGTTAACCTTAATCAAATAGGAGTAACGGGGTAAGGTGCAGCCTGTGGCACCAATGGGAGAGAGGTTCTTGGCCGGCAGCTTATTGGCCCATGTGTGGGGCCATCCAACAGGCTTCCCTTATCAATATCTGGCCAAAAGTCAGGCAGATCTCGATTGGGCAGGTTAAAAATTCCCGTTGGATTGCGGCCACATGTACACAGTGCCGCATTAATGTGGGCATATCGGAGAGAGATCTGCTCGTGTGGTGACATTGCCAAATGAGTGTATATCTACGTCTATGGCCACCTTAAGTCAAGGTATAGAATTGTAAGGATTATTCTGTTTCGTAGGACCCCAAAGCTTTGTATTTGATTATTTCCACTTTACGTAGGTGCTTCAGCCTAGCTGCATTGTATGGGAAGGAGTTTGGCCTATAGATCCAATTGTTGGCCCTTTAATTAGAGTGACCATGTGGATACAATTTCTGTATGAGGGCAGGTATGTGATCCTATCCTAGAACCTCATTGAAATCCATTTTTGGAGTCCTATGGTTGTACTATATTAAAAGCAGACTACACGTGCCTCATGCCACTAATGTTAAAGAACAAGATAAGATCACAATAAGCCAACGGAAAGAGCATCTTACCTGAAAGCTGGATAATCTGTGCATGTGAAAATGAAGATTCTAAATGAAAGAATCCCAGTACAATAATGCTTTAGAAGAAGCCACCACTGGTGAAGGATCCATATTTGTAACTGGCAATGACGGTTTATATATATTTTTGGTTGGGTGGCATCACCAGTGGAAACCAATCATCTCTTTTATGAGACCTACTTCTTAATTTTTTATCTCCTCCACCTCCAAACAGTATTACAAAATGTTGCTGAGGCTGACTCACACAATCTACTTTAGCCAGGTCTCGCTCTTAACCTCCCTCCTTACATTATTCCTAACCACTGAGTAATGTTAAGAATGACTCATTTTGACACGATGGCTGCAATCAGAAAAATATCAGCTTTTTACCCATTTGTTGGCCAATGGCACACATAATATATACATTTGTAGTGTTGTGGCTACAACATAAGTGGATATCGGTGCTTTTATGATGTTATTCTCAAGGGACGTTCAGGATGAATTTTAAAACAACATAATGAACATGCCCCAGCACATCTGAAGAATTCCAAATGTAGGATCAATATGACAAGAAAAGGTGAATTTGGTCATAAAACATAACACCATCATCATAAACATCACTTTTTATGGCTTACGACAGTGATCCCCAACCAGTGACTAACGCTAAACCTGTTGCTCTCCGACCCTTGGATGTTGCTCCCAGTGGCCTCAAAGCAGGTGATTTTTTTTAATTCCAGGCTTGGAGGCAAGTTTTGGAGGCATAAAAACCAAGTCTACTGCCATACAGAGTCTCCTGAATGCTGACAGTACATATAGGGGCTACCAAATAGCCAATCACATCCCTGATTTCGTATTCGCAAAAAGTGTTGTACTGGGGGTCCCGGGGCCCCTGCCCAAGCCACAGCCTCTCTGTGGCCCTCCCCATACATACCTTTTTCTTCTTGCGGTCACTGGGAGGGTGGGGCAGGTTGGGACGGAAGAAGCAGGGTCAGAGTCTTCCAGCAGAGAGAGGGTTTAAGCCAGTGGGCCCACGAGGGCTCGAGACCCACCATTTTTCTCCTTGTGTCCAGCCAAGTCCAACACCTGAGGAACTCTTTTCATGCTTGTATTGCTCCCCAAATCTTATTACATTTGAATGTATCTCATCAGTAAAAAAAGGTTGTGGACTCCTGGTTTAAATGCTGCATACAACCCAAGTCAAACATAACATAAGTTACAGCAATTATTGTCTATGCCTGTTTAATAAAGATTTCCCTAGTTTTCGACAACTATTCCGTAGGTTGCCTAACACACACACACACACACATATATATATATATATATATATATATATCTATATATATATATATATATATATATATATATATATATATATACATTCAGGACTGGAGCTACGGGCAGTGCCGGATTTAGTGGGCAAAGGTACCTGCCTAGGGCAAAATCATTTTAGGAAAAGAAAGAATACAGTTCTAGAAAATCTTTATTGTGTTTAAGCTGTTTTATGTTTCAGATCCAATTAACAAAACCAATGCCAAATACATTCATAAAACGTCTACTATAGCATTCACGGCCTTAAAAAGGGTTCGTCTGGTGACCCATCTACTTCAACACATAGATTCATCTGCATGTGTCTTGGAAGTAGTCGGGGAGAATATGGACATCCTTGCCTTGGGTGCCATAGTTTTTTGACCTGACTCTGTTTATAGCTAAGCTCCAGAACATACGGCCTACAAGAAACCAGGGAAAACATTGACTGGAACACTGTGGATCATGGATCGTAAGCTTTGAGATCAACTGCAATATTTCTAGGCTTTTTAACTGAATATGCTAAGCCAGTTTTCTATTGTTTTGTGTTTCTAAAAAGTTCACAAACTCACTGAAGGACAGGAATTCTCTGAAATCAGTTCATCCCTGAAGAGAAAGCCACAAGCGCACCAGCAAGAGAGCAGATGTTGCACAAACCCTACAGGGGGTTCAGTGGAAAGATCCATATATTGTACGTGTTACGGCTACTGTCATTGTGCAATTGTGTATCAAGACATTGTGTTTGATAACAGTAATTGTGACAACGTTATTACTATTTCAGAATCATTAGATGTCATTAACTAACAAGTAACATACTGTAAGAGGTTTTTTTTTTTGCCCCCCAGTATTCTTCTGTGGGGGGGGGGCACGTTAGGACTGTTAGGACTGTTTCTCAGCAACTGTTGTGTAGGATACCTGCCTCACAATATTTATACCAGAGACCCACTATGCAATAGCCTTTCTTATTATTCAATGAAGCTTCCATGTAGTTTTATAGCACTTAATGTGTCCTTATGTCTTTTAGTGCTTCTAGTGGCCAAAAAGTTTTCATTATGCCTTCCCAGTTGGAGGTCAAGAACATTCTATCTTAAGACAAAAGGATTTCACTATGGGCAGCACAGTCAAAGGTGCCGCTGTCATATGGTAAGTTAAAGGGTTGATTTTTGATTTTTGGAAAAATAGTAAAAAATAAATAATGGAAAGTAATTGAAAAAAGTCTTTATTTCTGAGGAACAATCTAAAAACAACTGAATTGGAAAAAGTGTTTGGAAGGTGAAAACCCCCTTTAAGAAACTTTCCGCAGGTGGCAAAAAACCTCACCTAATAACTTAAAGGATAAGTAAACCTTAAAAATAAGTGAATGTAAAATTGATGAGGGGGCTATTCTAAGCACTTTTGCGATGTACATTCATTATTTATTTATTTTTTAATTCCAAGATATTAAGAGATACATGTACTGTTAATATGAATGAATTTTGTTACAACAGCGCCACCTGCTGGTCATTTTCCCACCAGTCTGACCAGCAAGTAGTCAAGGAAGAAGTTGTCAGGAGAAAGAAAGAGGCTGATCTGATGTTCTTCTGCTTAGGAAAGATTGGAGAAAGGTTTCTAATTGTTTTCCTAAGCAGAAAAACATCTTTCTTTCTCCTGACAACTTCTTCCTTGACTACTTGGTGGTCAGACTGGTGGGAAACTGACCTGCAGGTGGCGCTGTTGTAATAAAATTCATTCATATTAACAGTACATGTATCCTTTAATATCTTGGAATTAAAAATAAATAAATAATGAATGTACATGAATAGCCCCCTCATCAGTATCACATTCACTTATTTGAAAAGTTTCCTTGTCCTTCAAGCAACTAGAATCACTGGGGGTGCCTCCTTAACAAAGTAGAACTGACGATGCCTAATTTTCTGCTTTGAAGACAGCTAAATTCCCAAATGATACTAAACCTAACTATAGTTTTTTCAAAATATTTTTTTTTTAATAATCTAAAAAACTTGACACTTTTTTACTATAATTAATATTCTTTATTCCACAGTGTCTATTTAAATACTGATGTATAAAGGAAGTCAATGCAGCCAAAAACTGTTGCTCTCCGAGGCTACCATTTTTTTGTTATTTTTACATTTTATTATTTATCTTTCTATTTGGGCCCTCTCCTATTCATCCTCCAGTCTCTCATTCAAACCACTGTGGGGATACTAGGGTAAGGTGCATAGCAACCAGATAGTTGTTGAATTTCAAAACTGCACAGCTGCTGAAAAAAGAGCTAAATAGTTCAAAATAGCAAATAAAAAATAAAGACCAACTGCAATATATCTCAGAATATCACTGTCTACATTATACTAAAATTTAAGAGCAAAGGACGGATCCAACACTTTTATTTGCGACAGTGGGACACCAAAAAGTTTAAAAAAATTTTAAAAAAAGTCTTATGTTAGTCTGATTAATATTCTGTGTATAGCAGTGCCGGCATTCTTGAGTGACTAAACGTTTGTATATGTAATTGTATAATGGCACAGACTGTCATACTGGGCGTATTCAGTATTAGACTGGATTATTATACTCCATCTTCCAAAGAGAAACAAGGGAGTGAGAGGAAACAGACCGCCCTAAAGATACACTAAGTGCCTGTGTAATATAAAGCTCAGCATACAGAGCCCCTCGTCACAAGGCTGACTCCACAAGTGATCTGCATTCTGCTATTTCTGTTTTTCATTTATTTTAGTTACCATGGAGCAGTGGGAGTATGGAAAAGAAACCTGATACTGTTATATAGATACAAGGCTGGCAAAGGCTGCACAGGCCACAGAGGCTCTGGAATGTGAGGGAAATGGTTTAAGGGGCAGTAGGCTGCCTCAAGAGTTAAGCAGAGTAGTATTGTCTATGGCATTTGGTATGATATTTTTTTGGTATTTTGTTGTCACAACAAGTAGCTGCTACCACACCCTAAGAGGTATCATGAGGAAGGCCCAGCCTACTTGCTGAGAGTAAGAGGTACCATGAGGCAGGGTCAAGCTACTGACTGAGAGTAAGAGGTACTGTGAGTCAGGGTCAGCCTACTGGATGAGAGTAAGTAGTACCATGAGGCAGTGTTGGACTACAAGCTGATAATAGGAGACACCATGAAGCAGGGTTGGCCTACAATCTCAGAGTAAGAGGCACCATGAGACAGGGTTGGCATACAGGCTGAGAGTAAAAGGCCGCATGAAGCAGGGTTGACCTACTGGCTGAGAGTAAGAGGCCCCATAAAGCATGGATGGCATATAGGCTGAGAGTAAGAGGCACCATGAGGCAGAGTTGACCTAAAGGCTGAGAGTAAGAGGCCCCATGAAGCAGGGTTGACCTACTGGCTGAGAGTAAGAGGCACCATGAGGCAGAGGTGGCCTTCAGGCTGAGAGTAAGAGGCACCATGAGGCAAAGTTGGCCTACACGCCGAGAGTAACAGGCACCATGAGGCAGAGTTGGCCTACAGGCTGAAAGTAAGAGGCACCATGAGGCAGAGTTGGCCTACAGGCTGAGAGTAAGTGGCACCATGAGACAGGGTTGGCCTACAGGCTGAGAGTTAAAGGCCCCATGACACAGGGTTGACCTACTGGCTGAGAGTAAGAGGCCCCAGGAAGCATGGAAGGCCTACTGGCTGAGAGTAAGAGGCACCACGAGGCAGGGTTGGCCTACAGACTGAGAGTAAGAGGCCCCATGAAGCATGGATGGCCTACAGGCTGAGAGTAAGAGGCACCATGAAGTATAGATGGACTGCTACATGAGAGTAAGAGGCACCATGAGACAGGGCCAGCTCACAGTCTGAGAGTAAAAGGCACGATGACGCAAGGTCAACCTACTGGCTGATAGTAAGATGCTTACTATTCTGAGAACAGATGCTTAGTGTTCTTAGAACCTGTTGCTATTTTTTATTGTACAACATAAACCAGTCACAACCTAATAGTTGCGGGGTCTTACATTACATTTGTAAGGCACTTAAATCAAAACATTCTACAACCTCTTTATTCCTTTTAACACCCACTGATAATTCAGAGTACGATATTAAGAATGGGTTCCCATTCATGGGGACCCATGTAAGTAAATGGTTGACCAGTGCTGTGGGTTCCAGATATAGCCTTGCCCTAAAGTGAGAGGCCCCTTAAAAATGAAAAAAAAACAAGCTGTCCAGGCCACTCCAGGAATAACATTTCCTGACCTCCTACACCAGTATCTATAGCAACCATGGTGCCCCTGGCTTTAGGGCTGTTCATTGCAAAAATGAATGGAATGCACATAAAGCCAGAGAGGGGATAGACATTGTTACACACTATGTTTATTATAATTTGTTTTACTAAGAGACAAGTGAGTAGACCATGGGTAACACTGTGTGTTTCTATGAGCTCTCTCCATCCCTTCCCGATTATATAAACACTGTTATATTTATAGTAAAGTGGCTTGGGCACAGGGCACATGTTGTACCTCTATAACTGATCCAAAAACCATTCTGCAACATATTCCCTTTGTTTGGGTGGTGAATTATACTCATGTTATTGCCCCCACTCTATTGGCTGAAATAAAGCTCAGCGTGACCACTTGGCACATAGAGATGGGACCAGACTTGATACCAGATGAAGTGACACCAACGTGGTGCTGCCCAAATTCACATGGAAGGGGAAACATGATCAGTCACATGACGCAGCAGGCATCTTAAACTTGACGTGACTCCATCTTGAACTGGACAGAAAATAAATCCTAATCTGCTTGGAATAAAGTTCTTAGGTTCCTGAGGGCTCAGTATTGGGTCCACTTTTCTTTAACTTGTTCATTAACGACTTAGGGGAGGGTATTGTAAGTAATGTATCAGTGTTTGCAGAAAACACAAAACTATCAGCCCAATTAATTCCATCCAGGATGTGGCACTTGCAACAGGATCTTGACTAACTGGCAATCTGGGCAGCTAAGTGGCAAATGAGATTCAATGTTGATAAATGTAAAGTCCTGCACCTGGGATGTAACAATATCCACTTATACCCTTAGGGCTCTTACACACGGCCGTTCCGACCTGCACTCCCCTGCGTTCCGTTTTTTGGCGTTCAGCCGCAGGGGAGCGCAGGATTAGACGCAAGCAATTATTTGAAATGGGGCTGTACTCACTCAGGCGCATGTAGGCGCCGAACGCAGGTTCAGACGCAACATGCTGCATTTTTCCTGCGTTCGGCGCCTACACGCGCCTGAGTGAGTACAGCCCCATTTCAAATAATTACTTGCGTCTATTCCTGCGCTCCCCTGCGGCTGAACGCCAAAAAACGGAACGCAGGGGAGCGCAGGTCGGAACAACCGTGTGTAAGAGCCCTCAATGGGACTGCACTAGGCAAATCCATAATGGAGACGGAGCTTGGAGTCCTTGTAGATAATAAACTTGTCTGTAGCAAGTAATGCCAGTCAGCAGCATCAAGGGCAAATAAGGTCTTGAGTTGAATTAAATGGGGCAGAGAGTCAAGGGAGGAGGGGGTCCCACTGTATAGAGCACTGGTAAGGCCCCATCTAGAATATGCCGTACAATTTTGGTCTCCATCACTCAAACAGGACATTATTGTATTAGAGAGGGTACAGAGAAGGGCAACTAAGCTGGTAAAGGGAAAATCTTAGCTATGAGGAAAGACTGGCCAAATTGGGGATGTTCACGCTGGAGAAGAGGCGCTTAAGGGGTGATATGATAACTATGTATAAATATATAAGGGGATCATATAATAATCTCTCTAATGATTTATTTACCAGTAGGTCTTTCCAGCTGACACAAGGTCACACATTCCGATTAGAAGAAAAGAGGTTCCGCCTAAATATTGGGAAGGGGTTTGTTACAGTGAGAGCTGTGAAGATGTGGAATTCTCTCCCTGAATCAGTCGTAACAGCTCTAACTGTTAGGGGCTAAACATAAACTTTTTTACTCCATGTACCTCCGGTCACACGTAGATTTCATGCAAAGCAGTAAAGGGTTAAACGGCTCTGGCATGAACATAGTCTCATTGCTTTGAACTGCTCAGGGAAAGGAGGCCTAGTATGGGAATAATTAGAGTGTTGCTGCTGGCAGTAGAAGTCTCCTGGATAGATGAACAAAGCTCAGTCACTCCATATCCTTCTGGGTGTAACAACTTCGCTGCACAATGAAATGATGTGTTTACATCTTACAAACAAGATCGTTTTAAGGAAACTTTCCCTTTGAGGGTTAAAACCCCAGATGTATGTCTGACGTTCAACTGACTTATTTATTCCTCCTCCCGTCTACTCCCCACACAAACTTCAAGACAAGAAGCAGCTGGGGCATATGACTGTATCCTCAATCAGAAAACCCATCCGTTCCCAGGGATCATACTCACTAGACACTAATTAATTACAATCCTTAGTGATTACACACTCCAAAAATAAACAGTTTTTTCTCTTATTTTTAGAAACAAATTCCACTTAAAACTATTTTTTCAACTGTCAATGGAATTCCAAAAAGCCATTATTCTTATTGCTACTATAGACACCATCTCTCCCTACTATACCTGCTATCCCACAGTCACACTCCCTTCCCAGAGACTATTATCCACTGTTACTATAGGCACCATCTCTCCCTACTATTCCTGCTATCCCACAGTCACACTCCCTTCCCAGAGACTATTATCCACTGTTACTATAGGCACCATCTCTCCCTACTATTCCTGCTATCCCACAGTCACACTCCCTTCCCATAGACTATTATCCACTGTTACTATAGGCACCATCTCTCCCTACTATACCTGCTATCCCACAGTCACACTCCCTTCCCAGAGACTATTATCCACTGTTACTATAGGCACCATCTCTCCCTACTATACCTGCTATCCCACAGTCACACTCCCTTCCCAGAGACTATTATCCACTGTTACTATAGACACCATCTCCCCTACTATACCTGCTATCCCACAGTCACACTCCCTTCCCAGAGACTATTATCCACTGTTACTATAGGCACCATCTCTCCCTACTATTCCTGCTATCCCACAGTCACACTCCCTTCCCAGAGACTATTATCCACTGTTACTATAGACACCATCTCTCCCTACTATACCTGCTATCCCACAGTCACACTCCCTTCCCAGAGACTATTATCCCACTGTTACTATAGACACCATCTCTCCCTACTATACCTGCTATCCCACAGTCACACTCCCTTCCCACAGACTATTATCCACACTTACTATAGACACCATCTCTCCCTACTATACCTGCTATCCCACAGTCACACTCCCTTCCCAGAGACTATTATCCACTGTTACTATAGACACCATCTCTCCCTGCTATACCTGCTATCCCACAGTCACACTCCCTTCCCAGAGACTATTATCCACTGTTACTATAGGCACCATCTCTCCCTACTATACCTGCTATCCCACAGTCACATTCCCTTCCCAGAGACTATTATCCCACTGTTACTATAGACACTATCTCTCCCTACTATACCTGCTATCCCACAGTAACACTCCCTTCCCAGAGACTATTATCCACTGTTACTATAGACACCATCTCTCCCTACTATACCTGCTATCCCACAGTCACACTCCCTTCCCAGAGACTATTATCCACTGTTACTATAGACACCATCTCTCCCTACTATACCTACTATCCCACAGTCACACTCCCTTCCCAGAGACTATTATCCACTGTTACTATAGGCACCATCTCTCCCTACTATACCTACTATCCCACAGTCACACTCCCTTCCCAGAGACTATTATCCACTGTTACTATAGGCACCATCTCTCCCTACTATACCTGCTATCCCACAGTCACACTCCCTTCCCAGAGACTATTATCCACTGTTACTATAGGCACCATCTCTCCCTACTATTCCTGCTATCCCACAGTCACACTCCCTTCCCAGAGACTATTATCCCACTGTTACTATAGACACCATCTCTCCCTACTATACCTGCTATCCCACAGTCACACTCCCTTCCCACAGACTATTATCCACACTTACTATAGACACCATCTCTCCCTACTATACCTGCTATCCCACAGTCACACTCCCTTCCCAGAGACTATTATCCACTGTTACTATAGACACCATCTCTCCCTACTATACCTGCTATCCCACAGTCACATTCCCTTCCCAGAGACTATATCCACTGTTACTATAGACACCATCTCTCCCTGCTATACCTGCTATCCCACAGTCACACTCCCTTCCCAGAGACTATTATCCCACTGTTACTATAGACACCATCTCTCCCTACTATACCTGCTATCCCACAGTCACACTCCCTTCCCAGAGACTATTATCCACTGTTACTATAGACACCATCTCTCCCTACTATACCTGCTATCCCACAGTCACACTCCCTTCCCAGAGACTATTATCCACTGTTACTATAGACACCATCTCTCCCTACTATACCTACTATCCCACAGTCACACTCCCTTCCCAGAGACTATTATCCACTGTTACTATAGACACCATCTCTCCCTACTATACCTACTATCCCACAGTCACACTCCCTTCCCAGAGACTATTATCCCACTGTTACTATAGACACCATCTCTCACTACTATACCTGCTATCCCACAGTTACACTCTCTTCCCAGAGACTATTATCCACTGTTACTATAGGCACCATCTCTCCCTACTATACCTGCTATCCCACAGTCACACTCCCTTCCCAGAGACTATTATCCACTGTTACTATAGGCACCATCTCTCCCTACTATACCTGCTATCCCACAGTCACACTCCCTTCCCAGAGACTATTATCCACTGTTACTATAGGCACCATCTCTCCCTACTATACCTGCTATCCCACAGTCACACTCCCTTCCCAGAGACTATTATCCACTGTTACTATAGACACATCTCTCCCTACTATGCCTGCTATCCCACAGTCACACTCCCTTCCCAGAGACTATTATCCACTGTTACTATAGACACCATCTCTCCCTACTATGCCTGCTATCCCACAGCCACACTCCCTTCCCAGAGACTATTATCCCACTGTTACTATAAGCACCATATCACTCTACTATACCTGGAAAATGCACACAAAATGCTCAAAAAGCTTCAGGCAGAACAGGGAGTGCATTCTGGTGTCATAGCCAAGTCCATAATGAGGTGTGGTCAAGATGCACCCAAAATATAATACCTTCTGGGGGTGCATCTTGGCTACACTAACTTGTTACTAGTAGTGGATCCCATGCAGATAGTTCTATCGCATTAGACTGATGCAATACTCTCCATGCCATGGGATATTCCCTGCTGCATGAATTCTTTGTGTCCCATTCATCACAGCATAGTGTGAGCCTCTGATTCCAACTGAGAATAAAAATATCCCCTCTCTGTAGCGCAATGTTAGGCTTCACACATTCCACGCGTGCATTTCATTCCATGCATTGCTTGGCTCCCATTACATACATACGTATATTTCCATTTCACCAAAAAGCTGCACATACTGTATAATAACTTTCCCATTGTCTACCCCCCTCCACTGTTTCTGCAGTTACAAGCCAGTCTTTTGCCAAATGCAAAGTAACCCCACCATTGGGACATAACTGGGGAGGCCAAAAACCACGTGGAAACTATAGACATCTTGATATGGATCCATTACTTCAAGCTTTACAAGGGCATCGGCTTCTTCTGTTAGTACAATCCAAATGTCTTGCAAACTAAGGTCTACCACTGTTGGAAACTCATGTGTTACATCTGGAGATTACTAATCAGACCACCAGAACATCAACAAGTCATTAATAACAGTTAAACAACTATCTGTAAATCCAGTGAACTGTTTTATCTCATCCAGTGAAAACTGTGCTCAAATAGGAAACGTTGATGAAACTTAACAACCTTTCCCCTGAAAAATAAAAAAATAAAAACTCCTACAATATCATCTGTTTATTCCTTTAATATCATTTGAAGTTGTTGTTTGTTTCATGGGCCATTTATCCTTGGAATATTCCCATGGCAGAAGGAAGCTTCCTTTCCAAATTCAATGTCATCGTGTGGAACAATTTTAATCCCTCCGTGTTCATGTGTTTTCCCTTGAGAACCAAGAGTTCTCCGAAATAGTGGAAGTCTTTAACTTGCACCGGGAATTCACTCAGCATTGAAGTTTGTCTAAAGTATTCCATAGTTTTCTACAACATGATAAAGATGGAGAGCTGAACGATGACTTTTCTATATCAGACTAATCAGATAAGGCTCATCTGTGGATATATAACAGTTTCATTTGGGATAAAAAAGTATAAGTAGCATGTCATGGAAACATAGTCAATGACTGCATTGCCCTAGGAATAAACAAAGGTGCAACACTAATGTTAGGATCCAGTTCCATTCTCCTCCCAAATATTATTTTGCCTGCTTGAAGGTGAGGAGACATTATTTTGCCCAATTACTGAACAAATGTGCCCTATTTATATGGGCATTGTCCTTCTGAAACCTCTCACGTCACATTTTTCAGGATAACAAAACTGCATTTAATTTAAACAAATCCCAATCCATCCCAATCCATACAAACACGGAGGCAACAGGACACTTACATGAGTTATTGGCGCAAACTCACTAAGCGCCGAACGCTAGCGTTAATTTGCTAGCGTTTGGCATTTTCGTTCAAATTCACTAACGAACGCTGGCGTAGATTCGCTAGTGTTACTTCGCACCCTTACGCCTGGCGAATTTTCGCTAGCGACGTAACTACGCAAATTCACTAACTTGCGCAGTGTACTGAACGCTACCTTTTACGCTAGACTTCCTTCGCCACCTCAGACCTGGCAATAGAGTAGAAAGGGATTGTTTCCAAAAAAGTCAAATTTTTTTCTAAGTCCCAAAAAACACTGGCGTGTTTTCTACATGATGGGTGATAGGCTGAAAAAGATCGAACATTTTTTTGGGGCTCCCCTCCTTCCCCCCTACATTTCCTGACTCATGGCAACTTACCTAGACAGTGGGCACATGTGTAGGGCAAAATAAAATTTATATTTGCTGATTTGAAGGTTTTCTAGGCATTTGTAGTGCAGATACGTGTTCCTCCATTGAAATTTGAATTTCGCGCCGTATGCAAATTAACCATCGCTAGCGAAACTTCACTTCGCTTGGCGAATTAACGCTAGCGCAACTTCGCAAACTAACACTACCCCCGTGCGCAACTTCGGATTTTTGTGAATTTGCGGAGCACTGGCGAAAATACTCCTGGCGAAGTGTGGCGAAGTGCGGCGAAGTTGCGCCTGGCGCAACTTCGCATCTTAGTGAATTTGCCCCATTGTGTTTAAGGCGGCATGGCTAAGCAGACAGTGCAGCTTGTTATTCTCTTCTACCCCTTCATTTCTTATGGTCATGACACTGGGAATTAGATTATTCTTCTGGGACTTCACTACTCCCTGTTGGGCAACATCCCAATTTTACACAGCAGGTAATATAATTATCAAAACTGATTCTTACATGTTTGCTGGATCTTTTTGATATATTATCCAGGGCCCTATGTCTCAACCTATGTCCCATTGCTCCTAAGGGTGGCGTGAAATTCATGTCTCACAACTGTGTCACACTCTGCTGTCTCCAACTATTTATTACAATGTATTACCCATTTTTCCAGACATATCCCTATCCAGAGATTAAGTTTCTAGGTTAAATGTTTTGTATCTCCCAGAAAACCCTACTAGACACCGCCGTAGCTCGCTAGCCATCCTGGCCTACAATAGATGCCTACAATAGTACATCCGGGGCTCCACTATACCCTGCCTGGTTATAGCCACTTCTGGATAGGCCATAGCCACAGATAATGACACTGCAGATTCAGATTTTTATTCAAATGCCTCACACAAGACCATATGGATGAACTCATGGCTCGGTCCTAACTAAAAGACTCCTGAACTCCAAAGCCTCAAGCCATTGCCCAGCAACAAAGACTTATCCAAGGTCACTTTGATGTTTTATTGACTAAAATGCAGTGTTTCAAGGCAGTGACTTACCACTCATAATGGGATGGGCCAACAATTCTAGCCAAGCACCCTCCACCTGCTCCAGATATTTCAGGTTACATAGTTACATAGTTACATAGTTAAATTGGGTTGAAAAAAGACAAAGTCCATCAAGTTCAACCCCTCCAAATGAAAATCCAGCCCCATACATACACCCCTCTCTACTGTCACATAAATTCTATATACCCATATCTATACTAACTATAGAGTTTAGTGTCACAATAGCCTTTGTATTATGTCTGTCCAAGAAATCATCCAAGTCCCTCTTATAGTCATTAACTGAATCATCACCCGGCAGTGCATTCCCCAACCTCACTGTCCTCACTGTGATGAACCCCCTACTCTGTTCCTTTAAATGAAACTTCTTTTCTTCTAGTCTGAAGGGGAGGCCTCTGGTACGTGATTCTCTTTATGGGTAAAAAGGTCCCCTGCTATTTGTCTATAATGTCCTCTAATGTACTTGTAAAGTCTAATCATGTCCCCTCACAAGCGCCTTTTTTCCAGAGAAAACAACCCCAACCTTGTCAGTCTCCCCTCATAATTTAACTCTTCCCTCCCTCTAACCAGTTTAGTTGCACTTAGTCTCTGCACTCTCTCCAGCTCATTTATATCCCTCTTAAGGACTGGAGTCCAAAACTGCCCCCATACTCCAGATGAGGCCTCACCAGGGACCTATAAAGAGACACAATTATGTTTCATCCCTTGAGTTAATGCCCTTTTTTATACAAGAACTTTATTTGCTTTAGTAGCCACAGAATGACACTGCCCAGAATTAGACAACTTGTTATCTACAAAAACCCCAAGATCCTTCTCATTTAAGGAAACTCCCAACACACTGCCATTTAGTGTTACACAGGACAAGGCTGATAACAAAAATACTCCATCTTTTATACATGTTGCACAAATATGGTGCTAGTTAGCTGATAAGCAATACAGGCTGGTACAAGAAGCAAATCAAACCTGGGTGCAACCCCTGGTACATTTATTGTGTCACAACGTTTCGGGGGCGTTCCCCCTTCGTCAGGTGATACAGAATCCAACGTGCATACCCATTATATAGCCAAAAAAACTGATGAAGGGGAAACGCCCCCGAAACGTTATGACGCAATAAACGTACCAGGGGTTGCACCCCGGTTTGAATCACTTTGTGTGCCAGCCTGTATTGCTTTTCACAATTGAAATTGGGAGGGCCGTCTCCCTTAAGGTGGCCATACACGGGCAGATAAAGCTGCTGATATGGGTCGTTTGGACCGATTTGACAGCTTATCTGCCCGTGTATGGGGGCTTTTGACGGGTCTTCCCGATCGATATCTGGCCACGATATCGATCGGGAAGGTTGGATTTTTACCCGACCGACCCGTCGGAGCCGCTTGGCACATCGTAATTCGATCGTTCGGCCATACAGTAGCCATGCAGTTAGTAACATATCGGGGAAAGATCCGCTCGTTTGGCAATGTCGCCAAACGAGCGGATCTTGGAGTCTATGGCCACCTTTAGGAGCTGTGCACCAAGCGGAACCATTTGGGAAAGGGCCTGAGCACGTGATCCTGTACAGAGTGCCAGATAGCTGATGCCAGGGGTAAACTTGGCATGACCGAAAGGAGTGGAAAAAGTCAGCAGTTCCTAATAAAGAGAATTTTTGTGCCATGATACTAATCTCCCCTTCTGACCAGAGAACCAGCTGTGTTCAGTGTCAGGCTGTGGAACGAGTTCGAATTCTGTTTCTTTACACTGGGTGACGGATTTATGCTCACAATGTATTGCCAGCAATGCTCTCCTAAATACAGCGAACTGGTCTGGACCTGATGGAGAAGAACAGAATAGAAGATGCAGTTGCCCTTGCAATTTCTCTCTCACTGAATTACTGGTGAGAAAACAAAATTGACAGTGTTATAGGGTATCTTGTCCTGTAACATTTACTGAGCATACTGCCTGGCTCCACATGGGGTACTTTCTAATGTCCCGTATAGGGCAAGATTTGTCATGCTTAAGGGTCAGGCCACACGAGCAGATTTTGGGAGATTAGTCGTCAGGCGACAGATCTCCTCTTCTTCGCGGCGACTAATATCCCAGATCTGCCTTCCCCTGCCTTCCGCCAGCTAAAATGAAAATCGCCTGGGGCAGGCACATGGAGCACTTTGTTTTCCGAAATCGCCTGTAATTGCCTCACGAGGAAACTTCGGGCGACTTTGGAAAACGAAGCTCTCCGTGTGCCTGTCACCAGGCGATTTACATTTTAGCCGGCGGAAGGCAGGGAAAGGCAGATCAGGGAGATTAGTCGCAATGAAGAAGAGGAGATTTGTCACCTGGCCACTAATCTCTCTGAATCTACCCATGTAGCCAGACCCTTAAAGTATCTGCCCCCCCCCCCATGTTCTAGTTTGAACCACTGCTTGAAATGAAACCCTACTCTTGAGTGGTATGTTCTCTCTGCTCCATAAGTTGATTTCTGAGATCTAATCTGATCCACTGTTTTTTTACCAGGCAGCTGTTATCTTGTGTTATGGAGCTGCTATCTGGTTACCTTCCCATTGTTCTGTTGTTTGGCTGCTGGGGGGGAGAGGGAGGGGATGATATCACTCCAACTTGCAGTACAGCAGTAAAGAGAGACTGAAGTTTATCAGAGCACAAGTCACACGACTGTGGGCAGCTGGGAAACTTACAATATGTCTAGCCCCATGTCAGATTTCAAAATTAAATATAAAAGCAGCACTATTAACTGATGCTTTTGAAAAAAAAAAAGATCTCCTTCCGGTCCAGATAAGCTACCATTAGTCCCTGTCCATCTGTTTGCCTTGATATCCGGCTCCCCTCCCCCCCTCCTCCTTAATATTTCCTATTGCATAAATATGTTTCTAAATGTAATATATGACAATATATTTTATGCAAAGTTTCACTTTTTAGGATTACTTTGTCTGAACCTGGAGAACCTCAAACTTCTACTGGCTGTTGGAGGACATAGCTTTCCAGGTACAAAAATGAAACCAAGAGAGCCTCTTCACTTGTTAGCCCATCTTGTGGCTAAACTCAAGGGGATGATCCCTGGCAGATCACAACCATGAACGAAAGGGTGATTTTTGTTTTTGGGAAAGCTTTTTGAAGACACCGTATCCTTCATACTATCCAATGGCTCATTCCATTTATATACAGTGCCTAGTGACTATATAGTATAGTTTCATATATAATAGACAAGAACACATGGCAGAATAAATATATTCCTTCTATAATACCCCAGAACACATGATGGGGTAAAATCAGTGCCAACTTCATGTACAATACCTCCAACCTGTTTGGTTTCATTAAAATCTACCCATTGTCATTGCAAAGGAAGCCCTCAAAACAGAGCTTCATTTTAACTTATTCTCCCTTAGGAACAGAATTATTCTGTGTAAGACCGAACTACCACCAGTTGGACTGGTGCAGAGATGAAACAGACACCCTCTTTCTAAATCTAGACTCTACTAACTGGATTATAGGAGACCTATGTGGGACAATCAGAAAGGGTTGAGTGAATAATGCCCCAATAGTAGCTTGGGGAAAGCATAATGTAAATAAAAACATATTCAGTATTTGTACAGGTATAGGATCCCTTATCCAGAAACCCGATATCCAGAAAGCTCCGAATTACGGAATGGCTGTCTTCAATAGACAAATACAAGAGTCCTCTGCACTCAACCCATTATCAATATATTTAAGACATTTTGTGCTACTGCTACTGAAAAATGCCTTACCCTTTAAACAACACAGGGATTGTTTGTCCATATATTGCAATATATTTAAGCTGAACAACTACGTCAGAGTCATCCCATATCTGGCTTAGTCCCTTTGTAAAATGTATAATGAAGCAATAGAATTCTTAATGAATCAGATGAAAATTGAGCATAGGACTGGCCAGATATGGGATGACTTTGACGTAGTTGTTCAGCTTAAATATATTGCAATATATGGACAAACAATCCCTGTGTTGTTTAAAGGGTAAGGCATTTTTCAGTAGCAGTAGCACAAAATGTCGCTGTCTTAAATATATTGATAATGGGTTGAGTGCAGAGGACTCTTGTATTTGTCTACATGTATTTTGTGGTCACAGCCTCATTGCACCCCCGCCTAATGGTTTTTAAAAAATAGTGGTGAGCACAACTTTCCCTTGTTTGTCTTCAATAGACTCCATTTTATCCAAATAATCCAACATTTTTTAAAATGATTTCCTTTTTCTGTGTAATAATAAAACAGCAGCTTGTACTTGATCCCAACTAAGATATAATTAATCCTTACTGGAAGCAAAACCAGCCTATTGGGTTTATTTCATGTTTAAAGGAATGTCTAGTAGACTTAAGGCATGAAGACCCAAAGATCCATTATCCGGAAAACCCCAGGTCCCGAGCATTCTGGATAACAGGTCCCATACCTGTAGTACTTCACGTATTACAATTCTTGAACTCTTGAGGCAAAGCCACATCTCTTAATTGCAATTTCCATTCTGACCATCACGGCAACTAGCACAATTACAAGGCAAGGCTTACGAACACACAAGATGATGGGTACCCACCACTTATTTATTTGCTTCCCCCCCAAAAGTTACAATAAAAGAAAATAAATTGAAAGAGATTTCCAAGATACAGTGTTACTTTAAACGTATTGTGGTTGTATGGGCTCCAGTTACTGAGAAATACGCACAAAAAGAGTCAAGGGATCATACAAAGACCCACACAGTGACTCCCAACATCCAGGGTGTGACTCAGTCAAACACTTGAGAAAGCCTGTGCTATGCTGAACTAAACATTTTGGTTCATGACAATTTTTTCAACAACCTTTATCAGATAAGTGTATCTCATCATTCCCAAATTCTGTTGGATAAGAGGAAGCGAGCTGTACATCCAACAAGCAATACCATTGTCCAGCACAGGAAAAACCAGACAATAAAATCATGTCAAACAATGGGCCCAGTTGAGTTTACAGGACAGTGCAATTGTCAACTGCCAGCCAGACCCTCTCTAAATCAACATGTGGGATTCTAGATAATAGAACAAACCAGGAATTGCTTTTGGGTCAACGGAAATGGTCGTCTAACTTTATTTTTGCTTCAACATTGTGTTGGTATTAAAACTATGCCACTCGGCATACAATATTATATTTGTTATTATGGTTCTGGAGTCATGTCTTGACTTCTATCTAGTGCAGGGGTCCCCAACCTTTTTTACCCATGAGCCACAATCAAGTGTAAAAAAAAAGATGGAAGGCAACAAAATCATGCAAAAAGTTCCTTCGGTGCCAATTATGGGCTGTGATTGGCTATTAGTAGCCTCTGTGTGGACAGGTGCCTCAGTTTGGCAGTTTTTATACAACCAAAACTTGCCTCCAAGCCTGGAATTCAAAAATAAGCACCTGCTTTGAGGCCACTGGGAGCAACATCAAAGGGGTTGGAGAGCAACATGTTGTTCATGAGCCATTGGTAGGGGATCACTGATCTAACCTGTGATTTCTAAAAAAAATTAACCCTAAATTACAACTGCAGGATAAATTCCCTTTACAGTTTATAGGATCCCATTTAACGAAGCCAATGAAGACAATCCCAGTCTACATCCTATACAGACCAAAGGTAGAGTCAAAACGGGCAACAGATGTCTCCTGTAACTTCTCAAATGAAATAACCATTTTCTATGCAAACCAGTAACGCCTAGTTATGTGACATCAGTTCCTATCCCATCCCATATATCGCAATGGTTTGCCAAAATTTCGCCCGCATTGCAAGTAACTACACAACAAATGTCAATAAACTATGAAAATCACCAAATCATTTTGTCAAACTCTAGTCTCAGAGTAGTAGAAGATCTTAAAAATGTTACCCCAAATCATGAATTTAAAAAATACGTCTCAAAGAAACACAGCATGTCTATAGTCATTATCAGTTTTTAAAGGGCATGTAAAGGCAAAAAAATAAAAACCCATTTTTACTTTCTTTAATGAAAAAGAAACCTATCTCCAATATATTTTAGTTAAAAAATGTGTACTGTTTTTATAAGAAACCTGACTGTATGCAGTGAAATTCTCCCTTCATTTACTGCTGTGGATAGGAATTGTCAGACAGTCCCTAATTGCTCTGCAGGGAAACAATCATACTTATGAACAGCAGGGGGAGCCCCCACCTTACTTCCCAGCCATGCAGAACTCAAGCAGCTTTGTTTGTTTCCCTGTAGAGCAGTCGGCGACTGTGTAGAGATTTGTATTGGATTTTATTTTTGCCTTTACATCCCCTTTACTGTTTCCAACTCCAGCCGCAGGGACAAAGATCATGGAGACAGATTTAAACAGATAAACTGGGATTCTATTTGGAGGATTATTTTGCTGCAGCCACTGCTTCTGCAGAGTTGGAGAAAGTTTTTTTAAACAATACAAAAACTATAAAATCCACATTAGATCACATGACAACACAGGACCCAGTGCAGTCTGTATATTCTGATTATTAATCAGTCTTGTATCGGCTTCTGGCAGATATTATTATTATTTGTTTTGATCATTTATGAGGATCCCTAAGCAGCCCAGACCACATTGAGCATGTGCACAGTGTTGGTCTTGCAAATATGTATAACAAAGTTACAAGATGGTGACCCCCTGTGGCCAACTTTGAAAGCATAAATCATTTGTTTGATTAGGCTTGTGGTGCAATAAGTTTAGTATACAAAATACAGCATTTCTAGCCTTATTCTATTTTACACTTTACTTCCCCTTTAAGTCCCTCCTATGGAACATAAAATAATATGATTTTTGGCAAAGAAAAAACTACACTGTGGGACTTCACTGGGTGTGACTGTCTCTGATAATCGTTTGCCATTTTGATTTGTCTACGAATCATGTGCTGAAACCCATTTCAGTGCCCAGCCCAAAACTCAGATGTTCTGCCTTTATATATACAGGAATGTGCCTGTGGTCAGCCATCATTGCACACTGGCTCTTCCATACTGGGTGTCAGTCATCTCAATACAGAATCACCTATTTAATATTTTGTTTACTTTTTCCTGTTTTAATTATTTGCTGTTTACAGGGTATAGGGACCCCATCGTGTAGGGCTAAAGCCCTTATGAGCATAGAACACCCCAAATCTATGAAATAAAAATTAAAAACAAAGTGAAAGTGACATACAAAGAAGTTACTACATATATTTTTCTCAATTAATTATTTCTGGCTCTATGGGAAAGCCTGAAATTGAACTAGGAGATAAGCTTTTTCATCAAATTGAATCTGGCCCAGGATAAAGACAGTGCTATGTCCATGTATAATTCCCCAGTATATATGGCAGTGTAAATACAGTGCCAATTCCATGCATAATACCTCCTTTCTTTGTGTGGTAGGAAATTCATTGGTGTTGGTTTGGGGAGAGAGTAGTCTTCATTAAAGGGATACTGTCATGGGAAAAAAAAATTTTTTCAAAATGAATCATTTAATAGTGCTGCTCTAGCAGAATTCTGCACTGATATCCATTTCTCAAAAGAGCAAACAGATTTTTTTATATTTAATTTTGAAATCTGACATGGGGCTAGACATATTGTCAATTTCTCAGCTGCTCCAAGTCATGTGACTTGTGCTCTAATAAACTTCAGTCACTCTTTACTGCTGTACTGCAAGTTGGAGTGATATCACCCCCTCCCTTCCCCCCAGCAGCCAAACAAAAGAACAATGGGAAGGTAACCAGATAGCAGCTCCCTAACACAAGATAACAGCTGCCTGGTAGATCTAAGAACAACACTCAATAGTAAAATCCCATGTCCCACTGAGACACATTCAGTTACATTGAGAAGGAAAAACTGCAGCCTGCCAGAAAGCATTTCTCTCCTAAAGTGCAGGCACAAGTCACATGACCAGGGGCAGCTGGGAAATTGACAAAATGTCTAGCCCCATGTCAGATTTCATAATTGAATATAAAAAAATCTGTTTGCTCTTTTGAGAAATGGATTTCAGTGCAGAATTCTGCTGGAGCAGCACTATTAACTGATTCATTTTGAAAAAAATGTTTTTTCCCATGACAGTATCCCTTTAAGATATTAATATTTTCATATGCTTATTAGGGCAGAGAAACATGCTGCCAGTATCGGACTGTGGTGCCAGAGGCCCACCAGAAAGCCTTAGAAAACCTAGAAAACCTAGAGCCCACCAAAAAACCAAAGACAGTGGACCTTTCCAAACTATTATTCCTCCTCTCCTCACTCAACCTTTTTATTCTCCTAGTTTTTTATATTTACTTACAATATTCTCCCATTATTAAGCATTTTCCCCCAAAAAGAAATAGGGAATGGCCATGAAATAAGCCAAATGTTTAGAAACAAGAGGGACCAGTTTTCCTGGTATCCCTGTGGGCCAGTCCAACACTGCATGCTGCTATTTCGGTAGATTGGTCGCCAAAGCGACAAATCGATTCTTCCTCGGGCAACTTATTTCTCCGAACTGCCTTCCCGCCGGCTAGATTTCATTTTTCCTCACGAGGAAACTTCTGGGGCGACTTCGGAAAGCTGAAGCGATCCAAGTGCCATCCCGCCGGCGATTTATATTCTAGCTGACGGGAAGCCACTTTGATTAGTCGCCTCAATTGTATGATAGCACAGTTGACAATTGCACAGACTTTTTCTTGGGACATGGTGACTTCAGTGCTGGTAACGTTTTGAAGGCCCTGCAGACTGAATATATTAGTGTTCAGAATTTTTTGCCAACAGCCATGACTCATGTTGTGGTAACTGCATGACTAACCTTATCATTTGTCCAGGAATTCGGTCATCTCAAGCTGTCATTTTTTCCTAAAAGCATGTAAAAATAAAGGTTATGGGGCACATGTTTGGGTCTAGTTTTGCAAACACATCAACTTAGTTGCTATAAAATTAAACTTATGTGACCTTCCTGTTATGCCTGGGACTGTTAATCATGAACTTTTGAGATTTTTATCACTCTTCCTTCATGGTGACTGTATATTGATTTGAGGTTTTTATTGGCTGTGAAAAACAATTTCCATGCTTCATGAATGAGACATATGACTAAGTTACACGGGGCAGCTGAAATATGTTGTGCTTTTATTAAAAATTCTGTACTACAGCTAAATGTGTAATAGTTCAACCTTCCCCTAATTACTAGTCAGGAATCTGCAGTATGGAAAATGAGTCCACCATCTCTTCTTCTGAACCTCCATGAGACACAGGAGAATGCTGGAACTTAGACTTCAGCAGCAGATTAAGAGTAGAAGATCCATATCTGGCCATGCAACGGTTGATGTCAAGTCAGAAACTTATTGGCTCAGGTATGGGGTGCTCAGGGTTGCCTGACCAAATGATATCTGGCTCAAGATTAGGAACGAATAGAAGGTTGGAACACATACATTCCCGAGACTAAAAATGGATATCTGCTGGTAAGGATGATCAGGCAAGGCTTGTATATCTTTATATAGGTATGATGGTTCTGTTATCTGAAAGGCTTGGTACCCAGGGTTTTCCAGATGAGGGTTATTCTTGTAATGTGGGCACTGTGCCTTATGACTACAATGGCTACTAGTAAACATTATAAGATCAAAAAACCCAATAGGATTGTTTTGCCATCAGCAAGGATTTATACTAGGTACTTTTTGATTACAAAATGAAGAATTGTTTGGCATTGCTTTATCTCAAAGATTTCCAGGTAACAACTTTTGAGATTACAGTTCCCTACTGTACAAAAATAGATCTGACAAACTTTATCATTATTTAATATTATCAAGTATTTTTAGAGGGCCAACATATTGCGCAGCATTGCATTGCAATGGATAAAACATATATACATATATCAACCAAGGTACAAAGCTCACAGAAGAAAGGAAAACGATATGTCACATAAAGCTTACAATCTAAGGAGGAGGTTATAGGAGAGTTCCTTGTGGAAGAATTACGGCACAGAGTTTCAGTAGTAGCAAGGGAGAAAGGACAGGAGATGAAAGGGGATGTAGGTGTTGTAAGAAGGTGGTGGCTGTGAAAGGAAAATGAGGTATAAGGGAAGTGAGTGCCTTTAAAGCATTAGCCATTTACTCCAAAAAACAAAAGGGTGTTTTATGCATTTAAAGTGGACCTGTCACCCAGACACAAAAATCTGTATACTAAAAGTCCTTTTCAAATTAAACATGAAATCCAATTTCTATTTTTTATTTAAGCATTCATAGCTGTTGTAAACTCATTTAAAATCTCAGCTGTCAATCAAATATTGTCTGCCCCTCCTCTATGCCTAGGCATAGAGGTGGGGCAGACAATTACTTTCACTTTCCATTCAGCACTTCCTACATGTCACTGCCCTCCCCACATTCCCCCCGTTCTCTTTAACATTTAATTGTGTAACCAGGACATGGGGATGGACATCAGGTCCCCCATTCTGGTGCACAAACAAGATTCTGAGTTGATGCAAGGTTTTCCTTAAAAATAGTGTCCACAAAATGGCTCCTACCTGCTTGTTATAATTATGAATTCCCAGACTGAAGGAAACAAGATTCAAATAATTTATACAGTGTAATTAAAGTTAATTTTGCTTGACTAATGTGATAAAATAGGATTTTTAATAATTTTTTTGAGTGACGGGTCCCCTTTAAACATAATGGACTATTACCCTGCTCATTTGCTTTAGAATCACTACTAGTGTCTATATCAGGGGTCCCCAATCTTTTTTACCCATGAGCCACATTCAAATGCAAAAAGAGTTGGAGAGAAACACAAGCATGAAAAAGTTTCTGTAGATGACAAATATGGGCTGTGATTGGCTATTGGTAGCCCCTCTGTGGACTGGCAGCCTACAGGAGACTCTGTTTGGCAGTACATCTGGTTTTTATACAACCAAAACTTGCCTCCAAGCCTGGAATTCAAAAATAAGCACCTGCTTTGAGGCCACTGGGAGCAACATCCAAGGTGTTAGGGGAGCAACTGGTCTATATCATGGCTGTCCAACTGGAGGTCCAGGGGCCAGATGTAGCCCTTCAAAGGGGTTTTTATGGCCTACAGACTTCTGGGAGGCACTGCAGACTTCACTACATGACATCATCGTTTTCATTTAATTCAGCCATCCAACATGCTGTATAGAATATACCATAACTGGGCCACTTTTGGTCTATATAAATAAGCAAGGAAATGGGGTGACTCCATCCACCTCTCAGTCGCATAATAACACCTAGATATGATGTGAAATAATTGACATACTCAAAATCTTAAGTTCTGGGCTTCCTCCAACCTGCCTTATTGCCTTCAGAGTAAAGTATCTGAGTCTAGGAGACTTGTACACAGGTCCATCTCTTCCAAAAATGTCAGCACAATGAGTTGGTGCCCCCCAAACATTTTCTATAGAATACTCATTGTCTGGTTTCCCTCTATGTCTTCTTGTTTGATTTCTCTGACTCCATTCAGAGAAATCTGTGGTTTTTCAGAAGCAGGGCTGGGAACTGTGAGTCACCAAGTCTTAGGAGCTTGAATCCAGAGCTGCACTAAATGAAACCTCCCGTTGCTAAAGAGGGAGACTGAAGGCCACAGAGAGAGAAGAAAGTTTTCTTTGTGGTTTTCATAACTACTGCGGAGGGAAAAATGTTACTTCTTCTAATGAAAGGGACAGAGGGTTCTCTCTGCTCATGGGTTTTGCTGTTGGCATGTGGATATGATGAAGAAGTGGACATTTTATTGCAGTTATTAAAAACTGCCTATTTGATAAATCTGCCTAACAAATCTTCCCAGTTTGCTGGTTCATCCTTACATAATGTCAAACTTGGAGGCCTTTATAGGAGAACTGAAGCCTAACTAAAGAAGTAGATGTTGTTGTACATGATGTTTTGTGCTTCTGTACCAGCCCAAGGCAACCACAGCTCTTTAGCAGTAAAGATCTGTGTCTCCAAAGATGCCCCAGTAGCTCCCCATCTTCTTTTCTGCTGATTCACTGCACATGCTCTGTGCTGCTGTCACTTACTGAGCTTAGGGAGCCACTCACAATACAGTACACATAGAATAGAAATGTCACAATATAAGGCTGATTAGTAATTAATACACATAATTACTACATGGCAGCACAGAAACCAGTGCGATTAGCATCAGAATTTAATAATCAGCAAACCTGTAGCATCAGCTTATATTACAGCCAGGGAAGCTCATTTTCTGCTGGATAATTAGTGACGAGCCCTAAGCTTAGCTTCTCAACAGCCAATCAGAGCCCACTGAGCATGTGAGTGTCACAGACACTTTCCAAGATGGTGACCCCCTGTGACAAGTTTGAAGTCCTGGATCATTGCTGCTATTGACAAGCTGAAACTTTAGCCTCCTGCAATAAGTTCACTGTATAAAATATGCCATTTTTGGCCATAGTAATTTGTTGGGTTTAGTTCTCCTTTAAAGGAAAACTATACCCCCCAAACAATGTAGGTCTCTATTAAAAGATACTGAGTAAAACAGCTCATGTGTAAAACCCTGCTTCATGTAAATGAACCATTATCATAATAATATACTTTTTTAGTAGTATGTGCCATTGGGTAATCATAAATAGAAAATTGCCATTTTAAAAAATAAGGGCCGCCCCCTGAGATCGTAAGATTCACTGTGCACACATACAAACCACATGTAAGGTCACATGAGCCAATTAACAGACAGAGTTCTGCCTTTTGCTTCCTCACTTCTTCCTGTTACAGTTAGTGTTGTAGTATTTCTGGTCAGGTGATCTCTGAGGCAGCACAGATAGAGTCACAAAATGGTGGTTCAAGGCAAGAGATGTAAAAGGGCAATATTTATGTAAATATATATTCCAGTTTGGTAAGATTCTTTAATATGTCATTCAATTTGATATAAACTATCTGTTGCTTAAGTATTCATTTTGGGGGTATACAGGGGCGCGCCGCCAATGAGGCGAGTTGAGAAACTCGCCTCAGGCGGCAATGCAGGAGAGGTTTCCAGGGGCGGCAAAAAGCCGCTCCTGGTACCTTTAAGAGCCGAATTTCCGGTTTTTAAACCGGAAATTCGGCTTTACTATTGCGAAAGAGCGCAATTTGCGCTCTTCGCATTAGTGTTACTGCCGGCGAGGGAGGGGCGGCATTGAAGGAGCCGCCTCAGGCGGCGCTGTAAGTAGAATCGGCGCCGGGGGTATAGTTTTTCCTTTAATAAGTCGCTACCTACAGTAGAAAAGTATAGGTCCAATCTGTGGGATTTTCAGCTGTTGTAGAATTATAAATCTCCCTGGTGGGCATTATCTTTACAGTTATTAACAACAGTTGCAGACGGGATACCTGGGCTCCTATATTGCATTGTGTTGAAATAGCTCTTATTAGATCTCTATACCGCCTAATATTTTTGGAAATAGAAAGGGGGAGAAAAAGGGGTTGAGGGATGAGTAAGTGCCCCAGCAGGCACGAAACGTGTTATGTCTTGCTCTTATGTCCTAATACATTTTTCAATTTTTTAATTGATTGATTCATTATTGTTGGAGATATTCACACCTTCCTTTTGAAATGTTGTCTTGGACCTACACCCTAGGACTGGGGTGAATTGTGAGTATACTCTCCATGATTAACTCCAATATTTGTTTTTGAATTATTAATTATTTTGGAGTAGTACCTATCCATATACATATATATATATTTCTTTGGAATTGACACAAACCATATTACTAGAAAAAGGGGACCCCAATGTTTCGGCACAAATGCCTTTGTCAAGAATCCCCTTGTCACAGTTCCCCCAAGAGACCTGCTTAACTTAAATTGTTACACTTGTTTCTTTGCTTATCTTAAATTGTTACAAAAGTATCCAAGTATGCACTTGATACTTATTCCGGGCTCCAAACGGCAATTAGATTTTAGAAACTATTTCTGGCTGTTCAGTGCAGTAGATCAAATAGATAGTCAGTAACAATCCGGGACTGTGTGCTGAGCTGTCAAAATTGGGACTGTCCCGCGAAAAATGGGTTAGTTGGGAGACATATCAGAAGCCCCAGTGCAGGAATAGGTAAAGCCACAGCGGCACTGAGCAAAGGTACAGAGCTCGGCCGTATTGGCTTTATTAAAAACAAAATCATTGGCCAAGGGCCCCTGTGCATCATCCCCAATCCCCTCTTTCTTTGACTGAATATAGAACTGATAAACAGCAAATACTGCCCCGGCCCACATTATTTCAGTTAAACATTAACAACCGATCTTTGCTTATAATATTAACCTCAAAATAGACTGATACAAAACAACTGCTGATCGGTTGCTATTGGTAATATACGGCTTGCCATTACATCTGCTTCCCAGGGTCCCCGGTGCAATTTAGCACCTCAGTCAGTCATTAAAGGGGGACCATACACACACCGATATTATTATTATCATCATATCGAATACGAGGATATGAAAGGCTACATGTGATAGTTGGGTGTGTGTATGGCAGGAGACGGCCGATATCTGCAAAAGCCGTGGATATCGCTGGTCTCATCGATTGGACGGGATGGAAATTTTTTTATCAGGCGCCTTAGAAAGTGCTCGCACATCGGCAAAACTTATTGCTAAATAGATAGAGGTAGAATTATTTTGTTTCTACCTGCATATCTGACGGTTCAGCTCTTAAAGGAGAAGAAAGTCATCCTGCACTTGGGGGTACCAAATGTTAGGCACCCCCAAATGATTGTATTGACTTACCTGAAACCTTGGGCCGATGCTCCTATCAGCAGAAAACTACACCGGCCCTGGTTATACCAGTGAGCACCACGGAGCGATTTTCTTCCGTCTCCATAGAACGAAAAGCTGAACTTTATTTCGTTCAACTGCGCATGCGTCTGTCCCGGGAAATTTGAAGAAAGAAGAAGCCGGAAGAGGATTACTCCGTGGTGCTCACTGGTATAAACCGGGCCGGTGCAGTTTTCTGCTGATAGGAGCACCAGCCCGGGGTTTCAGGTAAGTCAATACAATCACTTGCGGATGCCTAACATTTGCCACCCCCCAAGTGTTCTAAGCCTTTCCTTCTCCTTTAAGGTTTGTAGAAAAAAAACGATTAATCTTTCCCACGACCCAATGGCCAAAATTGAAACACATATGGCCACCTTAAAGGAACAGTAACACCAAAAAATGAAAGTGTTTTAAAGTAAGGAGAATATCATGTACTGCACTGGTAAAACTACCAGTTTCATATAAACAAGCTGCTGTGTAGCAACGGCGGAAATTGAAAAAAGACTTTATGGCACAGGTTAAATAGTGGATAACAGATAACACCATTATGTTCTATGGAGCTTATCTGCTGTGTAACCTGAGCCTTTTCTCATTTGAATGGCTGCCCCCATGGCTACACAGCAGCTTGTTTATATAAACTATAGTAGTACTTATCTGTTATCTACTGTGTATCCTGTGCTTGAATGGCTGCCCCCATGGCTACACAGCAGCTTATTTATATAAACTATAGTAGTGTTTCTGAAGCAAACACACACAAGTTTTACCAAATGCAGGGCAACACTGCATTATATTTGTATTACTTTAAAATACTTTCTTCTTTTGGTGTTACTGTTCCTTTAAGGGCTCTTACATGTGGGCGTTTTTTTCCCTACATTTTTTATGCATTTGGAGAGCTTTAAAATGCAGGTTTGGGTGCAAAAAAATGCATTGGCTAATGAATTCAATTATATTCATGCATTACTCATGAGTTTTTCTGAGTTGCTTTTACTCATTTGCGTGCGTTTGTTTAGGGAGGAACTCCACAATGCGTCTCGTGTCGGATAAATGTAGTTCTTACCTGCGATTTCTCCTTCACTTCCCGTTATCATCACAACATCCGACGCCTCGCATGCGTTTTAGCACCAGACGCATCGTGGAGTTCCTCCCTTAGATGCAGAATGCTGCATTTTCTTGCACTTGACGCACGTTCAATAAAACTGAGGGTTGTGCTTGAAACAAAAAAAAAAAATGCTCTTAGCTGGTCAAAAAAAATTGTTTAAACACAATATACACATTTTTCACGTTCAGCTTGAGTTTGAAAAACGCTTATAAAACGTAAGAGCCCTAACTCAATCATCTTGATTTTGCTTTGTGAGACCTTCTGTAACCAGCATTGCTATGGGTGGCGTTAGAAATAGAGATGCACCAAATCCACTATTTTGGATTCGGCCGAACCCACGAATCCTTCGTGAAATATTTGCCAGAAAACAAATCCTAATTTTGCATATGCAAATTAAAGGGATACTGTTATGGGAAAAAAAAAATTCAAAATGAATCAGTTAATAGTGCTGCTCCAGCAGAATTCTGCCCTGAAATCCATTTCTCAAAAGAGCAAACAGATTTTTTTATATTCAATTTTGAAATCTGACATGGGGCTAGACATATTGTCAATTTCCCAGCTGCCCCAAGTCATGTGACTTGTGCTCTGATAAACTTCAATCACTCTTTACTGCTGTACTGCAAGTTGGAGTGATATCACCCCCTCCCTTTTCCCCCCCCCAGCAGCCAAACGAAAGAACAATGGGAAGGTAACCAGATAACAGCTCCCTAACACAAGATAACAGCTGCCTGGTAGATCTAAGAACAGCACTCAATAGTAAAATCCAGGTCCCACTGAGACACATTCAGTTACATTGAGAAGGAAAAACAGCAGCCTGCCAGAAAGCATTTCTCTCCTGAAGTGCAGGCACAAGTCACATGACTGGGGGCAGCTGGGAAATTGACAAAATGTCTAGCCCCATGTCAGATTTTAAAATTAAATATAAAAAAATCTGTTTGCTCTTTTGAGAAATGGATTTCAGTGCAGAATTCTGCTGGAACAGCACTATTAACTGATTCATTTTGAAAAAAATTTTTTTCCCATGACAGTATCCCTTTAAGGGTGGGAAGAGGAAAACATTTTTTACTTCCTTATTTGGTGACAAAAAGGTCACGCGATTTCCTTCCCCCAATGCCTTTTTTGCATATTCAAATTAGAAACCGGATTCGGTTCGGCCAGGCAGAAGAATTCGCCGAAGTCTGAATCCCGAACCGAATCCTGTATTCTTTGTATCCCTAGAACAAACCTATAGCCAATCAGGGAATCAAACGGTTCATTTTTCCAGTCATTATGAACCATAAGCAGCACCTCTCCTGCTGTTTTCCAATTACAACTCCCATTGGCTTGTAGATAAATGAGTATATGGAGCAGGCCGTAAGATTTGTCAGAAGTAACCCCTACAAACAATGAAATTCTTGCTTTCCAATCCAACTGCCCCCCACCTGCTGTATCAATGCTAACTACCAATTTGTGGTTACTAGACCGGAGCCCTTTCCATGGGGGGTTTATTCTTTTTTTTTTTCACCTGCAGAATCAGATTAATACACAGGGTCCAATAGTTTGGTGGGTACAGTACCTTTCCACAAAGAAGAAAGAAGCAGGAGATGTGGGCTCCGTTACAGCATCCCCCTGGGGACAAAAGATCTGTGAGACGGGCTGGGATCTGTTCAGCTCTGAGGAAGAAGAAGGAAAGAACACAATTTAGTATTTATCTCTGCACCCAGGCTCCTCGCCCCACCAAGCACAATGCCCCATCATCATGTCATGCTCCCAGCCCTGAGTGTACCAGGAGAGCACTGGGCTATGAATGGAAGGCTTTATAGAGGGCCCCTGTGCAACAGCAGCCTGTGCAGATTGTCCCTGATTGACATGAGCCTGGAGGGGACAATCAGAGCACAAAGCACTAATTGTAAGCTTTGCTGTCCAGAGCTGGCTGCTCATTGTTATTATAGTGATATCAGAGGCAGAAGTCACACTATTATCCCCCTCTAGTCATGTGCCAAGCAGTGGCGTAACTAGGGCCCCCAAACAAAATCATTTCAGGACCCCACTAAACATTTCTAAAGAGATATTGATCCTGCTTATTAGTCAGAAGCCCTCTAGGCCCCCCAATAGTCCTCGGTTTTCCCTTTATAGGCATGCTACTGACCCTACAGAAAAGTTTATATCAAAAAACGATATAAGTCCCAAGGCCTCTCCAAGTAAAAAATATTAATTTATTGTCAATTCACATTAAAACAGTAACTAGTACATACTACCCCCCATACCCCACCTGACGCGTTTCGCACCCTCCGGCGCTTAGTCATAGGTGTATCTCAGGTGATTGTTGCTTTTGTCCCAGTTGTGTCTGATGCAGCAAAATGAAGTGATTGCAGATGAACGTTTCAATGAATTTTGTGCCAGGCCTTGTCCCCTCAGAGCAGGAGTGCAAACAGGTAGGCAAATAAGCACACACCATTTGACTATGGGGGGAACACCCCAGAATACCAACAGACATTGAGGGGACATGGGCACAAACCAGCAGTGTCGGACTGGCCCACTGGGATACCAGGAAAACTCCCGGTGGGCCCTCTTGCTTCTAAACATTTAACCTATTTCATGATCATTCGCTATTTCTTTATGGGGAAAAAAAGCCTAATAATGGAAGAATAGAGTAAGTAGATACACTAGGAGAATAAAGAGGTTGAGTGAGGTCCACGGTCTAAGGTTTTCTGGTGGGTCCCCGGCATCCCAGTCTGACACTGACAACTAGGTAGGCAACTAAAAGAGGTACCTACCTGGCAGGGTCCGGACTGAGAATTAAAATAGGCCCTGGCATTTCAGGTACACAGAGGCCCAAACAGCCCCCACCAGCCACTAAATACTGACTTTCTATGGCACCTATATAGCAGCCCCTCTGGCATTTGCCAGAACCCACAGATTGCCAGTCCGGGCCTGCTACCTGGTCCCCCTCAAAGTTCGTGCCTCTACTGTCTACTCCTAGGTTTGGCCCCGCCAGCAACTGCTGTTATTATGATGTGGGCATGTGTTTTCACTAGGAAAAATCTGCTGCATCTATTGACGCAACCCTCATAGACAACTATGGATTTACCACCAGCTTAAAGGTGGCAGTAGTTCTAGGGATCTCCTTCATCAGTACAAACATAAGTGCAATTCCAGGGCAGGCAGTTCGGGGGAGATTAGTCGTCCTGAATAAGAGGAGATTTGTCGCCGGACGACTAAGGGCTGGGACACACTGGGCGATTTGGGGAGATTTAGTCGACTGGCGACTAATCGCCGCGACTTTCCCACGACCAATCTTCCCCGAATGCCTCCCCGCGCTCTGCGCCTGGCTAAAAATGAAAAATCGCCTGCGCTAATCACACGCGGCGATTCGTTTTCCGAAGTCGCCCGAAGTCGTGAGGCAACTTCGGGCGACTTCGGAAAACAAATCGCCGCGTGTGATTAGCGCAGGCGATTTTTCATTTTAGCCCAGGCGCAGAGCAAGGGGAGGCATTCGGGGAGAAAAGTCACTGCGATTAGTCGCCAGGCGACTAAATCTCCCCAAATCGCCCAGTGTGTCCCAGCCCTAATATCCCTGAATCTGCCTGTGTGCCCTGACCCTAAGGGTGAAAAACACACCAGAGCTTACAAGTAGCAGCTACTTTTTGGGGCTACAAAAATGCCCTGCCGTAGACTATACATCGAATTGCTTCTGCTCAAACACCTGTAGAGTGTCTTAGCAAGGCCAATTTTCACTGCTGTCTGTTTTGTAGCCTTGACAAGTAGCTGCTACTAGTAAGATCTGTGTGTTTTCACCCTTAGGGTCAGGGCACACAGGAAGATTCGGGGAGATTAGTCACCCGGCGACAAATCTCCTCTTATTTGGGGTGACTTATCGGAGATTCCTAGAACTAGCTGCCACCTTTAAGCTTCCCACTGGCAAGAAATGTGAATCTCTGGTGGGATTCACATCGCTGGTGGCACATGGGAAGATGCTCGTGGGCGTCTAATCTCCCCAGAAAGCCTTTCAACCCGGCAAGAATGTGAATCTCTGGTGGGATTCACATCGCATCTTTTTTCTAAAGTGCCCAAAGTTTCTTTGCAACTTTGGAAAACGAATCGACAAAAAATGCCATTCCACGGGGGATTCATATTCTTGCCGGTGGGAAGGCATTTCATGGAGATTAGTCGCATTCAGCAGCAACGATTTATCGCTTATTGACTAATCTCCCCGTGTGCCACCAGCCTTAAGGGGGCCCTTAAAATTATTTGTATTGGGAGCCACGGGAATCAGCCAGATATCTATATACTGGCAGGCCCGGATTTGTGGAAAGGCCACCTAGGCCCGGGCCTAGGGTGGCAGGATTTTAGGGGGGTGGCATGCTGCCCAACCACACCCACATTGGTTCAAAAACACTGGGGATGTGCTGGAGATACAATAATTTTTTACATTTCCCATCTGCCAATCCCGATTGCTTCTGTCCCCCTGGAGGGGAGAGGGGCGACGAAAGGCAGTGGGCCTAGGGGCGCCCAATATGTAAATCCAGCCCTGTATACTGGCAAGTTTCAAGGTCCCATTGTGAAAGAACGTGATGTTATCTGCTGTATTCAAGTCTGGATAGACTTCTATTATGCTTGGATCAACCAGGTCAATCAAGGATCCACTAGTTTAGTGACCTCACCAAGCGAGGAGATCTTTCTGTGTCAGGACAGCTTCAGAATGTAAGTTCTTCTGTTTATTTTTAATGTTTCACGGACAAATGATTATTGTGCAGGTGCAATGAGGCATGAGTATCCCAGCCTGCCTTAATATGTTCTATAAAAATGTCAAATAAAAGTTAAAAAGTACCATAAACGAACCCTCTCTGAAAAAAGGGAACCGGCAGTTCCATTTATAGCTTGAGAGAGAGGGAGAGAGCGTATTTATAAACATATTAATAAAGCTTAACGATAATGAGTTGAACAGTTCCTCTCCAAGTCATTAAAGCGAGGTCAAACATTCCAGGAAGGGCCTCACTCGCAAAGAAAATATGCATTTTGCAATTCCTTTTGTCTTTTGGGAGAAGTTACAATGTTTCCATCACATGTCCCCGCATGGAGATCATTGTCACAGCAATTAAACATTGAGCGGATAAAGCGGGTGGGAGACGAGGGAGGCCGAGCAAATGTAAAGGCTGAGGGAATGGAGCACTGGGAACGGAAAGGGATTGTAAACCTGCTAATAAAGGATTGGATCTTTGGAGCTCAACGTTCCATAAATATTTGAATAAATAGGAACCTACAGAAGAATTTCCTTTCTTTTAATTCAATGAAAAATGTCATTTTCTACTAAGAAGATGATAAAATCGAGGATATCTTCCCCGAAAAAAGGAAACGGTTGTTTTTATAACATGTCGGCAGCTTCCAAAGTTGCCCTCGTCTCTGGCAGGGCCATAGGGAAAAACAGACTTATTTATAGGGGTTATTTACTAAGCTCCGAATACCTGACATTCCCCCGAAATCCGAAAAAGTTGTGATTTTTTTTTTTTTTTATAAAATCAGACTTTTAAAAAAATCATGAATTTTACGGAATTTATTAAACCCCGAGGGCTAAAAAGCCCGAATATAAAACCACGGCATCTGAAACCTGTCGAGGTTGCATAAAAGTCAATTGATTTTTGGTTGTGTCGGGGGTTTTCGGGCAATTTCACAATGTTTTCGGAGCTTTCGGGCGAAAACTGCGAAAAATTCGGAGATTTCGGGGGAAATTCACAGAAAAATCGTGAAAATCTGAGCTTTTCCGGCAAAGCAAATTTTCGGGAAAATGTAATAATCAATGAGCGTTAAAAACCCGAGCGGGTTAGATCGGAGTTTGTAGCAACCGATATTGAGATAAATTCGGACCTTGATAAATTACCCCCTTAGGGGCACATTTACTTAGCTCGAGTGAAGGAATACAATAAAAAAAACTTTGAATTTCAAATGGTTTTTTTGGCTACTTCGACCATCGAATGGGCTACTTCAACCTTCGACTACGAGTTCGACATCGAATCGAACTAAAAATCGTTCGACTATTCGACCATTCGATAGTCGAAGTACTGTCTCTTTAAAAAAACTTCGACCCCCCTAGTGCACCACCTAAAACCTACCAAACTCAATGTTAGCCTAAGGGGAAGGTCCCCATAGGCTTTGCAATCTTTTTTTGGCTGAAGAAAAATCGTACGATTCGAAGGATTTAATCGTTGATCGAACGATTTTTCGTTCGATTGTTCAGAAGTCGAAGGATTTACATTTGACAGATGAATATTGAGGGTTAATTAACCCTCAATATTCGACCCTAGGTAAATCTGCCCCTTAGTGTTCTTTAAAGGTCGAATTTAGAATTTATGTGAATTTTTTTACTCTAATAAATTCAAATGTACTTGAATTGGAGGTTATTTTGGAAAAAAATCTAACATCTAAAATTCGACTGAATGGGAACGATCCTAAAATTAGTTTCGTATTCTAATCGAATCCGAACGAAACTGGAATCAAATTTTCCGAAAAAACCCGTATGTCAGGAAGGCTATTAACTTATTCAGAATTAGAACTGTTTCCATGGTCGAGGGTTGATAAATCTCACATTCAAATTTACATCCAGGGTTAAAATTCAAATGTGCGAATTTTGACACCAAAAAAAAAAAAAAAACGAAAACTTACTATTCAGATTTACTATTCGACCCTTACTAAATCTGCCCTTTAGAGGCCCATTTATCAAAGGTCAAATTTCGAAATCTATGTGAATTTTTTTTAAAATCAAATATACTCACAAGTCGACTGGGTGGTTATTTAAAAAAATTTGAACGGCTAATATTCGATCAAATGGTTACAACCTGAAAATTGTAATCATACTTGATTTGTCGGGAAAAAAATCTGCCATTGACTTGAACTCGGCAGGTGTTAGGTGGCGAATGTTCGAATTACGACTGTTTCCATGGTTCAGGTGTGATAAATCTCACATTCAAAATTACATTCCAATAGGGGGATTAAAAATCGATTGTGTTAATTTTGAAACTTGAAAATTCTAATTTTGAATTTACTTTCCAACCCTTGATAAATCTGCCCCTTAGGGGCCGATTCACGAAGGGTCGAATATCGAGGGTTAATTAACCCTCGATATTCGACTGGGAACTAAAATCGTTCGACTTCGAATATTGAAGGATTTTTCATTCGATCAAACGATTAAATCCTTCGAATCGAACGTTTCGAAGGATTTTAATCAAACGATCGAAGGAAAATCCTTCGATCAAAAAAAGCTTAGCAAGCCTATGGGGACCTTCCCCATAGGCTAACATTGACTTCGGTAGGTTTTATCTGCCGAAGTAGGGGGTCGAAGTTTTTTTTAAAGGGACAGTACTTCGACTATCGAATGGTCGAATAGTCGAACGATTTTTAGTTCGAATCGTTCGATTCGAAGTCGAAGGTCGAAGTCGAAAGTCGAAGTAGCCCATTCGATGGTCGAAGTAGCCCAAAAAAACTTCGAAATTCAAAGTTTTTTTCATTCGAATCCTTCACCCGAATTTAGTGAATCGGCCCCATTGTGTCACAAGTTCCACTTCCCAGATAAAATCCCAGCGCCTTTAAAACTAATCTAATATGAATATTTTTCAGAAAAATTGCAATACCCTCGATTGCTCCTTCTGTAATTTTCAGTTTCAGTGTAACCCTAATATCTACGCCATGGTGATCTCGTGGACTTTCCACGAAAGGGCAACTTTAGCCAAACAATAACAACAAGCAAATAGAGCATCACGCTAATCCTCTGCATTCTATAAACTTTTTCAATTTCGTTTATTCTTTTGTGTGTGTTTTTTTTTTTTACATTAGTTTTGTTTTGCAGCATTCAGGCCTCGAATTTAAAATGTCATGTGGTCGCCCGGGTTTAATTACCATCGCAATCAATGGAGCAGTTTTAAATTGTAGATGGTCTGAAAAAATCTGAAGAAATTAAAGGAGAACTAAAGCGTAACTAAAGAAGTAGCTAGAAATGTTGTACATGATGTTTTGTGCTTCTGTACCAGCCCAAGGCAACCACAGCCCTTTAGCAGTAAAGATCTGTGTCTCCAAAGATGCCCCAGTAGCTCCCCATCTTCTTTTCTGCTGATTCACTGCACATGCTCTGTGCTGCTGTCACTTACTGAGCTTAGGGAGCCACTCACAATATACAGTACACATAGAATAGAAATGTCACAATATAAGGCTGATTAGTAATTAATACACATAATTACTACATGGCAGCACAGAAACCAGTGCAATTAGCATCAGAATTGAATAATCAGCAAACCTGTAGCATCAGCTTATATTACAGCCAGGGAAGCTCATTTTCTGCTGGATAATTAGTGATGAGCCCTAAGCTTAGCTTCTCAACAGCCAATCAGAGCCCACTGAGCATGTGAGTGTCACAGACACTTTCCAAGATGGTGACCCCCTGTGACAAGTTTGAAGTCCTGGATCATTGCTGCTATTGACAAGCTCAAACTTTAGCCTCGTGTAATAAGTTCACTATATAAAATATGCCATTTTTAGCCATATTCATTTTTAGGGTTTAGTTCTCCTTTAAGTAATTCAGTTTAGAAAATGATGATGATACAGTGTCTCTGGCATTTCAGTGGACCCAGCAATATACGACACAGTGACCCCAGCAATATTCACATTCTGCCTTTAGACATTATATAAATCATCTTTACATCTGTAATTGCAAATTATAATCTAGACAACAAAGGCAATAACAGTATGGCGCCTGATGGGTTCCTATTGTAATCTTGAAATCACACAATGGATCTATAAAAACTCACATAATGTAAAATCCAATGTAGACAAAATGGAAACATTGGAAAGAAATCGGACTTCACACAAAGTTGTTCCCGTGTATCTGGGCACCAGGGAGAACCACATAAAAGCCAATTTTTGGGGTCAGATCCCTTCAAAGAAGACGAGGGCGCCAGTTAAATAGACAGCAACTGCCATCTGTTTGTGCACATCAAAAAAGCAATTTTCAGCTAAAATGGAAACAGTTGACAATTAGTAACATATTTGAAATAAGTTAAAAGGGTTGCCTATCGCCCGGTGCGGCTCATTTATCACTCACACAAAGGGGAAAGAAAAGGCACAAAATATGCCAATAAACAGTCTGAGTCTATTTCTGTAAAATTCATTTTCCCTTCCTGAAGGAACGTCCCGAGTTAATTACAAGGGGGAAAGCTGTATTCAGCAAAATAGGCTTTTTTTGGGATGCACATCAAAAGGCCAAGTTTTAATTTGCAACATATCCACCAAAATGTCAGTGCCGGGACCATCCGTTTAACTAACACTGATTCCCATGAAAGTTTATTTAGTAACAGGCACTGGAAATTCCATTACAAAGACCTTGACATGACCTGAATGAGAAATGTAGGAAGAGATCTATAGCATAATATTCAGCCAAGCTTTGAGGCCTGTAGGTCTCACTCACAACCCCTCCATCGCTCTCCCCTCTCTCCTGTCACCCTCCGCCGCGCTCGCTCTCTCCTGTCACCCTCCCCTCCATCGCTCTCCCCTCTCTCCTATCACCCTCCCCTCCGTCGCTCTCCCCTCTCTCTTCTCACCCTCCCCTCTCTCTTCTCACCCTCCCCTCCATCGCTCTCCCCTCTCTCTTCTCACCCTCCCCTCCGTCGCTCTCCCCTCTCTCTTCTCACCCTCCCCTCCGTCGCTCTCCCCTCTCTCTTCTCACCCTCCCCTCCATCACTCTTCCCTCTCTCCTGTCACCCTCCCCTCCATCGCTCTCCCCTCTCTCTTCTCACCCTCCCCTCCATCGCTCTCCCCCTCTCTCCTGTCACCCTCCCCTCCGTCGCTCTCCCCTCTCTCTTCTCACCCTCCCCTCCTCGCTCTTCCCTCTCTCCTGTCACCCTCCCCTCCGTCGCTTTCCCCTCTCTCTTCTCACCCTCCCCTCCGTCGCTCTCCCCTCTCTCTTCTCACCCTCCCCTCCATCGCTCTTCCCTCTCTCCTGTCACCCTTCGCCGCGCTCGCTCTCTCCTGTAACCCTCCCCTCCATCGCTCTCCCCTCTCTCCTGTCACCCTCCCCTCCATCGCTCTCCCCTCTCTCTTCTCACCCTCCCCTCCGTCGCTCTCCCCTCTCTCTTCTCACCCTCCCCTCCGTCGCTCTCCCCTCTCTCTTCTCACCGTCCCCTCCATCGCTCTTCCCTCTCTCCTGTCACCCTCCCCTCCATCGCTCTTCCCTCTCTCTTCTCACCCTCCCCTCCATCGCTCTTCCCTCTCTCCTGTCACCCTCCCCTCCGTTGCTCTCCCCTCTCTCTTCTCACCCTCCCCTCCATCGCTCTCCCCTCTCTCCTGTCACCCTCCCCTCCGTCGCTCTCCCCTCTCTCTTCTCACCCTCCCCTCCTCGCTCTTCCCTCTCTCCTGTCACCCTCCCCTCCGTCGCTCTCCCCTCTCTCTTCTCACCCTCCCCTCCATCGCTCTTCCCTCTCTCCTGTCACCCTCCCCTCCGTCGCTCCACCCTCTCTCTTCTCACCCTCCCCTCCATCGCTCTTCCCTCTCTCCTGTCACCCTCCCCATTGTCGCTCTCCCCTCTCTCCTGTCACCCTCCTCTCCATCGCTCTCCCCTCCATCACGCTCTCCTCCCTCCCATCCATCGATCTCCCATCCATTGCACTCACCTCCCTCCCCTCCTCTCTGACACTCCCCTCCGTTTCTCTCCCCTCCTTTCTGTCAAACTCCCCTCCATTCTCCGCCCTCCATTGCTCACCCCCTCCCTCCCCTTGCTAATTAGCCATGCAGGCTGTGGATTCCATTTGTGTTTGGTTTTAAAGGAGTGAGGTGGAAACCCTAGATGCGCCCCCCTGTACCCACTCGGAAATGGTATGCGCGGGGGGGGGTGGCATCAGGGTGCCAAGAAACACTGAAGATGATGATGATGATGTTCTGCGCAAGCCTCATTCAATCATTTTATTCTGAACAAAGAAGTCTTTAAAAAAGTTGCACCTGAACTTGACATATTATCCTTTTAAGAATTATTTTATTTCTCTGCATCTACAGATGATATGGATTATTATTTTTATTTACTTGGTATGTTTCTGTTGTTTGAGGCTCTGCCAAGTTGCCGATATCTATCAAACTCATATAAACCGAAGGCACTTGGGCCCTGCAGCTCTTTTATGTTTTATCTGCTAATTATGGAAAGGCCGTCTCCCATAGACTCCATTTTATCCAAATAATCCAGATTTTTACAAAGTATTACTTTTTTCTCTGTAGTAATAAAACAGTAGCTTGAACTTGATCCCAACTAAGATATAATTAATCCTTATTGAAAGCAAAACCGGCCTATTGGGTTTATTTCATGTTTACAGTAAATGATTTTGTAGTAGACTTAAGGTATGGAGATCCGAATTACAGAAAGATCCATTATCCAGAAAACCCCAGGTCCCGAGGATCCTGGATAACAGGTCCCTTACCTGTACTTGGTCCCAACTAAGATATAATGAATCATTATTGGAGGCAAAACCAGCGTATTGGGTTTATTTAATGTTTATATGATTTTCTAGTAGACTTAAATTACAGAAAGATTTGTTATCTGGAAAACCCCAGGTCCCAATAAGAGGTCCCATACCTGGATACCATTTTATCTAGTAAGTTATGAGAAGATGAAAAAGCTGGAGTGCTCTATGCTGGACCTCGCTAGTTACTATTTAATTAGATTAGAGATTAAACGACCAACTGAAAAGCTGCTGACAATGAGTCAATGAATAACACACTAAACCAAAGGTAAAGTGAAGTATCCGTTTAGGGTAAGGTCACACCTGGAGATTTGGGGAGATTTAGTCGCCTGCCGACTAATTGCCTCGTCTTTGCAGCAACTAATCTCCCGAACGCCTTCCCTCTGTCTTGCGCCGGATATAATGAAAAGTCGCCTGCGGCATGGCACACGGCGCTTGATATTCCGAAGTTTCCTCGTGAGGCAACTTCGGGCGACTTCGGAAAATGAATCGTGCGACTAATCTCCCTGAATCTGCCTGTTTGCCCTGACTCTTAGGCCAATTAAGCTCTGGAACAATTACGCTGCATTGTTGGGACAAAAAAACACGACAAATTGCAAATATTTTTCCATTGTTTGTTTGGTCCCTGTTGAGGGACATTGCTGAGACCTGTTGGGTGGTTGGGAATATAAAGGGCAACAGAAAAGGTAAAATATCCCATTACACTGGATCTCTCCAAACACCTGGAAGCATCTGGTATGAGAGTGAGAATTATGGGTCACAGACTTGTAACCCCTAGTTCCTCCCTTGGGGGCTCCTCGTCTAGGACTGCGCCCGAAATGAACGGCGACCTCCGACCAGGAAGTCCAGTCTTTCCTCCCCACTGAGCTTCACATGGAAAATGGGCTTGTTACATTGATTAACCCCTTCAGTTACAAGCCTGCTTGCCATTATCCCTTTGAACAATTGTGCCAGTACCGATGTGTCTGAAGCCTACAAGTCCCATGATGCATCGTAAAGGTATTAAAGGGCTGGTTCAGCTTTGAGTTAAAGGGGTTCTTCACCTTTAAATAAACTTTTAGTATGACGTAGAAAGGATTATGCTGAGACAAGTTGCAAGTGGTTTTCATTTTTTATTATCTGTGATTTTTAAGTTATTTAGCTTTTTATTTAGCGGCTCTCCAGTTTGAAATTTTAGCCACCTGGTTGCTAGGGTTCCAATGACCCCAGCAACCATGCACTGATTTGACAAAGAAACTGGACTATAAACGGGGAGAGCCCGAATAGAGAAATAAATGAAAAGTAGCAATAACAATACATTTGTAGCCTTAGGGCTCTTACTGACGAGCGGTTGAATCTGCGTTCCGTTTTTCTGCGTTCAGCCGCAGGGGAGCGCAGGAATAGAAACATTAAGTTCTTTTCAATGGAGCTGTCCTTACACAGGCGTGTGTAGGCGCCGAACGCAGGTTGAGACACAACAATGGTAATGGTAAGAAAAGGTTGGGGACCCCTGTTTTAAGAGGATCAAGTCCCCCAATATATTATAATGAACATGGCTGAAGGACCATGTGTAGCCAGATCTCTTGATCGCCTTAATCAACTAGCGGTCAACAGTTTCTCATGAAGGTCTACAGTCAAGTTTAAAGCTCAGTATTGTTAAGCTCAACCCTACCTGAGCTCTTGCATTCGACCAACTACAATGACAGTCCCATGATACTTGTAGCACCAGGTCATACTTAAATAACACTTGTTACTTAAACTGCTTTGCCTTAATCAACTAGTGGTCAACAGTTTCTCATGAAGGTCTACAGTCAAGTTTAAAGCTCAGTATTGTTTACCTCAACCCTACCTGAGCTCTTGCATTCGACCACCTACAATGACAGTCCCATGATACTTGTAGCACCAGGTCATACTTAAATAATACTTATTACTAAAGCTGTTGCCATAAGAAATATTTCTCCTAAAACAAAAGTGGACAAAAATTGCAAGTGTGATTCAGACTTGACTTATCAACCTGGCATTAATACCATTAACCTTGTTTATCAACTGCTATAAAGGCTTTTTCAGAACCTGCAGGTGGAGCAGCACAGGTTAGTGTCCTTGTCCTATTGACTATGAAGATTTTCATTCATCCAGGTCATAGTATATCTAGTATAGGTCAATCTAAAAACAACTGGACTTGCTGAGTAATCAATGAAGACTCGGATAAGTAGTGAAATGTCTTCATTGATTACTCAGCAAGTCCAGTTGTTTTTAGATTGACCCTTGTCCTATTGTTGCTATCTTGCCCTAGTATTATCATGTTGCCCTGCTATACTCTCCATTGCCTTATTCTCTCATTCCCTTACAGTGGTTGCATAGGAAAGCCCTCTTTGTGCAGGAACCAGAGGAGTTACTCATATCTAGACACCCCTAAAAAGAGCTCTAATAATATACCTACCTTCCTTTCAATGTGGCTGCTTGTGAATTCTTGGAAGCTGTATCTCGCTGTATCCCTTGCTCTTAATGAGTGAGTAGCCTGAGAACCTCCATGTATCCTCAGTAGGGCTGTGATGATCTGCCTGGGAAGATGGAAGGCTCTGGATGCAACTTACCAGTTAGATGCACAATGTGCAATGAGAAGTAAATATCTGCAGGCCTGGGGCTGGATGTCCATTGAGCCATCTCTCATTCAATCACAACTTACCAGCAAGTGCCTGGGAGCCATTTTGTTCAGATGAGTCCCTTCCAACCCTTATACTTGACTGTGCAAGGACAAGTCATTAAGGAAAGATCATTTCCTTAATTATAAGAAACCAAGCTCCATTATTGCATATTTTAATACGTTAGCTGTCTGTAATTAAAGGGGCATCATATCTCCAGTATATAAATATTTATTTTCCGTTAGAAAGAGGTGGGGTATTAGGTGCTTAGGACCTGAGAAAAGGACAGACCTACTGATAAAGTTTCTGGAGAAGAATGAGGGTCATGGGCCTTAACTGTAGTGATGTAACAATGGTCTACAAAGTATCACATGAAATTTTCCTGAAATGTCCTGAAATGTTTGTAAGATACAGTATGTGTTGAAAAGGGCACAATATTGTGTATATTGCACCAGTGTTAGACAAAACTCCAGGGAAATGTGTGTGTTGTTGCAGCAAGCATGGCTGTAAGTTGTGTACCAGCTCAGGAAAAGCTGGATAATGGGTCCCTGGAGTGAATTGAGGGGAGCAGGGTGAGCCTTCCATTTCATGCTCCATTAATTCCATTAAAAAGTAGAGGTAGTTATCCAATTAAGTTGTAGTAGGTGTTGGACTACACCTCATTGCCTCTCCCTTGAGACCTCCTTGAGTGGAGGAGGGTGGGGGGCCGTGAGAACATCCTTAAAGGGATACTGTCATGGGAAAAAAAATTTTTTTCAAAATGAATCAGTTAATAGTGCTGCTCCAGCAGAATTCTGCACTGAAATCCATTTCTCAAAAGAGCAAACAGATTTTTTTATATTCAATTTTGAAATCTCACATGGGGCTAGATATTTTGTCAATTTCCCAGCTGCCCCTGGTCATGTGGTTCATGGGGTAATATAGTGAATGCTGGCACAGGTACACAGATGTTTGGGGCAAAATGAGGGATTTATTGGCTCCTGCTGGCACAAGTACATATTGGGTGTAACAATTTGATTGATGTTTTGTCTTATGCTGGCACAGGTACATATTGGGGGCTTGGGGGCAATCTGAGGGAATGACTGCCGTTGGCACAGGAACAGGGACATTATGAATGGTAAGGTGGGAAATGCAGGACTGGCTGGGTGGGTTCCTGATTGAAGCCCTTGCCTAGGGTGCCAAAATACCTTGAGTTTAGCTCAGGGTTCCCAACCGCCGGGCTGTGGCCCAGAACGGGGCCACAGACACTCCTGCACTGGGCCATCAAGCCCAGCCCACAAAAATGAGGCCACCCCCAAAACCCCGCCCCCTGTGCCCCCTTTTTATAAAAAAGAGTGGGTTGTTTTAAACCTACATGTTCGAAGGCCACTACTACTGTAAATGATAAGGATATTAGAAGTCACTGAGGGGTTGTTCTGTGACCATATAAAGGCACAAGGCTGCAGGCTGAGTTATACAGGGAACTCTGAGTATCACTCATGTATTATAAGAGATAATGTACCCCCTACTGTAAATGATAAGGGTATTAGAAGTCACTGAGGGGTTGTTCTGTGACCATATAAAGGCACAAGGCTGCAGGCTGAGTTATACAGGGAACTCTGAGTATCACTCATGTATTATAACGGATAATGTACCCCCTACTGTAAATGATAAGGATATTAGAAGTCACTGAGGGGTTGTTCTGTGACCATATAAAGGCACAAGGCTGCAGGCTGAGTTATACAGGGAACTCTGAGTATCACTCATGTATTATAAGGGATAATGTACCCCCTACTGTAAATGATAAGGATATTAGAAGTCACTGAGGGGTTGTTCTGTGACCATATAAAGGCACAAGGCTGCAGGCTGAGTTATACAGGGAACTCTGAGTATCACTCATGTTTTATAAGGGAGAATATACCCCCTACTGTAAATGATAAGGATATAAGAATTTTTACAATTATGTGATAAGCAAAACTTTCTGCTAATCTGTGACCTTTTGTGTAGTATGTGTCTGAGAATGTCCTAGGTCTAAAAGTGCCTTAAAGGAAAACTATACCCCTAAAATGAATACTTAAGCAACAGATAGTTTATATCAAATTGATTGACATATTAAAGAATCTTACCAAACTGGAATATATATTTACATAAATCTTGCCCTTTTACACCTCTTGCCTTGAACCACCATTTCGTAATGGTCTGTGTGCTGCCTCAGAGATCACCTGACCAGAAATACTACAACACTAACTGTAACAGGAAGAAGTGAGGAAGCAAAAGGCAGAACTCTGTCTGTTAATTGGCTCATGTGACCTTACATGTGGTTTGTATGTGTGCACAGTGAATCTTACGATCTCAGGGGGCGGCCCTTATTTTTTAAAATGGCAATTTTCTATTTATGATTACCCAATGGCACATACTACTAAAAAAGTATATTATTATGATAATGGTTCATTTACATGAAGCAGGGTTTTACACATGAGCTGTTTTACTCAGTATCTTTTAATAGAGACCTACATTGTTTGGGGGTATAGTTTTCCTTTAAATTAGAGAAGCTTAATTCCCTTTCCCCATCAGATGCCTTTTGTATAATGTTCCATATGCCCGTTGCTGCCATGTCACTGCGCCAGGCTCTGGATGAAGTCGGCAGTATCACTGAATGAAAAAGACTTGTTATTATGAAATTATTTCTTTTATTATGGAATTAAACTTTTATTATTTTTAATTAACGGATATGGTTTCCATTATGTATATAAAATACCCTTGTATTTAATAGCCAGACAACAAATAATGTTTCAATATAATACATTTCCCAGAATCCTTTGCTTAAATTGAAGTCACTCTAAAAGAAAACATATTTTAAGCTTAAATAATACTTTATCAGGCCAAAAGGAGCTGATATATGGCTTACTTATTCAACGATGATGAGTTTCACATCTTTGTAGAAAATGTTCTTACTAGCACTCTGTACATGTTTTTAATTCAATTTGTCATTTCAGACATAACATTTAAAGCTATGGGATAAAAGGTGGCTATTGACACTTGGATAGGAAGTGAATGGGAAGGTTGGCAGAGATCTTGCAAAGATGATGCAGACAGAAACCCAAATAAGGCAGAAGAAGAAGAAACATTATGACCAAGGCTAACATAGAACTAGAATATTGAGCAAAATAAAATGGAAGAACAAGAGAAGGTTATGAACCAGTATGGTGGAGAAGTGGATAGGGAATTATTTGTTTACACAGAACATTGAGCATAAGGAAGAAGAGCAAAAGTAGGTTATAAACCATCAGGGGTGCTAAAATGGATAGGGATAACTGGGCTAAGGAAGAAGAGCAAGAGTAGGTTATAAACTATCAATTGAGACGAAGTGGATAGGGAAGAATAGGGAAGAATTTGCTAACACAGAATGTCAAGCATAATGAAGAGATGCAAGAGAAGTTTATGAACCAGTAGGAGTAGAGAAGTGGATACTGAAGACAAAGCTTACTCTGAACATTGAGTGTAAGGGAGAAAAGCAGGAGTAGTTATGAACCAGTAGGAGTAGAGAAGTGGATATGGAAGACTAAGCTTACACTGAACATTGTGTGTAAGGAAGAAGAGCAAGAGTAGGTTATGAACCAATATAAGTGGAGAAGTGGAGACTAGGCTTACATTGAACAGTATGTGTAAGGAAGAAGACCAGAAGTAGGTTATGAACCAGTAGGAGTGGAGACGTGGATAGGGAAGACTAGGCTTATACTGAACATTGTGTGTAAGGAAGAAGAACAAGAGTAGGTTATGAGCCAGTAGGAGTGGAGAAGTGGATAGGGAAGACTAGGCTTACATTGAACATTGTGTGTAAAGAAGAAGAGTGGAGTAGGAGTGGAGAAGTGGATAGGACAGAGAGCCAAGGACTGGGAGACCCTTAAATGTTACAACACTATGTACATGAGACTCCTCTCTCGTAAACAACCATTTCAATCTTCACAAGTTGGATTCTCTTCATTAATAGCGGAGTCTGTACCTAAACTGGACATCATGAGTTGGCTGCATGGTACCAAAACCCCACCGGTTTGGATCAATACCTGGAATTTCCTCATTGGGATTAACAAGCTCAAACTCAAAGTAGGTCAGCATCAGAAATACAAATTGTTTCAGTTCATTGGTGGCAAAGAAACGACCAGGGCATATGGTGCTCCCAGCTCCCCAAGGCATTGTGTAATATTTCACCTTCTTTCCATTCTTGAAGAAATCTGTCTTTTTGGTGCCATCTTCATTCAGGAATCTGTTGTACTTGTACTTCTCGGGTTCTGGATGAATCTCTGGGTCCATTTGGACAGCAATATAAGGGAAAAGGGCAACCCTGTCTCCTTTCCTTATGGAAAAGTCATTCCCGCTTGCCATTTTGATTTTCATATCCTGTTTAACTGCTCTGATAAGGACCGGAGCAGCAGTCAGCCGTAGGGTCTCTTCTACTGCACTGTCCATGACAGGTGTCTTCATCAGCATGTCTCTGGTAAGGTTAATAAGGGGACCACCAGGCTTTACTTCTTGACCAGTTTCCTTGAGTACTGCTTCAACCTCTTCCCTCACTGCTCGCATGGCTTCAGGATGTTTCAATAAATAAAGAATGAACCAGAATGAAGCTGGACCTGTGTTACCCTGAGATGCCCACAGGAGCAAAAACATAAACCTATCTTGCATGTGTTCTGGCATTCCTTGCTCTGCCCTCTGCTGATGTTGCTCACCAATCCAACCACTGATGTTTTCTTTTTGGAGGGTTTTCTTTACAGATAACATGTTCCAAAACAACCTCTTTAACCTCTCAGCTTCAATCTTGTCTTTGGGAGGTAAAACTGAGTAGGCCAGACGGGGGAATAACTGGTCGTACTTCCGGAACTCATAGAACAACTCATCAGAATGCGTGCGATCAAACTCTTTGGCCTTCTCTTTACCCTTGGTCTTGGCTGGCTCATTACCATACAATGCAAGGTAACCGGCACGGAAGACAATATTGTAGCTGTAGTTAAATAACCCATCCTGGTGCCATTCTCTCTCACCTTTACCACTACCGATGTTGTGAACCATAAGATTTTGCAGGTTCTCCATCATAGCTTGGGTCATGACTACCAGACCATCGCCCATCAGATGCTTTGTACTTGACTTTTCCAGCATTTTGTGATCATGAGTGACTGACTGGTATCCAAAGACCCTTAACACCAATTCTCTAGCAAATTCCTCAAAATCCAAGTTTGCTTTGGATTCCTTTATAATGGGACCAAAAGACAAAGGATCCATTACAAATGTAAAATAATAACCAGCAATCTGTACTGTGAAGATGTCTCCGTGTTTCTTGTGCATCTTCTGCAAAAAATTGGACGTACTCTTTCTGAAATCTAGAGCGTATCCCAGCCACGGTATTGTGCCTTTGTCCAACGGAGGCTCGTCGGATCTCCTTTTACGAAACATTCCCAGCAGGTAGAGGCCACCGATAACCGAGGCCAGCAGCGCCAAAATGATTGGAAAAAACAGAGCCATTTTGGACACTAGAATAAAGATATAATAGAGAAGGTTATTATTCAAAAACATAAAGTCCAGGACCCAAAATGTATTTGCTCACCCTTTTAGCTTAATAATAATGTTAGAAAGCTATTATGTTCTTCAAAAGAGATGTAAACCCTCAAAGACCAATAACAATTTTAAAATAGCTAAGAACGGTGTTCGAGGCACCCAAATTCTGTTTTCTACATTTGGAGACATCAACAATGATTTCACAGCAAATATAATGAACGTGAAGCTAGAGCGCCACCTGCTGGTCAACTCTGTCAACCAGGCTACAGACAGGAGTAAGTTTCTGAAGAAGAAGAGCAACAGAAAGGTATTTACTTGTATTAGAGAGGGTTCCAGAGAAGGGCAACTAAGCTGGTAAAGGGAAAATCTTAGCTATGAGGAAAGACTGGCCAAATTGGGGATGTTCACACTGGAGAAGAGGCGCTTAAGGGGTGATATGATAACTATGTATAAATATATAAGGGGATCATATAATAATCTCTCTAATGATTTATTTACCAGTAGGTCTTTCCAGCTGACACAAGGTCACCCATTCCGATTAGAATAAAAGAGGTTCCAGCTAAATATTGGGAAGGGGTTTGTTACAGTGAGAGCTGTGAAGATGTGGAATTGTCTCCCTGAATCAGGGGTACAGGCTGATACATTAGATAGGTACAAGGAAGGGTCGGATGCTTTATTCACCAGCAGCTCCTCCCAGCAGACAGGAGGGAGCCAATGAGATTAGAGGAGGGAAAGGGGTGTTACAGGGAGAGCTGGGAAGTGAATCAGTGGTACAGGCTGATACATTAGATAGGTATAAGGAAGGGTCGGATGCTTTATTCACTAGTAGCTCCTCCCAGCAGACAGAAGGGAGCCAATGAGATTAGAGGAGGGAAAGGGGTGTTACAGGGAGAGCTGGGAAGTGAATCAGTGGTACAGGCTGATACATTAGATAGGTACAAGGAAGGGTCGGATGCTTTATTCACCAGTAGCTCCTCCCAGCAGACAGGAGGGAGCCAATGAGATTAGAGGAGGGAAAGGGGTGTTACAGGGAGAGCTGGGAAGTGAATCAGTGGTACAGGCTGATACATTAGATAGGTATAAGAAGGGGTTGGATGGTGTTTAGCAAGTGAGGGAATACAGGGATATGGGAGATAGCTCATAGTACAAGTTGATCCAGGGACTGGTCCCATTGCCATTTTGGGGTCAGGAAGGAATTTTCCCCCCCCTCTGAGAAGTTGGAGAGGCTTCAGATGGGGTTTTTTGCCTTCCTCTGGATCAACTGGCAGTTAGGCAGGTTATAGACAAAGGTTGAACTTGATGGTCGTGTGTCTTTGTTACTAGCCTTATTCCATATACATAGCACTGCCTTAATGCCACAAACAAGAGGTTAACTCTCACATGAGGCATTATGGGTGGAGAAATGCAAATCCTTTATGTCCATTCAGCCAACTCTCTTCCAGAACCATTGGTTTTATAGCACAGATACAGCCTAATAGTACAGAGCCATATATCCAAACCTACCTGTTTCGATCTCTGTTAGATCTCATCAGCGCAAGATATTGGAACTTGAAGAGTAGCGAAGTAGAGAACCAAAGGGTGAGATGGGCTAAAAGGAGCCAAAAAGCCCTTCATGTGCAAGACATGTAACATAATTTGGAAAACAGAAGGTATTTACTTGCCTTGTGCTATAGTGATTCCCATAATGCCTCATGAGAGTTGACCTCTTGTTTGGGGCATTAAGGAAGTGCTATGTATATGGCACAAGGCAAGTAAACACCTTCTGTTTTCAGAATGCATTATGTTGCATGTAGGGATGCACTGAATCCGCTATTTGAGATTCGGACGAATCCCCTACTCCTTGGTGAAAGATTCGGGTGAACACCAAACCAAATCATAATTTGCATATGCAAATAAGCAAACCGAATTTGCATATGCAAAGGTACAGTCCTAATTTGCATATGCAAATTTGCAATCCTGCTTTTCATTTGCAAATTAGGGGCAGGAAAGGAAAAAGTTGAAAAAATTCTTCTTTTGTGACGAAAAGTCATGTGATTTCCCTTCCCTCATTTACATATGCAAATTAGGTTTCGGATTTGGTTCGGCCAGGCACAAGGATTCAGCCGAATCCAAATCCTGCTAAAAAAGGCTGAATCCTGGCCGATTCCCAAACCGAATCCTGGATTCAGTGCATCCCTAGTTGCATGTCTTGCACATGAAGGATTTTTTGGCTCCTTTTAGCCCGTCTCACCCTAACCAGGTTAGGTTCTCTGCTGAAGAAGAAGAGAAAACACTTCTGATGTTGAGTCTGCTTAGCAGGGTTGCCAGGTTGGCGGCAGTTTTTCCACCAAAATGCTTGCACTTACAAGATTAAAGGCAACATTAGCTCATTGGTAGAGAATACTGTAGAATCAAAATATTGATGACATACCCCTGAAGAAGTCATGGTTTTGGTGATGAAATGCGTTGGGTTTGAATCTACATTATTGTCTACCAATGAGCTGATGTTGCCTATGATCTTATAAGTGCAAACATTTTGAATAAAGTATCATTTCAAAAGGAGATTACACTAGGGAAGCGCACCCTTCTTTTATTTTGTTTATTAGACAATATTAGAGTATTTTATAACAGACACTAGTTGCACCCAACAGCCATTGTCAAAGGATTGATAACACCCATGTGACACCAGCTCTACAAAAACAGCAGACGGAAAGAAAAATGGCTTCTATTGTTTCCTCGCTCACTACTTCTGCTACTGCGTGGGTGGAACAAAATAAGATTATCAGCTCTTGTGTAATTCTTCCATTTCATTGTGTAACCCATGTTTAAATGATGGAAAGTCCCATTTGTTTTTTTAATCCTATGATTAAGCTCCCCCTTTGCTCAGGCATAAAACATGTAAGGCTTTCTGTGATGCATTTCCCTTAAATAAATCCTTTTTTATCTTCACCACTTTGGCTGCTTGTGCTGGCCGGCCTGCTATATGATTAGTTTAAAGGATAAGTAAATCTTTAAAATAAATTAATTTAAAATTGATGAGGGGCTATTTGAAGCACTTTTGCAATGTACATTCATTATTTATTTATTTTTAATTCCAAGATATTAAAGGATAAATGTACTGTTAATATGAATGAATTTTGTTACAACAGCGTCACCTGCTGGTCAGTTTCCCACCAGTCTGACCACCAAGTAGTCAAGGAAGAAGTTGTCAGGAGAAAGAAAGAGGCTGATGTTCTTCTGCTTAGGAAAGATTTCTTCTTAGCAGAAGAACATCAGAGAAGACATCTAATATACTATATAAGATCCCAGAGCACACAGCAAGGTAAATACAGTGTCAGGAATACAGGAACCAGAACCAGCAGTGCAGACATATAAACAGCCAAAACTGATGCTGCTTTCAGTCGCAATGACATTTACAAATGCCTTAAACAAAGCATTCATTATGGCAATTAGAGTTGGAAGGATGGATGGATAGATAGATAGATAGATAGATAGATAGATAGATAGATAGATGATAGATAGACAGGCAGAAGCACAGATAGATAGATAGATAGATAGATAGATAGATAGATAGATAGATAGATAGATAGACAGACAGACAGACAGACAGACAGACAGGGAGAAGCACAGATAGATAGAGAAATAGATAGAGAAATAGAGATAGATAGATAGATTATTTTTCAAATTTTGTTTTTGAACTATGTGCCTTCTTCCTCTGACTCTTTCCATCTTTCAAATAGGGGTCACTGACCCCATCTAAAAAAAACAAAATCTCTGCAAGGCTACAAATGTATTGTTATTGCTACTATTTAGGACTCATCTCTCTATTCAGGCCTGTCCTATTCATATTCCAGTCTCTTATTCAAATTAGTGCATGGTTGCTACGAGAATTGGACCCTAGCAACCAGATGGCTGAAATTACAAGCCGGAGAGCTGCTGAATAAAAAGCTAAATAACTCAAAATCCACAAATAATAAAAAATGAAAACCAATTGAAAATTATAGTTGAACAACTCTAAAATCTTCAGCTGGAAAAGCACATTGTCCTTCCTCTGTGTGTTTAATCTGCTGTCTCTGCCTCTGTAAGAATATCTCTGGCATCATGTAGCAGCCAAGCCCATAACATTCCAACAAATAGGCAGCTCTAATAGTAGGGAACAGACTGATGAAACTAAGAGCATTATAAACAATTGCTGCAGGGCTGAGACCAAACAGTGAAGCAACCCAAGTGTCCCTATAAAAGGAGCAAGACTAAAGATCCAGCCTGGCATACTGAGCACTTACTGAGCACTTACTGAGCACTTACCAGCTCTGCTTGGCTGAGGTTGGCACAAACACTTCCCAGCTCCTCTGAGACTCTGCACTCCTGACTTTCCTGTTATAGGAGGATTTCCGTATCTGCCCACCAGCCCTCCCACTATTGTCTACAGCCACTGGGGAAATACATTCCTGTGCGCCTGTCCCTTTAACCATTAACTAACTGAGTGTGAGGCTCAGCCCCCAGCAGCACAAATCCAGCCAGTTCTGCAAGGAATCTTCCCATACACATATTTACCCTGATCTTTCATTAGAATGTATCAGCTTTTCAATATGTTGTCCAACACTGACTTTTGTATGCATTTTATTTTTTGGGCATGTTTTGCTGATTGTTTTCAGAACAAAACAATACACCTCCCCACACACTACACGTGCCAATTCCATGTATAATATCCCTAGTACACAAGACAGGATAAATACAGAGCCAATTCCATCTATAATGCCCCCAAAATACATGGCAGGGTATATAAAGTGCCAATTCCATGTATAACATCCCAGAATATATGGCAGGATAAATACAGTGCCAATTCCATCTATAATGCCTCCAGTACACAAGACATGATATATAAAGTGCCAATTCCATGTATAATATCCCCAGTAGACATGACAGGATAAATACGGTGACATTTCCATATATAATGCCCCCAAAATACATGGCAGGATAAATACAGTGCCAATTTCATCTATAATGCCCCCAAAATACATGGCAGGATAATTACAGTGCCAATTCCATCTATAATGCCCCCAAAATACATGGCAGGATAAATGCAGTGCCAATTCCCTCTATAATGCCCCCAAAATACATGGCAGGATAAATACAGTGCCAATTCCATCTATAATATCCCCAGTAGACATGACAGGATAAATACGGTGACATTTCCATATATAATGCCCCCCCAGAATACATGGCAGGATAAATACAGTGCCAATTCCATCTATAATGCCCCCAAAATACATGGCAGGATAAATACAGTGCCAATTCCATGTATAATATCCCCAGTAGAAATTACAGGATAAATACGGTGTCATTTCCATATATAATGCCCCTCAGAATACATGGCAGGATAAATACAGTGCCAATTCCATCTATAATGCCCCCAAAACACATGGCAGGATAAATACAGTGCCAATTCCATCTATAATACCCCCAGAATACATGGCAGGATAAATTCCATCTATAATGCCTCCAGTACACAAGACAGGATATATAAAGTGCCAATTCCATGTATAATATCCCCAGTAGAAATTACAGGATAAATACGGTGACATTTCCATATATAATGCCTCCAGTACACATGGCAGGATAAATACAGTGCAAATTCCATGTATACTCCCCAGTAGACATGGCAGGTTAAATACAGAGCCTTTACATAGGCCCCTTGCTGGGCTTTAGATAAAGTTTAGCTTTTGATGTTCCTTAAGAGAGTGGGAAATGGAAGGGTCTGGCGCTTTACAGTTTAACAGGAGATGGAGGAGGACATGACTTGTGTATGTGCATTGATAGAACCTTCAGCCCAGAGCATTACAGAAATGCAGTCTTTGCAAACTGAAACAAATATGGCAGCTCCCACGTATCAATGCATATATGCTGGGGCTGATTTATGAACATAGGCAGTAAATTGCACACGTGCAGCTGGTGAGAGCAACCAATCAGTCTGCTACAAGTTAGAAAAGATTTGATTTTCTCTAATCAGGAGCCTATAATGGCTAGGGTCAGGGCTGGAACTAGGGGTAGGTAGAGTAGGTGCCACCTAGGGTGCAATCATGGGGGCGCACTTTAGGGGAATTTATTTTTTTTAAACCCTGGTTTGCTTGACTTTGTTTTTTAATTATATAAACCACCTGTTCCAACCCCATCTTGCCCGTGATTTGCGCTGCCGGCAGAAGCTCTCCCCACCTCCCTCTTGGCTGCTGCTGGCACAGGTACATATTTGGGGACAATATGATAGATTTTGGGCTCCTGCTGCTGGCACAGGTACAAATTAGGGGCAATATGATGGATTTTTTTTGGCTGCAGTACAGATTGAGAGTAACAATATGATGTATGTTTTGGCTTATGCTGGCACAGGTATAGAATGAGGTCTTTGGAGCAATCTGAGTTTATAGGGTATATCAACTTCCCTTTCTGTGTATATTTAGGGTCTTGTATTAAAAAATATCAAGTATAGTCACTTGTTTGTAATCCATGGGTTTAGCATAGGGCCAGTCTGGTATATATAGAGTATATATAGGCGCAAATTCACCAAGCGCTGAACGCTAGCGTTAATTCGCTAGCGTTTGGCATTTTCGTTACTGCGCAAATTCACTAACGAACGCTGGCGTAGTTTCGCTAGTGTTACTTCGCATCCTTACTCCAGGCGAATTTTCGCTAGCGATGTAACTACGCAAATTCACTAACTTGCGCAGTGTACTGAACGCTACCTTTTACGCTAGACTTCCTTCGCCACCTCAGACCTGGCGAAGCGCAATAGAGTAGATAGGGATTGTTTAAAAAAAAGTCAAATTTTTTCTAAGTCCCAAAAAACGCTGGCGTGTTTTCTACATGATGGGTGATAGGCTGAAAAAGATCGAAAATATTTTTGGGGCTCCCCTCCTTCCCCCCTACATTTCCTGACTCATGGCAACTTACCTAGACAGTGGGCACATGTGTAGGGCAAAATAACATTTTTATTTGCTGATTTGAAGGTTTTCTAGGCATTTGTAGTGCAGATACGTGTTCCTCCATTGAAATTTGAATTTCACGCCATATGCAAATGAACCATCGCTAGCGAAACTTCGCTTCGCTTGGCGAATTAACGCTAGTGCAACTTCAAAAACTTACGCTACCCCTGTGCGCAACTTCGGATTTTAGTGAATTTGCGGTAGGGATGCACCGAATCCAGGATTCGGTTCGGGATTCGGCCAGGATTCGACCTTTTTCAGCAGGATTCGGATTCGGCCGAATCCTTCTGCCCGGCCGAACCGAATCCGAATCCTAATTTGCATATGCAAATTAGGGGTGGGGAGGGAAATTGCGTGACTTTTCGTCACAAAACAAGGAAGTTAAATTATTTTTCACTTCCCACCCCTAATTTGCATATGCAAATTAGGGTTCGGATTCGGTTCGGTATTCGGCCGAATCTTTCACAAAGGATTCGGGGGTTCGGCCGAATCCAAAATAGTGGATTCGGTGCATCCCTAATTTGCGGAGCGCTGGCGAAAATACGCCTGGCGAAGTGCGGCGAAGTTGCGCCTGGCGCAACTTCGCATCTTAGTGAATTTGCCCCATAGAGTATATTCAGAGTATAATTATTCCTTTGTGTATGTGAGTGTAGTGCGTTCTAGTGAATGTGATTTCTCTAGAGAATGGAGACTGCCCTGCAGTGACCCTTATTCTATGAACCAATGTTACCTGCACCCTTGTCACCCAATTCTCTTCTCTCCGCTGGTAGGTAACAGCACATGGACCTTGCCCCATTGATAAGCAGCTCAGCAACTCTTACATGTTGCAGCTATTGATGAGCGAAATGATGCCCATAGGCTCCCATGCATTCTGGCAAATTTTCGATCTTTTACAAAATTTTGGCAAAGTGAAACGGGTCGGATTTGCCCATCATGAGAACTGGTCTCTATTCAGTTCATCCAAAATGATCAGTTCATCATGGGGAAATTCAGAATTTCACTGTATTCCTATGCCCTATTGTATCTGCTTGGCATAAAGGGGATAGTTGCACACTGTTACCCAGAATTCTTTGGTGTGGTTAAAGGGGCAGTGTTCCTCATTGTCCAACATCAGTGCAATGAATAGGGCTTGTGCTAAACATGTGTTTTGCCTGTTGCTTTAATCATCAAATCCCAGCTTTTTGTTATTTCTGAACAACCAAAATAGTTCTTGGAAAAGCCAGCAAGGTCATGATCAGATGACTTCTGATGAAGTGCTGGTGAGGGGCATGAAACGCGTCAGGTGGCTGCACACTTCGTGGCAATGGAAGTGTGTATCTTAATGGTATCTGTTCTATGCTGGTAAATCAAGTCTGACAATAAAGTTTTTGAATTTTTAGTATAGTAACCTGGAGGGTCACCTTCTGGCTCTCAGTTTATTTTGGATGGGCTTGAGTGAAAGGCCCTTTTAAAACTGGGTATTCCAAGGACTGCATTACATTTGAACAGGGCCTGATTTCTATTTTTGGCTCCCCTTGACCTGACCATGTCTTATCACTCTGGTCCCCTCTCAGGTGCCCATGTGTGTATATACTTTATCTGCCGACACTGGGACTTTCACCTACTGTCAAAATCTTCTGCACAGTCCTCAGTAGGGAGTAGATATGGCTGGGAAACATGTCACCCCTAGAATTGTGCCGACTTTGGTGGGGAGAGCCTGGGAAAGTGGCAAAGTCAGTATTACACTATTCCCCAGTACTAAGCACAATTCAGCAGGAACAGCCCCTAAGTTTGCTCATAGTCTGTACAGAGAGATCCCATAAAACTATGGCAGCATAGGTATTCCCTGTACTAAGCACAATTCAGCAGGAACAGCCCCTAAGTTTGCTCATAGTCTGTACAGAGAGATCCCATAAAACTATGGCAGCATAGGTATTCCCTGTACTAAGCACAATTCAGCAGGAACAGTCCCCTAAGTTTGCTCATAGTCTGTACAGAGATCCCATAAAACTATGGCAGCATAGGTATTCCCCAGTACTAAGCACAATTCAGCAGGAACAGCCCCTAAGTTTGCTCATAGTCTGTACAGAGAGATCCCATAAAACTATGGCAGCATAGGTATTCCCTGTACTAAGCACAATTCAGCAGGAACAAACGAGCGGATCTCCCTCCGATATGCCCAACTTTCGGCCAGATCTCGATCGGTGAAGCCCGTCGGGGGGCCCCATACACGGGCCAATAAGCTGCCGACACGGTCTGCCGGCAGCTTTTATCGGCCCATGTATGGCCACCTTTAGTTTGCTCATAATCTGTACAGAGAGATACCATAAAACTATGGCAGCATAGGTATTCCCCTGTACTAAGCACAATTCAGCAGGAACAGCCCCTAAGTTTGCTCATAGTCTGTACAGAGAGATCCCATAAAACTATGGCAGCATAGGTATTCCCTGTACTAAGCACAATTCAGCAGGAACAGTCCCCTAAGTTTGCTCATAGTCTGTACAGAGAGATCCCATAAAACTATGGCAGCATAGGTATTCCCTGTACTAAGCACAATTCAGCAGGAACAGTCCCCTAAGTTTACTCATAGTCTGTACAGAGAGATACCATAAAACTATGGCAGCATAGGTATTCCCTGTACTAAGCACAATTCAGCAGGAACAGTCCCTAAGTTTGCTCATAGTTTGTACAGAGAGATCACATAAAACTATGGCAGCATAGGTATTCCCCTGTACTAAGCACAATTCAGCAGGAACAGCCCCTAAGTTTGCTCATAGTCTGTACAGAGAGATCCCATTAAACTATGACAGCATAGGTATTCCCCTGTACTAAGCACAATTCAGTAGGAACAGTCCCCTAAATTTGCTCATTGTCTGTACAGAGAGATCCCATAAAACTATGGCAGCATAGGTATTCCCTGTACTAAGCACAATTCAGCAGGAACAGCCCCTAAGTTTGCTCATAGCCTGTACAGAGAGTTTTTAGTGCCATCCCTAGCCACAGAAACCAAAATACACAAACAGCCTGCCCCCCTTTGCCAGTGTTGAGAGACCAACGTTCACCAGAGTCATCGGCCTTATAACATGCAACACTAGTGCAGGTCATCAGTGAGATTTGTATCTGTGCAGTTTGGGAGGATGAGCAAGAACAGCCCTTCAGGTTTAATCATTAGCCATTGCCACATTGATTTCTCAAGGCCGAGTCCTTGGCTCTGGGGAAAGATTAGAGAAACACTGAACTCTGAGCTGGACATGACTTTGTTTCAAGGCTCTTGGCTGCATCACTCATAGATTAATTAGTGTAGCCCCTGCCCTGGGATACATCATATAATAATAATATTACAGCCCCATAAATCCCATGCCTGCTTCTTCTGGGATTAAAAATTGTCCATGGAAAATTTTGCCCGTGGGAATCACCAATAATGAAAGTGCTAAAGCCTATGTACTTGTGCAGGCGCTGATACTGTGTGCTATTTGCACTGCTTTGTAGACTATGATGCAAAGTGCAAGATTTAGCCCACTCTGGTGCAAGGGGGCTCTGCACTTTAAATCTGTCCTCTCCAGGTTGTGAGTTTAGAAAACCCAGTGTTGTGCTGTTCCTACAGGAGCCCAGTGTTATTCATCTCACAGGCTCCAGCATTCCCAGGAAAGGGTCGCAGCTTTAGCACAAGATTTGAAACATCGGGTGCAAAATTGGTGCTGAGCTCAAGTCCACCAGAATACTGGGAAATAAGAACGTTGCTGCTGAAAATATAAAAATCATGCAAATGACATCAATGATTTTACCCTTTTGCACTTGGTGATCTAGTGAGTGTGAAATCCAGGCGTAAATAACAAGCAGGATCTGTTAGCTAGATTATTAGTGACATCCCACCACTAGAGTCTTAGTTATATCTCTTAATAGGGTCTAGAGATGCCACATAAAACCAATGAGAATGAGTGTATATTTGGTCAGTGTTGGACAGTGATGCCAGGGACCCACAAGGAAACCTTATAGTAGTGATCCCCAACCAGCGGCTCAGGAGCAACATGTTTCTCTCAACCCCTTGGATGTTGCTCCCAGTGGCCTCAAATAAGGTGCTTATTTTTGGATTCCAGGCTTGGAGGCAAGTTTTGGTCTCCTGTAGGCTGTCAGTCTACATAGAAGCTACCTATAGCCAATCATAGTCTTTATTTGGCACCACCAGGAACTTTCTTTCTTGCTTGTGTTGCTCCCCAATGCTTTTTTACTTTTGAAAGGGGCTCATGAGTAAAAAAAAAAAGGTTGGGGACCCCAACCATAGACCATAGGCTCTCTCCAAACTATTTTCCTCCTCTTGTTTTTGAATTCCAGGCTTGGAGGCAGGTCTTGATTCCATAAAAAACAGATGCACTGCCACACAGAGTCTCCTGTAGGCTGCCACTCCACATAGGGGCTACCAATAGCCAATCACAGCCCTTATTTGGCACCACCCAGGAACTTCTTTTCATGCTTGTGTTTCTCCCCAACTCGTTTTACTTTTAAAAGTGGCTCTTGGGTAAAAAAAGGTTGGGGACCTTATACCATAGGCCCACGCTCCAAACTATTTTCCTCCTCTCCTTCTTCACTTTTTATTCTAACATACTATATTTCTTCTGTACACACCATACTCAGCTTCTAAGGCATGAAAAAAGCCAAATGGTTAGGAGCATTAGGGCCTTCTGACACCTGGGCCCACAGGGAGTTTTTCTGATATTCCCATAGGCAAGTCTGACACTGTTTTGCGAAATGATATATATTTTTTTATTAGGAAAACGTTATTTTTGGTTGGTGTTCCGTTTTAAGTTGATGCTCCTTTAGGTTTGCTCTGTGCACAACACTGGCCTTTAATGTGATCTCTATAAATAAAAGCATATGCCTGATAAGTAATGGGGCATATTTATATAGGGCACCTGAAGGCTATATACTGGACATATATTTGTAAAACAAAATCCCCCAAATTGCCCTGGACACTTGTGGCTAAATAAAGTAGTGGTGTTTAACAGAAAGTGGGGCCACTGTCTTCCATGAATCAGTAAATTTCATTCCTCCTCCAAGCAGTGCCAGGCATGTTCTTAGCGTGCCCAAGGCAACTGCATGTCAAGTCCATTCCCTTTAGGTAAGATGACAGTTGAGAGTACAGAGTGCTGAGTGGACAGGACAGAGGCAGACTGACTAGACAAACAGAAAAGGTGTTCCAGAATGTCAATTGCTCCCCAAGTTCATCCAGTGGTCCAGGTGCACCAGCCCCAGACCCTCAGCTTCAGGGAGCGACAAGCCAGTATATACAGACAAAAAAAACCACGGCTACTCAAAGGAATCCACAGGGCCAAAAGAATAAAGAGAAAACTTTTTTTATCTATTAGTAGAAGTTAAAAATTACATATCTTCATAGGCCTTACGCGTTTTGTACCCCTACGGGCACTTAACCATGGGCCCATAATACAGACTGACTGGACTCCCAGCATGCAAAAAGCGTTGGTGCACTGATTCCTGTGTCTCCTTCACTCAGGGTGCAAATTAGGGGTAGGCTGACAGAAAAGCTACAGTATATGTCTAGTACCCCCCACGGTTGTGCCCCTAGTTCCAGCCCTGTCTCCGATTGCCTCCTCACTCCGTTTTGCCCTAGACAGATGGCAATTATGTCCACTCCTAGTTTCACCCCTGTATAATGGAATAAACAGTGTAGGCAGCAGCATGCTCACACACCAAGGCTGGCTTTCTTTACTGCGCAAATTCACTAAGCGCCAAAGCACCGAACGCTAGCGTTAATTCGCTAGCATTTGTCATTTTCAGTACTTCGCAAATTCACTAACGAACGCTGGCGTAAATTCGCTAGTGTTACTTCACACACTTACGCCAGGCGAATTTTCACTAGCGATGTAACTACGCAAATTCAGTAACTTGCGCAGTGTACTGAACGCTACCTTTTACGCTAGACTTCCTTCGCCACCTCAGACCTGGCGAAGCGCAATAGAGTAGATAGGGATTGCTTCAAAAAAAGTCAAAAGTCCCAAAAAAACACTGGCATGTTTTCTACATGATGGGTGATAGGCTGAAAAAGATCGAAAATATTTTTGGGGCTCCCCTCCTTCCCCCCTACATTTCCTGACTCATGGCAACTTACCTAGACAGTGGGCACATGTGTAGGGCAAAATAACATTTATATTTGCTGATTTGAAGGTTTTCTAGGCATTTGTAGTGCTAATACGTGTTCCTCCATTGAATTTTGCGCCGTATGCAAATGAACCATCGCTAGCGAAACTTCGCTTCGCTTGGCGAATTAACGCTAGTGCAACTTCGAAAACCCCTGTGCGCAACTTCGGATTTTAGTGAATTTGCGGAGCGCTGGCGAAAATACACCTGGCGAAGTGTGGCGAAGTGCGGCAAAGTTGCGCCTGGCTCAACTTCGCATCTTAGTGAATTTGCCCCATAGTGTCCAACCCTGTGAATATGAGCTGCTTGTATGTTTTTTTTGTATTATGTAACCCCTGGAATAATAGTCCAGTCTGGGGTAATTCTATGGTTTCCTTGTGTCTATGCACATGCTCACTATTCACCAGGGCAAACACAATGGGCATGTTAGTGTCACAATACACTCACATTGTAATAAGGATAATATAATAAGGATAATATAATAAGGATAATATAATATAAAAAGGATGACCTGGCCTAATCCCCAGTGCAGCAGTGTGGCCTTGAGCAGATATTGGAGATACCTGGAAAATAGAGTTCAGCACTATTATCTCACATAGCAGCGTTTTACTGCTCACGTCAGATAACAGTTCAAGGAGACACAGATGAAACAGTTTATCTAAATCCCAGCACGGCCTTTGGCCTCCTCTCTCACAGCCGCTATAGAAGGTGCAAATCCTTCTGCCATCAAACGTCTGACTTGCACAGAAGAGGTATGTAAAATCATACCTCCCAACTGTCCCGTTTTTAGAGGGACAGTCCCTCTTTTGACAACTCAACCCGCAGTCCGTCATTTGTTCTGGAATGTCACGTTTTTCTCTGCATTGAACAGCCAGAAAAAGAAACAATGGTTATAACTTAATTGGCTTTTGGCACAGAGCCCAGAACAGCCACAGCTGCAGATAAGATACTTTTGTAACAATTTTGCGATAAGCAAATAAGTAATTGTAACAATATAAGATAATACGTCCCTTGGGAAATGTTAGACGTACAGCTGAAAAGGCAATTCACCTTAAAGGATAAGTAAACCTTGAAAATAAGTGAATGTAGAATTGATGAGGGGGCTATTCTCAGCACTTTTGCAATGTACATTTATTATTTATTTATTTTTAATTCCAAGATATTAAAGGATACATGTACTGTTAATATGAATGAATTTTGTTACAACAGCGCCACCTGCTGGTCAGTTTCCCACCAGTCTGACCACCAAGTAGTCAAGGAAGTTGTCAGGAGAAAGAAAGAGGCTGCTCTGATGTTCTTCTGCTTAGGAAAGATGTGAGAAAGGTTTCTAATTTTTTTTCCTAAACAGAAGAACATCAGAGCAGCCTCTTTCTTTCTCCTGACAACTTCTTCCTTGACTACTTGCTGGTCAGACTGGTGGGAAAATGACCAGCAGGTGGCGCTGTTGTAACAAAATGTATTCCTATTAACAGTACATGTATCCTTTAATATCTTGGAATTAAAAATAAATAAATAATGAATGTACATTGCAAAAGTGCTTAGAATAGCCCCCTTGTCAATTTCACATTAATTTATTTTCAAGGTTTACTCATCCTTTAATTAGCAAAACTGTAATAACTGGAAAAAAAAACAGAAAGATGTTCAAACTTTCATAACCTGCCAAATTTTGTAAAATGAACATGGTAATTAGGGGGTGTGGCCACAAAAATGGGCTTTTGTCCCTCTTTTTAATTTCAAAATGTTGGGAGGTATGCATCAGGATGAAGGGTCAATCCCCCCCCCCCCGAAACGTTGATGCACAAGTGGTCACTTTAAATAAAAGGGGTAAGCTCCCCACCTGCGACATACATGGTGTTGTGCTATTCTCTTAAATCTTCTACATTGTACTGACGAGTGCCGACCGTCTATAGAGAGATCTGCACCACCAGGGCAGGAAGCATCGTGGAAAGGGTGAGAGGTGCAGTTCATCTACACACAGAACCTGACTATAGGGACCATCACAGTGGGCTGAAGGTTACTGGAACTTTTAAATGTGGAGCTAATATTTGCAAATTTATAAATGTATCAAAAGAAATACAGAGTACCAGTGACAGGCAAGCGGTATTGGAACATGTAGCCTGTATTTATAAAATAAATTCTTCCTCTGCTATAGCTGAACATAAAGAGGCCGATTCACTATGGGTCGAATATCGAGGGTTAATTAACCCTCGATATTCGACTGTGAACTAAAATCGTACGACTTCGAATATCGAAGTCGAACGATTTTGCGCAAATCCTGCGATCGATCGATCAAAGGATTTTTCGTTCGATCGAACGATTAAATCCTTCGAATCGAACGATTCGAAGGATTTTAATCCAACGATCGAAGGAAAATCCTTCGATCAAAAAATCCCAGGCAAGCCTATGGGGACCTTCCCCATAGGCTAACATTGACTTCGGTAGCTTTTAGCTGCCGAAGAAGGGGGTCGAAGTTTTTTTTAAAGGGACAGTACTTCAACTATCGAATGGTCGAATAGTCGAACGATTTTTAGTTCGAATCGTTCGATTCGAAGTCGAAGGTCGTAGTCGAAGGTCGAAGTAGCCCATTCGATGGTCGAAGTAGCCCAAAAAAACTTCGAAATTCGAAGTTTTTTTTATTCTAACCCTTCACCCGAATTTAGTGAATCGGCCCCTTAGTGTACTACAGAGACATAACACTAAGGAGCATTCTGTCTCCTTTCAGGCAATTGAATCAGTGAAGCTGAGGAAAACGAAATGTTGATAGAATGTTGTCCAAAAGGGAAATCATGTGCATATCCATTTTGGATACAGTTACACCAAATGGGCAATATTAGATCATTTATGGGTTAGGCAAAATTGTAGATTGGAATAATCAAAGAAATACGCTGTCCCATGTGATTATTGATTAAATATAGTTGAATTATGCACTGTTGATAGGGTTGCCATCTGTCCCGATTTCACCCAGATAGCCAATTGCTGATTTCCACGTCATCAGTACCGCCCCCACATCACCCACCCGCCCCCTACATCTCTGGTCCGCCCCCAAACATCATCACCACACCCTCTGATGTCACCCGGTCTGCCCCCTGCCCGTTTCCCCAAAGAAGAAAGGTGGCAACCCTAAGGGGGCTATTTACTAAACTCTGAACGCAAAAATCACGAAAAAATCAGACTTTAAAAAAATCATGACATTTTCGGAATTTATTAAACCCCGAGGATGGATCTGAAAATCCAGCATCTCAGACCTTATGAGGTTGCATATAAGTCAATGGGAGAAGTTCCAATGATTTTTTAATGTGCGCTGGGTTTCGTGCGATACCCCGGGTGAAAATTCAGAAAAAAACGTGAAAATCGGTTGGAAAAATCCGGAAAAATCACGAAAATCTAATTTTTTTCCCACAAAGCAAATTTTTAAGTAAAACTTAAGCATAAAAAACCCGAGCAGATTTAATCGGAGTTTGTAGCAGAAAATATTTAGATAAATTGGGACTTTGATAAATAACCCCCTCAGTAACTGTTGAGATATTAGGATCTGCCCAGGTTGAGAGAAAATCTTTATCTGTGGGAGGAGATACTTAATTATATGTAAATTATATGTATATTATTATATTTAAGTCGTTAATTTAATGTTATACTAATTAGGTCTAATGTTATTCGGAGTATCAGTACCCCACTAGAAATACATTATTTTAATTAAGAGTTTGAATGGGTACTGTATATAGGTGAATAGGTGTCTATGGGGTTCTTTTCAATACCTAAATATTCTAATGCACTTACTTCAGTCACATAATACACATATTTTTATATTTTGTATGAATTGTTGAAGATCACATAGTAATTGTTTTTTGAAAAAATCCAAATTTTTCTAATTTTTTAAAATAAAAAAGTCAGATTAAACTAGAATCCACAATTTGACCTTTTTTATTATTTAAAAAGCACAATATAATTGGAACAAGGGAAAACCTGATAAAATCGTGCAAAACCCCAAATCGTAGGATTTTTTCGAAGGTTTTTCCAAAATTGCTCGACTTTTTCCCGAAAAGTCAGTATTTTTTGGATTTTTGCCTGAAAAGCCAGAAATAGTTGGATTTTTGGGCTAATTCCAGAGCACACCACAGAAACTTCCAAACAGGATAGGGACCTCTCCCACTGACTTATATACAACCCGACAGGTCTGAGATAGCGGATTTTCGGATGCTGACTTTTTGCATCCTAGGGGCATAATAAATCTCCAAAAATTCCACAAAAAATTTGGATTTCATAGTAGGGATGCACCGAATCCAGGATTCGGTTTGGGATTCGGCCTTTTTCAGCAGGATTCAGATGAATCCTTCTCCCTGGCCGAACCGAATCTGAAACCTAATTTACATATGCAAATTAGGGGCGGGAGGGAAATCATGTGACCTTTTGTCTCAAAACAAGGAAGTAAAAATTGTTTTCCCCTTCCCAACCCTAATTTGCATATGCAAATTAGGATTCGGATTCGGTTCGGTATTCGGCCAAATCTTTCTTGAAGGATTCGTGGGTTCGGCCGAATCCAAAATAGTGGATTCGGTGCATCCCTATTTCATAGTAAACAAAAATTCAGAATTTTTGGGATTCGGACAATAACCACCTTAGTATTTGTACATTTTTAATATGTTTAATTTTTAACTGTCACATTCAAATTTTAACTGTACACTTAGGGGCAGATTTATCAAGGGTCGAATTTCGAAGATAAAAATACTTCGAAATTCGACCATCGAATTGAAATACTTTGACTTCGAATATCGAAGTCAAAGTTTTTTTCATTGAATTTGGGTATCCTGCGGTCGAAGTAAAATCGTTCGATTGAACGATTAAATCCTTTGAATCAAACGATTCGAAGGATTTCAGCGATCAATCTAATGATTTTCGACTACCATAAACTTAGAAAAATTATCTAGAAGGTCTCCATAGGCTAACATAGCACTTCGGCAGGTTTAATTTGGCGAAGTATTGAAGTCGAAGTTTTTTTAAAGAGACAGTACTTCGATTATCGAATGGTCAGATATTCAAACGATTTTACTTCGAATCGAAGTCGATGGTCGAATATCCAAAAAATTACTTTTTCGAATTTTTTTACGTCGAAAATTCACGTCAACCCTTGATAAATCTGCCCCTAAAAGCCAAAATGTTTCGCTGCAAAATACAGTATGTTGGCGCTATATAAATACATGTTTATAATAAAAATTAAATTTGTCTGTACTTGTAAAACAAAGCCCACCCATTTATATCTACCTGCCATGATACCTCCCCCATCTAATAAACATGCACGAAGCAAACACTCACGTGTGCAAAACTGATTTATTTATGTAAAACAATATTGGCATCATATAATTACTCACAGGAGAAGAATATCCTAGTGGTGCAGTTAATTCAGACAGGGTTTACCAGAATCAGGGGGGGCAAGGAGCTTGTGACCCCACCCCCAGAGTTTTTCTCTCCAGTTCTAAAAGGTGATGGGGCAGATGGATGGGCAGCTGGAAGGCAAGAAATGTTTTGTGCAGGGACAAATCCCCAGCCCAAAATGATCTTCCACAGAGCCTGGTGAAATGCACCATGGGTACTAATAATGGAGCAATGCTTAAAGGAATTGTTCAGTGTAAAAATAAAAACTGGGTAAATAGACAGGCCGTGCAAAAAATATAATCTAATATAGTTAGTCAGGCAAAAATGTAATGTATAAAGGCTGGAGTGACTGGATGTGGGACATAATAGCCAGAACACTACTTCCTGCTGTTCAGCTCTCTTAGTTTACACTGATTGGTTACCAGGCAGTAACCAATCAGTGATATGAGAGGGGGCCACATGGGACATATCTGTTGCTTTTGAATCTGAGCTGAATGCTGAGTATCAATTACAAACTCACTGAACAGTTATGTCCCATGTGGCTCCCCTTATAGTCACTGACTAACTCAGAGTTATAGAGCTGAAAAGCAGGAAGTAGTGTTCTGGCTATTATGTTACACATCCACTCACTCCAGCCTTTATACATTACATTTTTGCCTAACTAACTATATTAGATACATTTTTTATTTTTTCACCCCCTTATGCCTGAGCTGGAGGGCTATATTTGCACTCCCAACCACATAGGATTTAAACCTTTCTGGTCTACATAGTGCAGGGTTGTCGAATTAGTCCCATTTAATAACTGCACCTGCCCCAAAGAGCTTGCACTCTTGTCTCTGGGATTTGCATGTAAGTGTGTATTTACCTGGACAAAGTACAGTTCAGCATCAAGGCCAGATCCTCTGTGCGCAGAGCGACACTCAGAGTACAGTAGCCAATGACGTGCAAGCTTTGTTTGCTTTGGAATCAGGTTTTTTATTGCCAGACATGATATGAGCAGGCAAAGTAGATATATATCTCTATATATCTATATACTGTATATCTCTATATATCTCTATATATCTCTATATATCTCTATATATCTCTATATATCTCTATATATATATATATATCTCTCTATATATATATATATATATATAGGATCTGTTATGCACAGAAACCCTTTATCAAGAAAAATTAGAATTACGGAAAGGCCATCTCCCATTTTTTTTAAAAAAATAAATAAAAATGATTTCCTTTTTCTGTGTCAAGAGCCATTATCCACAAAAACCCAGGTCCTGAGCATTCTGGATAACAAGTCCCATAACTATATTTGGATAAAATGGAGTTTTTCTGTAATTCAGAGCTTTCTGGATAATGGATTTCCGGATTACAGATCCCAACTTTGTATCATTTGTTTTTACACTGCTAAACAAAATGGATTCGGAACAACAGCGCCACCTGCTGTTCATCAGTGTAACATTGTCTATAAGGAAACCGGAGAAGAGAACAAGAGGATTGTGATGAGAAAAGTAAAAGCTATGACCCCCCATGTCTTACAAATCCTCCTAATTATCATCTGCCTGTTTCATTCCTACTAATATCCTATAAGCACCATATATACAGTATATATACAGGCACCCACCGACCCTACAGGCACCCACCGACCCTACAGGCACTCACCGACCCTACAGGCACCCACATGCTGACCCTACAGGAACAAACCCACCGACCCTACAGGTACCCACCAACCCGACAGGCACACACACAAATAGCTTAAAGGGGAACTAGGGACTCCTTGATTATATTTTATTTTGTTTTAAAGGGGTAGCTCACCTTTAAGTATGTTATAGAATGGCCAATTCTAGTCAACTTTTCAATTAGTCTTCATTATTTATTTTGCATAGTTTTTAATTATTTGCCCTTTTCTTCTAACCCTCTCCAGCTGAACCCACCTAAAAACAAAGGCTCTGTATAGACAAGGTAGTAAGGCAAGTAGATAGTATGTAACAGACAATGTTCAATATAACAGACATTCATAAAGTACCGTACTAACAATTTATTACTCATCTTTCTATTCAGGCCTCTCCTATTCATATTCCAGTCTCTTATTCAAATCAGTGCATGGTTGCTAGGGGAATTTGGATCGAAGCAACAAGATTGCTGAAAATGCAAACCGGAGAGCTGCTGAATAAACAGCTAAATAACTCAAAGACCATAAATAATAAAAAATGAAAACCAATTGCAAATTGTCTCAGAATGTCACACTCTACATCAAACTAAAAGTGAACTCAAAGGTGAACAATCCCTTTAATTTAGCACCATTAAAATGTTAAATAATATCCAAGGCTATTGTGATACTAAACTCTATAGTTAGTATAGGTATGGGTATATAGAATTTTAATTAAAAGTAGGGAGGGGTGTGTGTATGGATGATGGGTTTTCATTTGGAGGGGTTGAACTTGATGGACTTTGTCTTTTTTCAACCCAATTTAACTATGTAACTATGTAAATAGATACATACAGGTAAGTTGCTTCATGAGACAGCAGCTAAAAACATACCAGAATCTCACGCCACACAGGGACAAAGTGAGATATAGAGATATATATATATATATATATATATAGAGATATATATATATATATATATATATATATATATATATATATATATATATATAGTAAGTAAAAAACCCAAATAAGGGTCAGGGGAGTTCATGCCCTTGTCTGAACTTCTTGCCAAGGAAATAATGAAACAGCAGCAGCTGAGGGGCCCGTGTGGGTCATGGGGAAGGAATCTCCTGGAATGTGACAGTTACAGTTCTCCTGATTAGGGTTATGCCCGACTAACAGACACACGTCCCATGTCTTCTTTATTTTATCTTTCATTAGACACTGAGATTTAGAGATTTGCCCAGACACATGAACTCAATAGGGAACAGGCTTTCCAGGTCTATTTTTCAAAACCAACCAAAGTTCGCTACAAAACCAGTCCAAAACTAGCCAAGAGGCACTTCAAAAGTAGCCCAAAAATAGCACAATATGTGCAGTGAAAGAAAAGTCTATAAATGAAATTAATGAATACATTTTTAAAATTTTCACTGTTTCGCCAATTTTTCCATGAAGCAAAATGGGACAGATTTGCCCGTCACCGGGGGGGGGGGGTACAGCTCAACCTCTAGACATTTTGGTGGCCAGCAGATTGACTGAAATGGAGGAAAATTACCAGAAAATGTGAGAATGAAAGAGTGATGGGAGACTGGAGTACAGAGCCCAAAATCTGGTAACTCCTGAGATATACAGAAGTCAGTACCATTGCATGCTGGGTATTGTAGTCTTACACTAAACTTGACAGTTGGTCAATTGTTAAAGGAAAACTATACCCCCAAAATGAATACTTAAGCAACAGATAGTTTATATCAAATTGAATGACATATTAAAGAATCTTACCAAACTGGAATATATATTTACATAAATATTGCCCTTTTACATCTCTTGCCTTGACTCTATCTGTGCTGCCTCAGAGATCACCTGACCAGAAATACTACAACACTAACTGTAACAGGAAGAAGTGAGGAAGCAAAAGGCACAACTCTGTCTGTTAATTGGCTCATGTGACCTTACATGTGGTTTGTATGTGTGCACAGTGAATCCTACGATCTCAGGGGGCGGCCCTTATTTTTTTAAAATGGCAATTTTCTATTTATGATTACCCAATGGCACATACTACTAAAAAAGTATATTATTATGATAATGGTTCATTTACATGAAGCAGGGTTTTACACATGAGCTGTTTTACTCAGTATCTTTTAATAGAGACCTACATTGTTTGGGGGTATAGTTTTCCTTTAAACAAAAACTGCATTACCCAACATACATTGGGAGATGTAGGCTTGGGACATTATAGGGTTCCCTGGTTTTCAGGAAACAACATTCACCGCACGATCTTGTTCTCACCACTAGGTGTCGCTCATTTCTTGCTACTAGATCCGGCCTGTACCATCGCTGCTCCCACCGGGTAGAGCGGACAGCTGGATAGTATATTACAAGTCCAGAAAAATACTTTATAAAATGGTTATTTAATGAATGAAAATAAACATATAGAAGGAATTTGAATTTGGCTACTTCAACCATCGAATGGGCTACTTCGACCTTCGACTACGAATCTAATGATTCGAACTAAAAATCGTTAGACTATTCAACCATTCGATAGTCGGAGTACTGTCTCTTTAAAAAATACTTTGACCCCTAGTTCGCCACCTAAAACCTACCGAGGTCAATGTTAGCCTATGGGGAAGGTCCCCATAGGCTTCCTAACAATTTTCTGATCAAAGGAAAATCCTTAGATCGATGGATTAAAATCCTTCGAATCGTTCGATTCAAAGGATTTAATCATTCGATTTAATCATATTGAGGGTTAATTAACCCTCGATATTGGACCCTATGTAAATTTGCCCCTTAATATAAACTCCATCACACTGAAAAACGTTTTAAATATAATCAATTAAAAATTCTGCCCTGTTTCTGACAAGTTTATTTTCACTCTCCCTCTCTAAGTACACGTCTCTCTTCATTCTGTTTTCATGCAGGATTTGGCTGTCAGATTTTCACTGACAGTTAGATCCAATATATCTTTTAGGGAGGGCTCCCTGTCCTAGCAGATGTATTAGCGTTAACTTATATAACGGATTCCAGTACAGGTATGTGACCTTTTATCCATAATGCTCAGGACCTGGGGCTTTCTGGATAATGGATCTTTCCATATTTGGGATCTTCATACCTTAAGTCGACTAGAAAATCATATAAACATGAAATAAACCCAATAGGCTGGTTTTGCTTCCAATAAGGATTAGTTATATCTTAGTTGGGATCAAGTACAAGCTACTATTTTATTACAAGGAAATAATTCAGATCTTTCTGGATAATAGGTTTCTGGAAAATGGATCCCATACCTATACAAACAAAATCTAACGCTAACTGACTTTGGCACAAATCCTGCATGTAGAGAGACATGATGTCTGGTGATTTTAATAGAGTGAGATCTAATACATATTCTAGGCAAAAGGAGCCCCCCTATAAGATCATTGGATCTAATGGTCAATGAATATCTGACACCCAATTGTTGCACAAAGAGGGAATGAGACAAATGCTAACAGGGGGATACTGATTTTTCAGAAATAATTCATAATTTGTTACTGATCATATTTTGAAAATACAAAAGTTTCTAAAACTTAATTGGCTTTTGGCAGAGAACATACAGCAGGTGCACTCAGATGCTTTTGCAACAATTTAAGATAAGCAAAGAAACAATTGTAACAATATAAGATAAGCAAGTCTCTTGGGGAAACTGTGACTTGCAGCTTAAAGGAACAGTTCAGTGTAAAAATAAAAACTGGGTAAATAGATAGACTGTGCAAAATAAAAAATGTTTCTAATATAGTTAGTCAGGCGAAAATGTAATGTATAAAGGCTGGAGTGAGTGGATGTGTAACATAATAGCCAGAACACTACTTTTCAGCTCTCTAACTCTGAGTTAGTCAGTGACTATAAGGGAGGCCTCATGGGACATAACTGTTCAGTGAGTTTGTAATTGATCCCAGCGCCGATTCTACTTACGGCGCCGCCTGAGGCGGCTCCTCCAATGCCGCCCCTCCCTCGCCGGCAGGAACACTAATGCGAAGAGCGCAATTGCGCTCTCTCGCAATAGTAAAGCCGAATTTCCGGTTTAAAACCCGGAAATTCGGCTCTTAAAGGTACCAGGAGCGGCTTTTTGCCGCCCCTGGAAACCTCTCCTGCGTTGCCGCCTGAGGCGAGTTTCTCAACTCGCCTCATTGGCGGCGCGCCCCTGATTGATCCTCGGCATTCAGCTCAGATTCAAAAGCAAGTTATGTCCCATGTGCCCCCCAATTTCTAAGACCCGGAACCCGACGAACCGAAGTGCAACCCGCATATTTTCCCACTTTGATCCGCTACCAGTCCCAGACCTGCAACTGCCTTATCCACAACCTGACCCGCAACCCGCCAACCACCATCAAACAGGAAGTGATGGTGCTGCAAACCAGAAGTGACATCATCACAAGTGGACAGGGACAGAAACAAGTTTTGTAAAACTTTAAAAGAAGTAAAATATAAACAATAGTACATAAGATATTTAGATGAGACCCGCAAACCCAACCCACAGCGCAGCTACACCCGCACCTGAAAATTCTCCCCTCATTCCACAGGGTGCCTGTTTTCTTTGCGGGTACCTGACCCGCTGCAGGAGCTGCCAGACTAGGGTTGCCACCTTTTCTGGAAAAAAATACCGGCCTTCTTATATATTTATCTTTTTTCCCTATCAATAACATTGGGATGAGCCATCATTTTTACCGGCCAGGCCGGTAGAATACCGGCCAAGTGGCAACCCTATGCCAGACTGAGACACTAGAGACATGAACATTAAACTTTAATTTTGGGAAAACGGTAAAAAATAAAAGATGGAAGCAAAAAAAGTCTTTGTTTATGGTAAACAATCTGAAAATAACGGAACTGAAAAAAACAATTTGGAACAGGTGAACAACCCCTTTAATAACCAGTACTACATGATATTTGGCATTGCAGTCACATAACCACCTCTTGATATAATCCTAGGGGGGGCTACATGTGGGGTCCCATACAAGTCCCCTTTGTGATACTTGTATTTGCTAAGTCTAATGTGCAGCCTTTATAGAAATAAGGACAGCACTGGGTATGTGCCTCTTTATTAAACATACAAAGTAGTGTGCAATATGCAGGTAAGTACTAAGCCAGTTGATGGGTGGGGAAGTCTAGCACACAAGGAAGAGTGGAACATTCCCCGAAGCTGAGAGAACACAGTGTTCCGACACACAGACCCCAGTAGAAGAGCACAATTTAGTGAAATGTGCTGAGTCAGTAGGACGATGCTTAAAATAAACAGCACGTAGAGCCTGTAACATCTGCCTGAAGCTTCTGCGCTTTGTGTTGGGACAATAAAGAGAAGGCGGCTCTGATCTATGAACAAATGGACCGTGCTGAAGAAGAATGCGGCCAAATGCTACGGTGGGGGATGCTTAAAAATAGATTGTTTTAAACACATATCGCGTGCTACGTGTGTGTCTGTGCTCAGTGTTTAGATACAAACAACAAAAAAAGTCTTGTGCTTCATGGTGCTCCTGAGTCTGTACGTGCTACAGAAACCATGCAACAAAGTGCAACGGGGTCTCAGACCCAGGAAGTAGTTTCCACAGTCCCAGCTGCTCAGTGCCGGGTGTAGTTCCATGAAGAATATTTGCTTCCACTGACTCCTAACGGAGGCCTCTTTTGGACACCAGAATCCAAAAAAGCATAACCCTTTTACAACTAAGGGGACCCACCTGACATGCAAGGGCCAATAAGAAATTCCCACAATGCATGCCTAATCAGGATGGAAAACACCTCTTCCACCCATATCCCGACAGACCAAGCCCAATAGTTGCGCTTTACCTGACATAGTCCTCTTCATTCATGAGTGGGTGAGAGTCTGTGCTTTACCAGTGCCCATGGATTATACACCTGGTGTGCAAGAAATAGTAGCACCTCTTTATAGTAACAACTCTTTATAGTAACACCAAGACCAATTATGGTCAAGGGCCACACTTTTTCCCAAGGGGTCTCAGTTGGCCATAATTTAGCTTTCAACCACACACGGACTTGTGGAAAAGTCACACAGGGCCAAACCTAGGGGAGCAGGTCATTCTTCCAGATTAAGGTGCAAGAGTAAAGTCCACATAAAGAAGGCTGAGCAAGCTGATGTGTTTCTAATAAGGCAAAATAAATTATTATTCAGTATTATACAGGAATATGATCACAATACAAGTCCATTGCTCCCCCTGCCCGGTGCTGGAGAGAGAGGAAAGCAGAGAGAAAGAGCTGGGGGCTTCTGAGGAGGAATGAAAGGGAGATGCCCATTTGGGGGTGCTCTAGATGCCCCTGTAAAAAACAGGTCTCAGGTTGAGGTTGGAAGAGGATTCTGGAGAGAAAAGGAAGGGGAAGCTGGAGGTTTTAAGTGAGGGGCAAAGTGTCTTCCTTGAGGAGAATGAGGGATCACCGGAAATAAGTGGGGTTCAGGGGTAAAGATCAGATGAATAGGGATTATCAGAAGCTAAATCTCTGAAACCCTAAAAGTAGATGAATTGAGAAAGGGAAAGTTAATTTTTAATGATAATATTGAAGGTAACAGATTAATTCTTTGATTTCATATTTTGTTGTTATTTCCAAGTTTTGTCTTGTTTGATTGCGATGATTGTGATTTGTGT